>VKOC01000005.1:18060316-18271073 GCA_009364415.1 Spea multiplicata
TCAGAGCCTCCTGGTGTGTGTGTGTGTCTGTGTGACAGAGCCTGTCCTGATGTGTGTGTCTGGGTGTCGGTGTGACAGAGCCTGTGTTGGAATGTGTGCCCTCCTGAAGATGTAGTTGGGGTTTGTACTTTCATAATAAAGTCACCACTCTCCTGAAATCTCTATTTAGTGAATAGACCCCAAACTCATATAATGTGTTCATGAAAAGCCCCACCCTGGGTCACGCCTCTAGCCACACCCTCTAAAACAAAACTGCCCCTCCTTGACTGTTTGGAAGTTAGAGGATATGCAAAAATATGGGGCATAAGGCCGCTACACTAAATCTGTAAGACTCCTGCCGCTTGAAGTGTTTAGAATCTGGAGTTTTACAGCTAGTGGAAAAATAAACAAATATTGTGAATTAATATTAAAATTAATATTGTATTAAAATATGGATTTCAACCATGATCTCCCAGTTGGAATAGAAAAAAATGGAATGTTAAGCTTTTAAACGATACCCTGGTGATGTTATAACTTTGCCAGGTTTTTGCTTCTTTATAACATTGGTGCAAAGGACTCCAATAAAATGGCGTAGCTTCCCCGGCACTAGCGGCATGAAACGTAGTTTGTGTTGCGTCTCTTTCCATTTAGAACTCTGAAGCCTTTCGTTTGGTGGGAGGCCAAAGTGGGGGGTGGTGCCTGGTGACGATGTTGGTGACGATATCCTCGAGAAGGAGGCGGACGTTGGCGGCGGAGGAGATACTGTGAGACTTGGGAGTAGTTTAGAAGAGAGCCGGGGCTCAGCCGGCCATAAGCAGACCGGGCGAGTCTCAGCCGGGCTGCGTAGACTCGGACAGGCCTGTGGCGTTCGGAAAGACTAGGGTGGCGGACCAGCCTGCGACAGCCTCTGCTGGGTGACGAGGTGAGCAAACTGGGGCCTTAATAAACCGCTAATGCAAAACGTACTGTAGGAAGCACTGTTTACGGTCTGCATTAGAAGTGTAACTCAGGCTGAAGATCACAAACATGCAGTCCTTTAGATCGTTAAACCCCACTGCGTATGGAAGCCGGCGTGTTCCATTTTTATTTGCGGTGAGCCGGCTTGTTTCTGGATCTTCCTCCCCTGCCTGGTATTTATAGCTGGGATGGGATCTGGTGTGTTGGGCAATATGGGTAACCCGCAGGATAAACTACTGCCAGTAGGCTTTTTTAAACTATAATCCCACCTGTTTCACTTTTGTCTGGTTTTCTAGCGCATCTGTGGCTTTTACACCTATAGATGACCTTTACATTTTCCCGTCAGTCCCATCAAAGAGTTTTTATTTTTCTTCTAGGAAGGTTTAAAGTGCGAGTGACTCTGTCTTAGTCCCATATGTTCAACTGATAGTAATTTATTACACAATAACGTCTCTATACAGATCGGATGATGTTGAATATAAGTAATTTCCAGGCTGATTGCGCGCGGTTTACCGAATGTTTCAGTTTGTCTTAGTCTGTCCGTTCTAGTTTTTTCATACCCGTTGAGTATTTTGGGGAAATTGCTAGCGCTATATAAATAAAAGGTGATGATAATGCTGTGACAGTTACTGCAGGATGGACCACACATACCTGTGTAGAGTTTTGAATCTTGGAAGACCTACACGGAATTGATATACAATATTAAAAGTTACTAGCCACTTTAAGAGTCATGGCTTTCTGGCTCCTACTTATGTCTATGTTGGTGGCTTGATGGTGGTAAGGATGAATATTTCCAGTAGGATAGCTTTAAGAATGGGAAAACATCAGTCCAAGGGCAGATTAGGACATTGGACTGGATTCAGCCCATTCATGCGCCACCTTCGTGGTCCCCTGGGCATCTTTTGTCAACACCCCCCCCGATTATATAATACCTTTCTATTCTCATTCTGTAGCAGCTCTTATTACCGGTATATATGTTCCTGCAGATCGGCCACACATCAGTAAAGGGGCACTTTTGTATTTGAACACGCAATTTTTAGGCAGGACCTCCCTATTTAAGATCAATAGAAGTCACCTCTTTTTTGGATGTTTATTTGAAGAAACTCTTATTTAAAATCCAGGTTTCCCTTGTTTGAGTTATGGCTGTCTAGAAATCATTTATGATATGTTTTTTTATAGAGCTCTTGTATTTTGTATAAAGTGCTATCCCATTGTACACCGCCATGGAATATGATGATGCTATACACATCAATAAATAGTGCCAACAAAGGTTTCTTCAGTGATGTTTTCACTGTGGCTCTTGTGCACCGTTGACCTGATGGCACCTCAGTTAATGCCCGCATGGAATTGCCATAGCTGATTATATTTTTTTAGTACATTAAAAAGAACTCCTGCTGTAAAACCAGCACGGATTTCATAAATAGACTATTCTGTCTTTTTTGACAGTTTGCTACATTAAAACGTATGAATTTCCTTTCACTTTGTAATATTATATGCTTGTCTGTCAGCGATGGATACCTCCAAGTACACCTGTAGTAAAATTGATACTCACTTTGGAATTTCAGCTCCCAGATCTATTATTTAATGTTTATGAACTGCAGTTACCGGACCTACCCATTCTTCAAATTCTTTGCCTTATACCTTACAAAAGTAGAGGTATGTGAATACACAACTTATTTGCTACTTCTTCTGGATAAGGTTCACACGTCACATAGTTTTGTTTTCCACCGGTGTTTCCTGGACAAGGTCTTCCATCAGCTTGGTCCTGACTCGTGTCAAAGTCCTATAGTTCTGAGAAGATTGCATTGCCAGCCTTTTCACTCACTGTAGTGTCGTAATAGTAACCTTGGAAATCAGAGCGACAAATACAAGCAAACATTCCTGTCATTACATAACTCTTAATATTCTAGTTTTTCTAAACTTATATGTATTTCAGGTACGTGCTGGAAAACAGTGCCCCCCCCTTGTTGTGTGGTCTCCTGGTCTAGTGTGAGGACCCCCCTGAGTTGAGATAGACGTGGTTCCAGCTCGGCCTGTCATATTGTTGCCCACCTCTAATACCCCATGTTACCAAATTAGAATATGTAAGTCATGTTTCATAATGGGAGATGTAGAAAAATCATATATATATATATATATATTATATATATATATATATTCTTTTTACACCGCAGAGCTGCTTAGCTCTGTCTACCCTAAATTAATGCCATGTAGGCCTGTTCTACAGTCCTAACATTATTTTCTCCACCAACTACTGGAAGAAGATGCTTTGTGCCTGAAGTCATGCGAGGTAGATCTGGCCTGAAAGCGGATTTTGCTGCTGTTTCATCTTTATCCAGATAGTTGTGTCCTTTTCTGGCACCTGTCTGGTTTCTCAAGCATGTATATGTATATATCTATAATAATAAATACATTAATATATATATTACACACACAAGCACCATTCAAGGCATTTTTGTGTGTATTGGTACATGGCCATGTAACGTAAAACAGGTGCATACTGTAATTCTTCTCTCTATACATTTATCGCCATTATATAAAGGGGCTTGACTCACTGCAGTATATTTAGAAATGCATAACAAGGCTTGAATGAAACAAAAATAAAATGTTATTTTTAGGACGTGAATGACACCCTGAAATAAAACGCACGCTGTCTGTTCTGTACATCTCAGAGTACCAGCTGTGGATGACACCGCACTTTTTTTTTTTCTTGATTACAAATCATAACAATCTTAAGACATTAAGATCTAACTGCGTGGAGAGATGTTTTTAGAGTTGTTAATAGTGATGACTTTTACGTCGGTAAGGTATGGGTTAATAAGCCCAAATGAAATACAGGTCAAATATATGCGTACACATCTGCGTGCGTGTAGCTGTATGTGTGTACTAATGTCATTTTTAAATTTAGCAATAAAATACCTTTTATTAATGGCCAATGTCAAACTTTAAACCAGAACCACATTTTCTGTATATGATGTTCCACTTGGCATGAAAGAACTCCAGTTGTTTTTATTTTTATACTTATCGGTTTCCTGAGGCTCGTTGCTGCCTATCCTATTCCGTATAGTCCTGCTCAAATGAGCGTTCGGTGGATCCACGCACAGCTGTCCTGCTGGCCACAAGTGACAGGCAAGGCTGATAAAAGGCAAAGAATGTTCTTATGTTCCTTGTAAATCATCACATGCTTCTTGAGTCTTCATTCCTCACTGCAAGATATTCTACACTAGCTAAACCTTACAGCAGATGTTCTTACCATGCCTCCCGCATAATCTAGTTTAGTGTGTGTTTTAATGATTGTTTTAATGGTTATTTTTCCGTTGAGTAATGTAAATAATTGCTTTTAAGGCCCAAGATGTAAATTTGTGGTGTGGAACGCTACACATTAATGTTCTGTTTTTTTATTTTATTAGCAGTTAAAGGATCCAAATCATCAAAACATATGATATCCGTATTGGCCTAGTATATATTACCATCAAATATTCTGTTTTCGGAAAGAGTTTTTATAGAACCATTTGGACTTTTTCTTAAATCTTTCTCGCTATGTGGCATTGGGACACTTTATCGCCAGCTGCCTCATTCATCGCTTTGAAAAAGCGAATGTGTAGAATGAGATCTGTTTGTAGTTTTAGCAGATATGAAGCTGATAAAGCCCACATGATTAACTAATAGGAAGGTAGAAAATATGATTTCAGTTTAAAGCAGTCCTAGTATTTACGAATGAAAGCGCTCAATATTTTGTCATTGTTATGGTACTATTCCTATAATGATAGTAACTAACCAGCGTTCTAAGATATTGACCTATAAGTCTGGCAGCACCTTTCAAGACACTCAGTTCTTTATGCAGACAGTTCGTTCATACCAGGATTCCATGTGAATGAAAGCTTGTGAAGGGGGTTTTCTTTAAGAATTTACAATACATTTATTGCATCATCATCTTGTAATCTTGTACCTGCATCAGCCTCTGTAGCCAATATAGCTCGATTTATGGGAGTTTACCATACCATGGAAGATCAGTAAGATTTTACTATTTATGTTGTCTGTTATTTTCAAACACGTAATTCGACTTCCTGAAAGTGAAGTCGATTTGGTCCAACAATTCTACATGTCACTGGGTTTAACAGTTGTATCTTTTACTTGGCAATGGGTTTTTACTAGTATAGAGACAAGTTTTTTTTTCTTCAGACAACTAACTTCTATTAAATACTTTGTTCCTTCGTTGCAGACTAAAATATTTATCACTTTTATCCCTTTTCAAAGTAAAATCATCCTCTTATTATTTGACACTGCTGGTATAGTGCCCAGAATCACAAGGCAAAAAGCTGTACTGACTTTGTTTTTAAAATTAGTTTCTAGATTTATGGATTTTTTTGGACACACAATTAATTGGACTTCAAGAGTGATGTATATGTTTTTAGTTCCATGGATTTTTTGGATGTTGCCTAATGTCTCCCACTTCATTGTTACATTTTGAAGAGTGATTAAAGGAGCCTTCCACCTAGAAGAATCCCCATTAATAACTAAACCAGGTTTGGGTCATTGTCTCTGTACCAGCATACAAAGCTGTTTCTATGAACTATCATCACTGATCCTAGTTGATCACTGGTGATGGTATCTGCACACACTTGGCATGCATGACCACGTTTAGAGGCTCCCAATGTGTTTAGCATTTGTGGTTGGCGCTGGGTTCGAGGTTTGATGTTGGTACGGTCACCTGCTAGGCAGCATGGAGTGGTAAGAGGCCTAACGGCTTTTAAAAGTCTTTGATTCAAACACTATGTAGGGTATGGAGTCTGTGGGAATTAATTAATTAGGAAAAGTTAAGAATTGAGGACATGTTTGATTTCAAGTCTACCTAGACTTCTGATATTGGTATTTGTTGTGCAGAGTACATGTTACTACCAATTACTGGTTGCTAAATTGGAAGAATCTCGTTATTGTTAAAACTATTATAATGTTAGTATTGGTGTGCTGCTTTGGCTGTAAATAGAATTCCAAGTTCATGTAATCCTCATCTTTGGTCTCTACCCAATATGCAAACAGATTTATCACATCGGTTTTACCACACCCAAGTAAGTTTGTGTCTTAAGTGTCAGTAAGGAATGTTTTGCTGATTATTTGAATGTTGATAAAACTTGAAATATACAGAAAATTGTTGTGCTGGATTTCTCACTCTCTGTGTAGGAGCTTAATGGTGATACTTTTTTGTGGGGGAGATGTTCATCTAACAAATGACACTAGAACTTCTTTGTCATGCTTGGTCAATACATTACTTTACTCCCAAAGTCCCGTACATGTATGTTTGTTATTTATGAAATGTACACATGCAAATAGAAACCTAAAAATGTATAGTCCCATTGGGCAAGATAAGATAAGGTAAGGGTTACTGGTACATCATTATAAGACTTGCCAAACCAGACGCCTAGAACTTCACCTGCCTCACCTACCTTCATGGGCTGCAGGGCACCATGCCACTCTGGCATTTAGGGGTTAAAAGGCATATTATGGGGCAGAGTGGCATATCGGGAGGTATAAGGCATTTCAGGAGGCAGAGTGGTGTATAGAGGGTTAAAAGGCATATCATGGGGCAGAGTGGCATTAAGGGAGTTAAAAGGCATTTCATAGAGCACTCTGCCTACAGAAATGCCCTTATGCCCCCCATTTAACACCCCCCCCCAAACTTACCAGCGCTTCTGATTCCCCGGTGATTCGCGTAGACACCTTCCGCTGCAGCCGGAAGGAGGTGTGGTTAGTAGCGGGGGTTGTCTCCGTCCATCACGCAGACCTTCCCTGGATGTCAGTGAGAATTCCCCGCACCGGAACTCTCCTCGCTGACAGCTGGGGAAGGTCTGCGCGTAGACGTCTACACGCTGCCCGGGGAATCGGAAGCACCGGTAAGTTGGGGGGGGGGTACAAGAGGATCCAGGTCCCCTGCAGTGCTGCGGGGATCTGGATCTTAGTCTCATAGTCAGACCTATTTGAGGTCTGATTATAAGACGAGAGGGGTATTTTTCAGGGCATTTGCTCTGGAAAAAAAAACCTTGTCTTATAATCAAGCAAATATGGTAATAACCTATATATTTAGAAGGATATATATATTAGGAAGGAAGTGATGTCATCATGACATTATTGAGCTGATACCTTCTACTTAATAGAGAGATCCATGAGGTATACAATCACCACAAGGGCATCTCTACTCAAGTTTCAGCGGTCTCATGATGACCAGTGCAAAAACGAGTAAAAGTGTGTAAACAATAATGTAAAAATTAAGAAAACATTTTATAAATCTTCCAAACAACTTGGACCTTCCTGGCATAAACGTTACTGTAAATTTAAGAAATAAAAAAACCCTGGACCTGTTATACTTCAAAATAAATAGACCTTGTTTAAGTCTCAGGCTGGATTTGAAGCGATGGCATCGGGGTTAAACATCCAGGGCCCCGTTACTTTACTGTTGTTTTTGGTCTCCATGCATGTGTTTCTAATATAGATTTACTAAAGTAAACCCTGTGCGATGTCTGCTCTTTTGCATTGTCACTCCAAGATGGATACAGTATGAAACCCAAGCTTACTAATGAGTTGTCCTTAAATAAACTCTTCAGGTTCTGTCCTAGCAACTCTTGAGAGGATATGTGTGAAGCCAACACTATTTTTGAGTACGGCAGATCTTATAGAATATGTAATATTCTTGCCTGATAGAATTCTCTTGTCGGCATGTTATCATGGACGTGCTGGGAGGCACAGCATTCATTTTTTTGAAATAAATTTTGTTCTCCTGGTGTGGTTCTTTAATCAGTAAATTTTATTTAGCGCTTCTAAGGAAGTGACTAAGATAAACGATAAAACACAGTTGACTTTCTTAGGTTTCTAAAGATTGGTTTGGGTGTGCTTTTTTTTTTTTGGCAAAGAATAAAGTATGAAGCGGAAATATACTGAGAAATACTTTAATAAATCCTTGACCAGGCCTGGAAAGTAACACTAAGCTTTATTAGACAGCAGAAGGTCACTCTGCGTTCAGTGTGTGTAAACGTAAACCATTTTTTGACAGGTCTACTAGGTTTCCTTCTTTCATATCTTCTTCCTGCAAATTTAGTGTGTTGATCCATAAGCTATAAAGCTCTACCTATGGAAGTGGTGACTCCAAATACAATGGAGGCCTAGCAATTCCAACTGATATGGGACTCTACTTTAAGCACTTCGTGTACTTCATGCACAGTTATCTGGCTTTTCTTCTGTATGCTCCCTAATTCATGACAAAGACATTTCATAGTAAACATTTGGTCTGCTTCAACAATCAGAAATATTTAATAATGTGGGACCTTTAGTCTATTACATGTGTCTAATATTCATGCTTAACTCCTACCTATTGAATTCTACATTGGTTGCTTCACATTGGTTTTTATGTCCAGAAGCCACCTCTTTACAGACTTTTCTATTGTCGTTTTACCCATAGTAGTAGCGCCGTAGCTCTTAGCTCCTATGTGACAGGTAATTTGTCAAGCCTCGCCATACATTATACATTATATTCTATCACTATTTGTTTTCTTTTTGTATAGAAACCACTAAAGCTTAAATGGAATGCTAGTAATGATTGCAAGCTTCCATTCCAAATTTGCCTGACCTGGCTGTTTTCTGTGGAGGAGATTTAGTTGACTGTACGCGTCTTTTTGCGTGTCATATACCTAACTAGTCGGTTCCAATGGTCTGGGAGGGTGTCCAATAACGGTCATGAAACATTGGGACGCAGAGGTCATGGGAAGTTGCAGCTTCTCCTTGAGGTGTCTTTTTAAACAATGGATATGAAAGTACTTTAGGTGCTCACTGCTACGCTGGAGGTTAATCTGATCTCTGGTCATAGTTTGTTACTGTAATCTGTCCGGTTTCTTTTATTTTTAAGTGCTATTTAAATTGAATGATACTGTTGTCACCTTGACTGCTAACCTCTACTACTAAAGAAATCTTGTGCAAATGGAAATCATTAAATAAACATTATAGACACAACCGTAGAGTTGCTTAGTCATAGCAGCGTTTCTGGTGGACAGAGCTTCAACACGTTTCATTTTGGAAGGCTTTGGTTGCTTCATTTACTAAACAGGCTCATATGACCCCTTTGAGTTGCCACAGAGAGACCTGTTGTTGCTCATTTAATCAGCAGGTTGTTTGTCTTTGTAAAAACAGACTTATGTTCATGGAAAACCTCAGATCATGAGTTAACTCTGTTGAAATGTGGTTATATTTAGTTTCCTGTACTTGTTCAACTAAACCGCCCTAGGCCTTTTTCTGCCTCTAAGAAGTGGTAGCACATTACTTTAGAGATAAATTGTAACCAAAACCAAAGTATGGCATGTAAACAAACAAAAACAAAATCTGGTCACATTATTGCAATTTATATACACCAGGTAGTTAAAGGTTTAATAATGTTGCATTAAATTTTAACATTGGTCTCTTGTATTTGCATGTAGAGTGTCTTAATTGTTTTTTTTTCTTTTTTACTAGGCCCGGTTACATCATGGAAGAACAGAATCAGCATTCCCACTGTGTTCATTGTTTCAGTCGACGTTGTATGATTCGGCCAGAGTCTGGTGTGTCCTGTGACTTGGTTGGCTGCCCACATGTTTGTGGAGCCGTGTTCCACTCCTGTAAAGCAGATGAACATAGGATATTGTGCCCCCTTGAACGAGTGCCTTGCATAAATAAGGGGTTTGGATGCCCTTTTAGTGTGACTCGTAACAAGTTAGCTGACCATCTACAAATATGTCCTGCAAGTGTGGTATGTTGTACGATGGAATGGAACAGATGGCCTGTGAGCTATGCGGATCGAAAATCGTACGAAAATCTTAGTAGAGATGTCGATGAAGTAGAGCAGTTAGATATGGCCTTAGCTTTACAAGATCAAAGAATGCTTTTAGAGTCACTGAAAGTGGCAACTATGATGTCTAAAACAACCGCGAAACATGAACCGCAAGAAGAAATTTCCGCCAAGCCCATTGATAATGATAGAACGCTCACTAATGGCTTAAGTGATGATGAAGATTCTTACAGTGCACTTTATCAAGCAACTGTAGAGACCACTAAGAGTTTAGCAGCTGCTCTGGATGTCCTAAATAATGCTACAAGAGACATTGCTATGCTCAACGGAAGATTGCGTGATGCTAGTTGTGAGATGAATAAAAATTTTCAACTAACAGAGCAAAATGGTGCCGGTATTTTTAATCATAATGACCAGGAGTTGGCAGATGAGGAAGATGCTGGAGCTGTAGGTGGGATAGCTTGTAGCCCATTGAAGCACTTTCATCAAAATGGTTCAAGTGATTTCTATCCTGGAACAAATGGTTGTTGTGAGGTAGAGAATGATGCCTTTAACTTAACCGCTTCAACTGTCATGTGCAATGGCTTCCATTCTGAAGGTGCACTAACTGAAGGAGAGATGCACGTAATTCGACCCAAACAAAATGGTGCTGATGGTGTTTTACAAATAGAATCCGGGGAACTCTTGAACACAAATAGTTCTTTGACTGTTACAGTTCAACAGCCGCTAGTCTCAAGTCAGATGAATGGGGTGAAGGAAGAGGACTCTCCAAAAGAACAAATATTAGACAAAAAAGATGAACAAGGATTAAAAAATGTGGCTGTGTTTGGTAGACGCCCTTTTCTTGTTGACGGGTATTGGTTTAGAGCCAAAATGGAAGACAAAGCAGTAGACACAACAGATCTGGAGATACAAGAAGATCCAATGGGCCTAAATGGAATTGACCTGATCACAGCTGCATTGCTGTTCTGTTTAGGAGACTCTCCCGGTGGTAGAGGGATTTCAGACAGTCGTAATATTGATGGGTATCATGTTGACTTTGGGACGCAGACCTTTTCCTTTCCATCTGCAATATTGGCCACAAATACAATGGTAGGGGACATAGCATCAGCTTCTGCATGTGATCACGCTAATCCTCAACTTTCTAATCCCAGTCCTTTTCAGACACTTGGTCTGGATTTGGTGCTGGAATGTGTTGCCAGATACCAAACCAAACAGAGGTCTATGTTTACATTTGTATGCGGACAGCTATTTAGAAGAGATGAATTTTCTTCTCATTTCAAGAATGTTCATGGTGATATTCATGCTGGTCTGAATGGTTGGATGGAACAAAGATGTCCTTTGGCTTATTATGGGTGTACATATTCCCAGCGTAGATTTTGTCCATCAACACAAGGATCCAAAGTTATTCACGATCGGCATTTGAGGTCTTTTGGAGTTCAGCCTCATGTACCTAGTCAACATGAATCAACAAGATGTTCATCATTTGGTCTGCCTGTTGATCGTTTCAGTAGTTTGCCTTATGAAGTACTACAGCATATTGCAGGCTTTCTGGATGGCTTCACATTGTGCCAATTGTCGAGAGTCTCTAGACTTATGAGGGATGTGTGTGCCAGTTTACTCCAAGCTCGTGGAATGGTGGTTTTGTTGTGGGAAAAGAGACATTATCCAAATGGAAGTTCATGGCAAATTAAGGACAAGGTATGGTTTTGTGCGTCTTTTATATAATTTTTTCCCTGCTGCATTCAATTCTCTTATTTATGATAGTTCCCATTGAATTTTACCTAATGTATGAAACCAATTATTTACAAAACTAAATCACTAATTAAACTATAGTTTTGAATGTTGATATTTCTATCACGAAAGTGTAAAAAACAATAAACAAATAAACATGCTGATTACACTTCTTTGCCATTTTGGTATGCCTAGTGAGAGTTTATATATATATATATATATTATATATATATATATATATATATATATTAATATATATATATATATATACATTTTATACTGTTGGTGGACAGTCCAGGGTTATTCTAATTTATTTCCACTGGTGGGAAAATTGGATCTTTTAAGGATTTTTATTATTGTACTTTGAAAACAAAAAACTAGTTTCACTTTTGTATTTTTTTTTTAAAAAACAAATTTTTGTTTTTAATTTGTTCTAGGTGTGGAGATTCAGCACCGCATTCAGTACAGTAAAAGAATGGAAGTTTGCAGATATCGTGAGTATGGCAGATCATCTGAAGAAATGCAGCTACAATACTGTAGAGAAGAGAGAAGAAGCTGTCCCACTTCCCTGCATGTGTGTGACCCGGGAACTTACAAAGGAAGGACGCTCGCTCCGATCGGTCTTGAAACCTGTTTTTTAACCACAAAGAACAAGAAACTTACTCCACTAGCACGAACACTCAAGCACCAATTTTACTCTATATAATTTGCGACACTTTAATATTTAACTAAAAATCCACTGTATCACTGTATATAGCAATGGCTTTGGAAGTGATGTTTATTTTTTTACATATATAAATATATATTAAAGAGAAAACCAGTATCGTCGGAAGGAGTAAAATCTAATGCCTTAAAGATTGACAGGAAATTGTGGTTCTCTGGACGAAGACTTTCATCAGACATTAAATACACAAATGACTAATATTCCTATAGGATCTTTGTCATTAAGTACCGTATGCTGATTCACCAGTGCTGTTATCCAGACAATTGTAGAGAAACATTTTATGAACAATACCAACCTTCTTCCTCTTGGCCTGACCAAAAAGTAAGATTGTATTTTTAAAAAAAAGAGATATTTCTTTGTTTTGTTTTTTGTTGGTCAGTTTGTCACAGCGGAATTCAGGAAAGGCAGATTATGTGGGGGTAAAACTCTTGGAGGGCCTTTGAGAATATTTCAGAAACAGTGGTTGTCCGCCATAAGTGGCTGATGAAACCCCTTTGGTATTGGAGAAATGTTCTTGTGGTAGTGCCATTTAATAGATTTTTTATCTAATTCAGGATATGCACTTAAATTGATTCATTTAAGCAGTGAATTGAATGGAAATATATGCCTCAGTAGCACTTTATCCGGATGTCTCCAGGCTGCATTAGGGATCAAGTTTATCCAATATGTAGCATAAAGGGATACTTTTTCTTCCTTTTTTTGGTTTTTGCATGGTTAGTCGAATTGGTTCTAAGCACTACCTTGAATGTTTATTGGCTGCAGAACCCATTATGATAGGGGGTTAAGTGTATAGAGTATCAGACTTAGGTCTGCAGTTTTAACAGGCTGGGGAAAAAAAATCCTTTAGAGACAAATTTTCTCTGTTTTACTACAAATTATTTAAAAGTACGAGTTTCAAAGGAATTTTAAAATTTGGAGTTTTTGTGTTTTTACTTATCATCTTTGTAAGATGAGACAAAAAAATGCAGTTTATCATTTATGCATTTGTTATTGAGCTTTTATTCCTAGGCCATAAACTATCACGTCTTCCATAATCACATGTTCTACTTGAGTGCCTTGCAGGCAAGCAGTGCTGACGATATTTTTTTTTTGTATAAAAACTTTTTTTTTTTTTGTGTGAGATCTGTAGCTTTTTGACGTTTACCAGTTAAAGTCTATTAATATCCCTTTCAAAACTCTGATTAAAAACAAATTTACGCTCCTGTTCGTTGTTTTATCATTACAGGTGCCTTCTGAGTTGGAAGTATTTGAGGGAACAGTTTAAGTTCAGGCTTAAAAGTTTGCATTGTGAGTTTATAGAAAAAAAGTATATATACCATGTGTAAAAGTTGGGGTGCATAGTTTTTATTTTTGTTTTTCCTTCTCCCCAAGTCTCATTTATATAGTTTTTCAAAGGTTGTGATAAAAGCCCAGGTAAAGCACTTTGTATATGCAGTATTTAAATATCCTATTAAAGATGGTGGTTAAATCCAAGACCTAGTGTTTTGTGCTCGACAATTTCATCTGGACCTTTTTGAACTTTTTCAACATTAAAAAAAAAAAAACCAAACCTTTTTTTGATCTCTCAAAATGTTGGGCCCAATTAGTTATCGGCAAAACGTGCCGTGATGCTGATCAGTCAATGTGTCGTTTTGCATGTTGCCAATTAGACAACCAAGGCACTGTAGTTGAACACAGCAATACTGTTTTTGTTGGATTTAAGATAGATTTGTGGCCCCTTGTATACCTGTAATGTAAATGCTACTTTAAATTGTTAAACGTTGCTTTATGTTACAGCTTTAGGACTAAATTTGAAAGATTATCCGTGGAATTAATGCAATGCCGACAGTTCTTCTGATTGTTAGTGCTGCTACCTGGGCCTACTACTCTAAGAGGACTCGCTAACCTTCCAGTGATCTGTATAACCGTGCAGATAGCAGGGACAGGACCATGCTGCCATATGACTGCTTTACCTCTTCATGAATGATTTTGAAAAAGCCTTCACTATATGTATATTACCTCCTCTGTCCAAAGGGAACGGTCAACAGACACGCAAATGGTTTATTTTGCCTTTGTGCGTATACAGCACTTCTTGACCAGAATAGACAGAAGTCTTCTGAACTTCATGTCAACAACTTCATAAATATAAAACAAGAGAGTGCAGGCATTGGTAGAATACTGTCAATTGCCATATACATTATTGAGTAACAGAAGTATTATGGCACAGAGGGTACATTAAAGTATTGAAGCATGTTTTTAAAAAAAATGCTAATACCGTGTGGTGTCCTTAGACTATTTCAGCCCTTCAAGGTGGCAAATTCATTTTTATGTCTAACATGTCAGTTGTGCATGGTGTCTAGGTTTCTACCAACAACTCAATAACGTTTCCCTACCCTTAATTTAAATGTTTTGTAATGGTTATATTTGATTCTGTTAATATCACTATTGTGTTCAAAATGCTTTATTTTCAATTACTATAAAATATTTTGGTGTCTAATAAACTCTAATAAAACATTTTCTTGTTTATCTGATACATATTTATATAAGTTTCATTCCATTGTAATTGGACATTGTGCTTACCAGCGACATGGTCCCCTAGTGTACCTGAAGCCCAACTCTGAGATGACGTCTGTTGGGACGTCCTGATAATCTGTGATGAGGTGGAGGCATCTCAGCAAGTTCTTCCACTACCCTGCCAGAACGTTCTCTGTGCTTTAGTTGACCTCACCAAGTGTAATTAGGGCCGAATAGACTTGGATTCATTCTATACATATGTCTGCTATGCCATCTACTGCTTTATATTATCTGTATTCCAGTTTGACGGTTATTTTTGTAGCCATGTGAAGATGAAACATAAGGGTGCTCTCTGTTCTGTAAAGATAAATTATCACCAGCCTTTACACATGTATGAACAGGTACCCAGTCTGTCCCTTTTTTTGTAGTGTGTGATATTACACACTTATGCTGCATATTGCATTAACCCTTTCTAAAGAAATGTGTCTCAAGAACCGAGGCCCATTGACCTATCTGTCCATTAGATACGCATTCACTGAATTACAACATGCATTCTCTTGAACCTCCTTTAAAAAAAAAAAAAGGGGGGGGGGGTCATTGTTTAATTAGTAAGTTTGCCAAAGATGTTTTGGATGTCTAAATAAATCCTTAATTAATAGCCATTATCCTAATATTGTAGGTGAAATTTGAGGAACATGAGCTTCATGTCTTTAGTAATGGGATTTTCGGTGGAAGGGACTGATAAGAGATCTATTGATAGTTAACATAGTAAATTAGGTTGAAATAAAGATACAAGTCCATTAAGTTCAGCATTGGCAGTAATATATTGCATGAACTAATAGGTCATCTAATAAGAGCATTGCTATCTTAACAAAGAGCTGTACAAAAGCCAGATGTTCATATTAAGACTTCATTATCTTTCCATGTATGTCTTACTTTTACAATAATTGGGAACTGGATTAGTATAAAGCACGTTATCTCTGCCTGCAGAAAGGATAATATAATTTAAAATTACTTTATGCTTGTTTTAGTAGGACTTCACTTTGAGGCTTCCTGTTTGATATGCTCTTCTGCAGATGAATATTGTCATCAAAGCTGAGCAAAGGGCAGGAATAGAAATCTCAGTCTATCTGCCATTTATGATGGATGTGACATAACTAGGTACCATTCCTAATCCAATGGGATTTAGGAACTGTACAACGAAAGAAAATTTAGTGCAATGTACCGAACAAAGTTATTTTAACCTGGAATATAGGCGCATAATACATGTCATAGATCAAGCGTACAAAATGTAAGCAGAACAGTCGTCATTTCGTAGTAGCAGTCATGTAGATATGGTTCCTTATATTTAATGGAACGGAATGCTAGATCTTTAGCTATACAGTGCCAGCTTTAAATATTTAAAGTGTTTTTATTTTATTATTGATACTGTAACGCAACAGTTTTATTTTCACGACATAAAGGTCATTTAGAAATTAAATTCAGGGCATAACCTTTCCATTCATTTAATTACATGCATACATTTTGTGGGAGGTTGAATATAATCTATAATTTGTATGCTTTTTTTATTCAAGCTCAAGTTGCTTGTTTTGTTGAGGTTTTCAAAGGTTAATAGGGTTGGAAAGGTTATGACATTTATTAAAATGTGATTATAAAACTGACCAGTTAATTCAAGGCGACAGGTCCTTACATTACATACAGAATAGATCAGCCCTGCTTTTGTTTTACCAAGTGGTTATTAGTATGCAGATGCCTGGGTGGATTTTATAAATGTCAAATTTGATTACAGCGGTAAATAATAGAATAAAAAAAATTATGTTTTGGTGGGTGGTAAATTTTTTTTTTAAGGGCTCTGATTTTCCATCTCTCTTGGTACCCTATAAAAAAGATGCAGCAAATTCTGTGCAAAACCGTGTAAAGGAGCAGATGCACTATCCTGCAGTAAGGAGAAACCTATTAATATTACAAGTGTGATTCATAAATACCATATTTCCCCATGTATAAGACGCCTTGTGTCCTCTTAATTTTGGGGCCTGAAATTTAAAAAAATATATATAAAGTTATTGAACTGGCTGCCTGGGCATGAGTGCGATTGTTGTTAGCTGCTAGCAATTGTTAGCAATCACACTCTTATCATGCTCAGGCAGCCAGTACATGCAAATCACTTTCAGCCTAGCTGTGCCCCCTTACACACGGATCCATGCTATCACACACACATATCACACATTTTTACTCCTCCACCCTTACCTGAACTGCAGATTTTCTGTTGCCGCTTGCATGATGTGATGTACATTCACGTGACTCCACTGGGTTCCTGTGTTGCCTCGACGGATCAAAAGACGTTACAGAGGTAAGCAGCAGGTCTCCTTTCAGGTAACAAAAAATCTACCACCACTGTATAAGACCCCAAATTTTTATACGTCTTATACATGGGGAAATACAGTACCCCCTTTTCTAGGAGCTTCAAAGTTCTGGACAGTGCTCGACCTCCTTAAAATGTCAAACAATGTTTGAATAAACAGCAGAAAATGTGCTTATTCATTGAACTGTGTAAATGGATGCATTATCCTAATGTCATTTTCAGTGATAGTCATAGAAACTGGGGTTCCATGGGAGGCTCCCTCTCTGAACCACCCCTTGCATGTACCCAACCACCTGTGGGTTAACGCTACAAAAGAGCGCTCTGGTGCGGTCAGTGGTGTCCGGGTTACTAGGGGTTAAAGTCGGCGGGCAAGTGCTCGGGTGCTAGCCGAGTAATCTCAGCACCAGCCGTAATATATTAGTGATACTGAATATCATAAAAATGACAATTTACATGCACACACATATACATTATTCCATAATTAATCTAAATAAACTACCCAGCTGATAACATGTAAAATGCTTTTTGTATTTACACATGGTTGGGAACAACTCTTAATTATAGAATTCAGGTGTGTTCAGACCCATTGTCACAAATGTATAAAATCATGCAGTCTGCATTTACAAACAAATGTGTCATTCTGAAGAACTCATTAAATTGTGGTCAACTGTAAGTGGTGTTACTGGAAAGTGGAAATGTTTAGGAACCGAAGCAGAAGGCCACATAAAGTCACAGAGCGGGGTCACAGAGTGCTGAGGCGCATGGTGCGTAAATATCGCCAATGCTCTGCTGATTCTGTAGCTGAGGAGTTCCAAACTTCCACTGGCATAATATCAGCACAAAAACTGTGTGGGGCAGCTTTATGGAATGGGCTTCCATGACCGAGCAGCTGCATTCAAGTACATCACCAAGTACAATGCCAAGCGTACGATCAAGTGGTGTAAACATGCCGCCACAGGACTTTGAAGTGGTAGAAACCTGCTCTGTGGAGTGAGGAATCAGGCTTCTCTGCTTGGCAGTCTGATGGGGAGTCTGGGATTGGCGGATCAGAACATTACCTGCCTTTGTGGGAGCAGTTTGCGGAAGGCCCTTTTCTATTCCAGCATGACTGTGCTCCAGTGCACAAAGCAAGGCCCATAAAGACATGGTTGGATGAGCTTGGTGTGGACGAACTTGACTTTTCATCCAACATCAGTGCCTGACCTCACAAATGCTCTACTGGGTGAATGGACAAAAATCTCCACAGAAACCCTCCAAAATCTTGTGAAAAGCCGTGCCAGAAGAGTGATACATAGTTGCAGAGGGGAGAAAAACTACATTTTAATGTCTATGTATTTAGAATGCAAAAGTCCCTGTTGGTGTAATGGTCAGGTGTCCCAATACTTTTGTCCATATAGTGTGTTGAATTGTTAATGCTGATTGTTGGGTTACACTTTGATTAATGCTATATATAGCATTAATACTTAACACACAAAATGTAAAATGAAATAGTCTTTCAAAATACAAATGATAATGGAAGGCCAAAAAAAAAGGGGCAAGTTTATTTTAGCGGGGTGAGGTAAGTCTACTGAAATTTTGTATCTTATTGTGCTACTGAGTAAGAGATTTACTGTGAATGTTGTTTTTTTTTTATTATTTACGTTCTTCAATAAACATACCTGGGAACTTCTGGGCTCTGGCTACACAGAGCCTTCCCTTGCGGGATGCAGCCAGGTCCCGCTGACATCAGTGGGCGTTTCCGTTGATGTCGGGGGCATTCCCGCTGATGTTAGCCGGAAACACCCCCATTTAAAGGGAAAATTGGCGGGGGTGTCCCGCGACCCGGAGGATTCGGGTCTTGACCCGGAGAACCCCAGAAGCGGTGCTTCACCCAGAGATCTCCAGGTCAAACCCGGACAGTTCCCAGGTATGTCAATAAACATATTACAGTTTAGATACACATTTAAAGATGTAGAATGCTGTGACACACAACAAATGTACTAAGCTCCTTAATGGAGAAGAGAGGAGGAAATTGGGACTATTCCTTTTAAAGTGGCCTTTGGAATATATAAATGAAGAAAGTTACCTGGCAGTATTGCTGAATATCCACAGAACGGCAGTGTGGGATACTTGTTGGTT
Organism: Spea multiplicata; assembly: GCA_009364415.1. Lineage (NCBI taxonomy): Eukaryota > Metazoa > Chordata > Amphibia > Anura > Pelobatidae > Spea > Spea multiplicata. The sequence continues at coordinate 18,079,490 of VKOC01000005.1, forward strand.
TCAATCCAAAAGGTGAAGATGTATGAGATAAGTTACATGCTTAAAAGTTGCTTGATAGGAAATGGTCCGAGGGTGACCCAGTCTAACCCTGTATTTCACTGTATTGCTCATATGTTACATATTGCATCCTGAGAAGTGAGAATAGGGCATTATAAGGCAATCTAGTCATTGGGCTAAAACAATCAGCATGTGAGTAGATCAACAGGATTTTTTTTCATTCTAAATTTGTGACATCACCATATCAAAATGCATTGCAGAAAAGCTAATTGCCGGTGTTGTGCAACAGAATGATGTTCAATCATGGACATAGGAACCCCTACAAATCTGGAGGGGACAGCATTTTCCCCCATCAGATCCCCACTTTCTCCCCATCTCTCACACCCCCTCTCCCACCTTTTTACACTATCCAAGCCCTCTCGCACACTATCTACCCACTCCCTTTACCCCTTGCTCACAGTTATCATACCCCACTCCCTTACCCCCCCCATTTCTCACACTATCTACCCATCCTATACCCCCTTTTCTCACGACCTATCTACCACTCCCCCTACCCCCCTTATCTCACGCTATCTACCCCACTTCTCTACCCCCCCTTTGCACTGTTTCCCAACACCTACCCGCAGTTCCTGTGAGTCCGAGCGCTTAGGCCTCGTGTCTCGCTGCTCGTGTCCGCTGACTACCGTCCACCCGACTTCACTGAGCACTGAGCGCTCAGGGATATGATGATTTCACCACCTATGTCCAGGTCGCGCCACGTCGATGGAAGCGGGTTGGTCGGTACCCTGCTCGCCACTGCGGTCTGAGCTAGCGAGAAACGGACCACCAAGGAGGAGAGGGCGCCGGAGACCCCCCGGTCACCCCTCGTCTCCTCCTGCCGGTTACTTGGGCCACTACCTTTTCTATTGGGGGGTTCCTTACGGCCGCCCTGGGGGGGATTTCTTAATTATCGGTCCCCCCCACATGAGTTACTGGGGGGGATCTGTCTGTTCCTACGCCCATGTGTTCGATATGAGAGAGTCTACATAGTTAATAAGAGGAATGAAACATCTTAGTTATGAAGAAAGGTCATATTTTCTATTCCATTTTTATGTTCTATTTAGAGTCTGACTTCCCTCATACTATCCATAGGTGAAAGTAAATACACAATAAGTATTTGTGTGCTTACCTGCTTTGTGTATCCTTATGTATCATTTAGAAATCTGTTCAGGGAAGCGTACAACATTCCTTCCCATTACTCCCAACCATCATCATAATCAAGCCATCTGAGGAACAATCAACAGCTTCAACACATCATCGGAACCAGATCAACTCATCCCCATCCAAGCCGTCCTATTGTCTCACTTCCCCCTCAACCACCGACTGGATTGTAAGCTCCCAAGAGCAGAGCCCTCCTCTCCTTTGCACTGGTTTGTTATTGTATGTGTTATTGCAAGTGTTTATAAATTCTTCTACTGACTGTAACGGCGCTGCGGAATCTGCCGTCGCTTTATAAATAAACGTAATTTAAAGGAAACGTAACAAACCTTAACAGCCGTTTATCAAATACAAAGAAGCACTGACCTGAGGTAGAATGCTGACACGACAGATGTGCTAGATTCATTACCTTGGGTAAACCGTATAAGTAAGTCAATATGAAAAGAGAAAGGAAAAGAACATCACATACAACTTTTAATGAATATGTAATAAAATGATGTCAAATAACGCCATGAGGCAGAAGTCTATGAAACAAACACAAAGAAAAAGGTAATGTGCATTTTGTCCAAAAATATTAAAACACAAAGTTAAAAAGAACACACCAATCCTCCAATAGCCTTCTCACAGTAAACTATTAATCCAAATAATAACTATAAACGTGATGTCCACAAAGTCCACAAAGTAAATATCCCAATACAACAATAGTGGTCACCGGAAATATTCCTAGAGAGTCAGACCTACTAATGAACATCGACCCGCACATCAGCGCTGGCCTTAAAAAATGGAACGCCAACAAAGCATCACCAAAAGGTAAGCAAATAAACGCATTGGAATAAACTGGTGCGGGGGAAAGCAGAGGAGGCAGCCCGATGCAAGTTTCATTAACAATGTAACAACTTTGTGGCAAACAGTGAGGTGGCTGTTGTTCTCATGAATATTCATGCCGTGTCTTAAAGGGACATTTATCTTTTTTCCTCCTCCCCCTGATTAGGTGGGTAGGAGGATCTAGGAGCAAGAGGGATATTTAAACCCTCAGTTTGCAGTTCTCCCTTGCCTGTGGTAGTGCCTTGTTTGCCTTCACTAGCGCTTTATATCTCATTACGTTTGTTTGTTATCTGAATTCTGCTTATTCCTGACTACCCGTTGTTTGCCGCTTGCCCTGACCTTTGCTCGTGCCCCCGACTATCCGTTTGCCTGATCCCTGAATTTATCTTTGTGTTCCTGTATTATTGGGGACCCCTGGTTACTGGTTTTTCTACCTGTCATCTGGAGTGTCCATTGCTCTGTCTTGGGGGGCGCCTTTCCTAAGTACTGCAGCGTGGATCCACTTCCTGACCAGCCGCTAGTGACAGTTGTGCACTGCACCTGGATGTTGCCCTAGGCCTAATCATCCTTAAACTATGAGGACAGAAGGGGCAATGGGTCATTGCCATACCTGGGAACTCTCCAGGTTTGACCCGGAGATTGCTGGGTGAGCGCTGCTCCTCTGGTTCTCCAGGTCAGGACCCGAATCTTCCGGGCCGTGGGAGCAGCGTCTTGACATGGCCCGCTCTCCGTCCACGTCAGTGGGAATGCCACCAAAGTCAGCGGGAACTCCCATTAACGTCAGTGGGACCGCCCGCCGACATCAGTGTGCAGTCCTGGCCATGTCCTGCAAGGGAAGGCTCCGGGTAGCCAAAGCCCAGAAGTTCCCAGGTATGATCATTACATCCCATGGTGCTAAAATAGGCATACAACATAGCTTGAATGCCACCAAATGGTTTTATGCTAAATGAGCGGTAAGAAAATCTTATGTGTTTACAGCATTTTCTTTGCTGTGTAGAAGTCATATGGGCTTCCATTCTCACCATTAATGCAGAGACTCCGTTGAATGGCGGTCATCAATAAGTTTGCTTTAACTGATGTTTGCTTTAACTGATGCTTACTTACTGCTGACCGCCTTCAGATAGCAGCCATAACAATTAATGAAACCATTCCCACACATTTTTTGTTTTTGGCTACCTCAGTCATTTATATGTACCATCCTCCATATGGCCCCTTTCCACTTTACCTCATTAAAGAGCGCCAAAACGGGTTGTAAAGGCGCCAAAATGTGGCAAACAAATTAATTCATCTTCAAGAAACTTCAAAGAAATCTTGTTAAAAATAAAGTTTGTAGGAATCTGAATGCACAAGTCTGATAATTACACACCGCATTTGCTCAATAATAAGACAACTTTATTTTCTGAGCAAATGCTCTGCAAAATACCCCTCGCTGCAGCGGAGGTTGTCTGAGTGCATCGCGCAGACCTTCACCAGTTGCCAGAGAGGAGGATCCCTCGCAGCATTGCAGGGGACCTGGATCCTATTATCGAGCACATACGGCATATGTATGTTTATATATATATATATATATAGTTATATATTATATATATACACATATATATATATAGGCATCTATATATATATAGGTATATAAGTATATATATATATATAGGTATATAGACATATAGATAGATATAGCTATAGTAATCTAAATGTACAGTTTAATGAAAAGTTAAGTGCTCATTTTTATGGTATTGGAAACAAACACAGGCGTGAATGTTTTTGGCATTAGTATTTTTTTAGGTTATTCATGCTCTACCAAGTCAAGCTGCTGAGTGCGCCCCGCTGCAGCTTAGAACAGCACATGACCATAGGTATTGAGGGCATCTACTACAAGCCCGCTTCAGGTGCGCTACTGAGCATGCGCCGTGGGAGTCCGTTCACAGGAAGCACTTGTGTCATAACCAGTTACACACTGCTCCGGCACCTCTGCTGCCTGCCCGGTCTTGTGCCGCGTGTCCTGCGCGCTGTGTGTGCAGCCAGAGCCCGCAGCATGCCTCCCACCTTCCAGCAGCAGCACTCCGGCGCTCCGGGTAATGCCAGCCGTGTATGCCAGCCGTGTATGCGTGTGTATATGTGTGCGTGCGGTGCCACTGGACACGTGCGGTGTGCGCGGATACTCTGCCAACTCCGTGCGGCTCACTCACTGCCTCTCTCCTCACAGCACTCACATTGCGCTGGCTAGTTTACACGCGTGACGTCACTGTGTTTTATAACGGTGTTATTATTGTTTGATTGCGCTTTTTATTCTATGCTGTATTATGGTATGGAATGTAAGTGGCAGATGGAGAGCTTTACACTCCAGAGTTGTTTATCAGAGGCATTTGTTGCCACTTTTGTTACTGGCAATGCCCACTTACCACTGTGCCTCTATAGCCTCTAGGGGGGGTGACCAGTCATTTTCTGACAGGCAAGGAGTATATATATATATATATATATATATATGTATGTGTGTGTAAAGTGACAGTTAAATGGTCCAGATGACAGGCGCCGCTGCCAGTGTATACGCCTTTACATCCTGGTGAAGTTTATTACGGTAATTTTCCATTTATATATAAAGCAGATAGAACACCACTGATAGAACAAACTGATCAGCATGTTTAGTTTAATCGTCACAAAACACTGTGTTACTAGTTTGTTGCCATCTCGTTACACAACACTGTATGATGGACAAAGAGAACATAGCAAGTAATGTATCACTTAATTTCTGCTTGGGTGAGCTCTGCTCAAATCGTCTTACAGTCTTTGAGATAGCTGTTGGGTTACAATATTCCTTTGCTGTTTATAAGCATAGCGACCAAGTTGTAGAATGAATAACCCGTTAAATTGCGGTTAGGAGTGTGTTACGCCGTTGGTGTTGGATGGCGTTGTAGGTATGGCTCGTGTGATGCTGTTTGGACCTGTACTGCTGCCGCTTCCGTTACAGATCTTTCTATAAAATTCATACTTACAGAATGATTTAAAGCTTATTGTACACAGATTAGTTAGCGATATATATGTTAAGGGTTTCCAACAGATTTCTTGTTGTTACCCTAATGGTTCTTCCATATGCACAGTTATGAAGCCCACACAGGCTACTGCTATTCTGTATATACATTTTATTATTTATTTATTAGGTTTTTTTTTCCCTTATCTAGATGTTTAGTTGATCTTGACCCTTGTACTTTTCTGAGTAGAGAATAGTGAGCTGCCACGGCTATCATATGTACTTTCCTCTTCCAAGTCAGCTTGTATAGGCAAAGGTTGAGTTTCTAAGTTCACGCTTTGCATTTCATGTGAATGTCGCAGAGTCGGGGATATACTGTACATTGGCATAAAGAGAGAGGTGTCACTTTATAAATCTCTCGGCAAACCTCGCCTAGATTATTGTGATTCCATCTCCAGAAGGACGTTGACATGTTGATGACGTTTCAGAAGAGGGATACTGAAAGGGTTTCTTTGTAGTATCCAAATTATCAGGAAAATCCAAAATGTATAGCTTGGAAGAAGAAAGAGAGAGAGAGAAGAGATGTGATGCAAACATTTAAATACTTAAATGGACTTTACAACCTAGAGGAGGATGGTCAGGGGTTTACGTGAAATTTAAGGAGGTTTTATTATACTGAAAGGGTGGTAGATAAATAGAACAGCCTCCAATCAGAAGTGGTGGAGGATAATATAGTATTAAATAGGATAATATTAAATATGGATGGCGTAGGCAAAAAGCTATCAAGAATCAAAGACTGACTAAGGTCTTTATATCAGAATTAATAGGCCTAATGGTTCTTACCTGCTGTCATGTTACGTTTCTATGTAGGGACTGTACACTATGATTCAGCTTTTGTGACAAGATATTTCATTATACACTCTGTCCCCCTAAGGCACTTGCCATGTAAGCAGATGTTACTTTGCGAGGCACGAAATGATACATTTCTCGTAAATGAAGAATTGTTGATATAATTATGAATTCTTTAGTTGGATCTGTGTTGTCGTGATTATATAGAAATGTCACATTGTTTCGTTACTAGAATGTGAATACAAGTAAATGTTGGGTACCCAATCTAGACTCCATAGGAGTGCAAGACCTGGGGCCAAGTCACTGTTGATGGGGTTGTGCCTTTCGCAGCTTTTAGCAGTCGATTCAGAAAAGAGGAGAAATAATATTTTGTGTGTACAGGAATTTAACATGGTTTCTCCCACAGTAATCAACATTTTGGTTTGCGGTTTCTGTAAATACATTGGGCTAGTGATTTCCATATCTCTTCAAAGCAGGATACACATTGAAGCGCATGTATAGATGCTGCGGGGCCCTATGCCATATGTCCCCTTCTGTCACCCATGACAGCTGATCACAGGCCCCATGTCCTGCAGAGCTGTATGCGCCCAGACGCTTAATGATTATTATTGGTACGCACTGCTGTGACGTGAGCACAATCTATTTCAATTCTTTCCAAATGTGGGTCTGTTGGCTTAAAGTAATTTTGCTGCATGTTACAGATTCTGCAGAATCCCACATATGTATCCCCCTCCCCCATCTAGTTGCTGTGTTCAGCCAAACACATCTCCATGTACGTGAAATACTTACTTCCTGTCCCTTCCGGCCCTGGCTCGGCAAATGTGTTTAGGAGGGTCTAATGAGACCCCACTGTGCGCAGAAAGCTTTCCCGCTGATTTCAATGGGAGCATTATCCTGCCACTCGTTGGCTGCTTCAAACAGCCAATAAGTGGGAACCGTTGTCAGACCACATAGGAAGGCAAGAAGCTGTAGCTTCTACTTAAGGCAAGTCTTTTGAAGTACTCACAAAGTAATCCAATATAAAGTTTTTTTGGTGAAGCTATTGAGGACAGTAAACTATCCCTTTAAGCTTAGAAATTAAACACATTCAAGACTTCTACAGTGACAACTGACATCACAAAAAATCTGCAGGGGCCCAGTGTGATCGCTCTCCGGAGTGATTACATTCGCCATATAGAAAGGCAGCATGTCTTTCAAATATAGCAGTGCCCTGCTGCTGGAAAGAGCTTAGCCGGTGTGGCGTTGATACCAGGGAGCAGTGTGAAGTGCCATATCGGAAGCCAGTATACCTTTACCAAGGTGATGGAGCCCTTCTGCTGGCCAGAAATCAGAGTAACAAAAAAAAAGAAAAGGTTCCAAGAGGGCCTGTTTATACCCCCTGAGACCTCTGTGACCAGCAATGCAGTGCAATGAAATATATATATATATATATATATATGTGTGTGTGTGTATGTATGTATGTAGACTCCATTGAGTCCGGTCATGAATGGGTTAAAGTACCCAGAGTACAGTAATATGCATTCTTTCTTAGTGGGGTGTCAAGGACTGTAACCCTTTAACCTGCTCTCAAATCTGCTTTCTCATGCATGCTCGATGAACTGGTGTTATCTCGCAGGAATTAGAGGTATTTAAACTGCTGGTTAGTTTTTAGTTAAGTACCGGTAATCTATCCCGTTTATTTCCTGAAGGTTTTTAGTGAACCAGTCAACTTTAAGAATGTTAATACTAGGATTATTTGTGTCTTGGAGATACCCTTCACTTTCGAAAGGCACTTTCCCAAGTGGGGGGATTGAGATCAACTGAAAATGATCAAGGCTGTCCTCATGTAACCTTTCAGTATAGTATTGAATGTGGTTTTTAGGCTTAGAGGAGCAATTCACTGCCCCTGAAAGCGTCACCAAACAAACATGCATATTATTAGTATTTTGTGAGCACTTTAGTGGGCATTCTTTAATAATTGGGGGAAAAAGACACAGTAGGTAGAAGCTTCAGCTCCTTGCCTCCTCCTTGGTCCAACGATCCTTACCACCGTTTGCTTGATTGAAATCAGTGGGAGTGCTTTCTGTACACCTAATGCGATGCTCGCTCCCTCACCAGTCCCGGAGCTGACTGGCAGCAAGTATATATCACTTTAAACTGACTTTAAACTGTAATACACTTATGGGCTGAATGTCCCTATGGGAGAACAATAATATCACAAATAGTCTGCAATATTTAAAAATCATAAGAATCGCACTCACACAGAGTATTCTTTAATTCTCCATACAGTATCACCAATGATGTCATATTAAAATTACTTTTTTTCCCCTTTCAGCTGAGGCTAAAATGACCCTACAGGAAGAACTGGATTTGATTCTGCGGGAGAAGATCATGGTTTTGGATGGTGGGATGGGCACTATGATCCAACAACATTGCCTGTCCGAGGAAAGCTTCAGAGGGCAAGAATTTGTAGATCATCCAAAACCTTTACAAGGAAACAATGATCTACTTAGCATTACTCAGCCGGAGATAATCTATAAAATCCACAAGGTATGATGTCCTTGGTTGAGTAGTAGGGGAGTTTACTGTGAGATGTTCTAGGAGTCTAGCATAGCACCACTAAAGGCTTATTTTATTGGGGGGAAATAAATAAAAAACACATGATTGACCTGCTAAGGAACATTAGGCACTCGTGCTATACCGCAAAAAGCCATGTTCACTAAATGTCTGGATTTCCTGACACTCCTATAGATCCACAACCAACCCAAGAGTGTCCTCAGAAGATCCGTGTTCTGTTGCTGCTTGTGTGAATATCTACTACACTAAGTTGTTAGCGCGGATATCTCATATCTCCTTCAGGGGAATGTACAGGAGTTACTGGCACGTGTTGTAAGAAGTGTATTTTCACCTGGAACAAAGAGCGGTTAAAAGTTGAGCGGTTGAAATACTACAGTGAATCTTATATCTTATATATCTATATCAGCAGGTTCTTCATGCAGGCTACATTCCCTTGGACGCAGAATTCTATATAAACCTCTAGCTTTTCAGTTTGCATAACAATGCTTGTTTTGTCTGTTTACTGGAGAAGTTATAATTAGACCGTGTTCTTCTCTTTCATTTTTTTTTTTAAGTCTCTATACTCCCATGTACTGGTGAAGGACATTAAAAAAAAAAAAACAGTTTATGATTTTACAACAAACATTTCAGATTACTTCTTCAGTTTTATACAACAAACATTTTACATACGTCTCAATTTGATGCTTTAGAGAACGTTTTGAGCGTTTTATATAAAAGACTTTCCGTTTCTCAGCCCTGGCTGAAAGAAACAATATATTATCAATTAAATGCCTTCCTCTATAGAAGGCGTTCAGATTTTCTTTTTTTTATCCTAGGAAACGTATCTTCTGCAAGCGAGAGTGTTTGGTCAAAGTAGTGCATGCTTATCTGACACAGAACAAATCCTAAAAGCTTTCAGATCTCAATGTACATTCTCACATCAATGAAGGTTCAGGGCAATAAAAGTTAATATCTCACTTAAAGATATATATTTTTTTCTCCACAGGAATATCTATTGTGTGGTGCAGATATCGTGGAAACCAACACATTCAGCAGTACCAGCGTTGCGCAAGCAGACTATGCTCTTGAACACCTGGTCAGCATTCATGTCAGAGTTTCATCACGTGTCATACTTTGCCACGATATGTTTGAAAACAGTAGCTGAACTAAAATATCTATTCTTGGGTCGATAATAAAATAGAATTTGTTTCCTTATTTTGATTTCAAATGTAACTATTATCAATCATTTGATTTAGTATCCTTATGGAAAAAGGGCCGATGAGACTTCTGTCTTTATGTCTCAATGGGAAGGTCTGTATATGATTTGCAGTAAGTGTTTCATGAGTGATGTTCATCTGTTTCCAGGCATATCGCTTGAATAAGATGTCTGCTGAAGTAGCCAGAAGAGCCGCTGATGATGTAACATCAGAGACCGGTATAATTGACGTTTTGCACTTCAATGAAAAATGACATTAAGGAAGACTACACATAGATGAGTAACAGAATACATATGTAGAGCTTGATATTCTATCAATGTACAAGAAATAAATGGGATAGTAAACATGGATGGTATAACACGATTTGTTATTTTAAATGAAGATTTTGCTGCAAAATACAAGGATTTGCCATCCTTGATACATTGTTTTATTAGCTTTGGTTGCTTTTACATAAGAAAGGTAGTCTTGTCAGGACAGGCTTCTGTGTTCAGTGTTCTGTTAACAATTTGTGGCTAACGTCCTTGGTTTCCCCTCTTAGGTGTGAAGAGGTTTGTTGCAGGGGCCATGGGGCCAACTAACAAGACCTTGTCAGTCTCTCCTTCTGTGGAAAAACCTGATTATAGAAATATTAGTAGGTGTCCTACGGTTATGCGTGATATATTGTCAATGATAATTTGTAGCATATTGTCCATAATGTCTAGAGTAGGCTATAAAATCTACAGAACATAAATGTATTAATATCAACAAATTCATACTAAATCCTTCCAGACAATAGAATCACAGTGCCCTGCGTATTTAGTGGGCTTAGCAGCTGACTTATAGGTATGAGCTGGATCATACACGTGGAAAGATGGCGGTGTATTCATTTTCTAAAGCTCACCTTCTTAGGACTATTTGCCCTCTGAATGGCTTTAGATACCGTATGTCCCACCTTCAGCCACGTCAGCTATATACCTCCGTGGGATGTCTCCCTGAAATATGTCTGTCTTTGCAATGCCTGGAATGGGTAAAAAAGAATCCTAGGTGTAGATGGTCCACTATCTATCACTGTTGGCAGAATGGAGGATTCAAACGTTAGAAAAAAAGATTCAGAGACGCGGACAGTGGGGAATGGTAGATGGCTGCTGCAAACTTGACAATGATATCAATTTAAATCTCACTATACAGTTTGGTTTAGATATTAGGATTGTACATATAATCACTCATACACAATGTTTCTATGTTTCCAGCTTTTGATGAGCTTGTTGAAGCTTATACAGAGCAAGCAAGAGGACTTTTGGATGGCGGAGTTGATGTTTTACTGGTAGAGACTATATTTGATACAGCTAATGCTAAGGTAAGATATTCTAATATTATATTAATATTCTATTAGTAGTTATTCCCTAGAGATGCTTGGACTGACATGTATCCTCCATGTTATGTGTGTTGTCTCTTTCACACAAATACGCACTTGGTTTTAACCATTTGTGTCACAGTAAGAGTGTACAGTATTGAGTGTCACGTGACGTCTTCAGATATATGTGGGTAATGAATCCGTTAATATGCGCTGTACTGAGCCTAATGTTAGCTTAACATTGATAACTGGTTGAATAGCATTCAAGTTTTCTTTGTGAGCGAAAGTTATGTAAAGGAATATCGTTGCAAACCTAGCTAATGACATCACCCGTTCTTTCGAATGTTCCTGAATGTGATCCCGTTTCGATAATGAAACTCGTTTAGTGCCTCTCTTAAGTATCCAGTTGCATAAGAAGCATAGGTGAAATGTCAAAAGCTACATTCTTCTTGAATGTTCTCCAGAGTAAGTATCCAACGGCCTTTAAGTTCTTGCTATACTATTCCATACCTCCCAAATATCCCGGTTTTCACCAGAGGGTCCTGATTTTTCCGGCGCTGTCTTGCATATCATAGATTATAGGCCAATTTGGGAGATTGTGTGCCTAGGGAGGTGTAAAACGAATGGTTGCAGCACAAACCTCTGCAGCGGAGTTCCTCGGGTAAGGTGGGTAGGTGGCTATGCCCAATCCAAGCACTAGCCACCCGACACAGGTATCCCGATTTAGGCACCTGAAATATTGGGAGAGTGTTTAGAAAGCTTACTGCACATCATGGAACAGAACCCAACAATGGCGGGAGTAGTACTTACAAGTATCACTGGAACCTGTACAAAAATAATTTCTTATTTGCACATTTACAGGTTGTACTGGAATGTTTTGAAATTTAGTTCAGAACAGTAGTTTTATTAGTTACGCATCTGTCTCTGTATATAGAAGGAATTGTACATTTTACGTGTGTAGGAACTTTGCAAAGCATGCTATTACTGTACTCACGGGTCAACAGCATGCTGAATGTATACATTCTAAAGTCCATGGTGATGAGCCTCTGTGAGCAAAATAAGCATAGCTTTCAGTAGCGTTTCAGATTACTTATTCAGTTTGTTCTGTTATAAATAGCTTTGATACTATGGTGTTGTCAGAGCTATTATATCATCCCCTCCACATTTGTAAATATAATGTGCGAAGGTCACTTCCCATTTTGATGAGAAAACCCTGTTAATGTTATATTATAGGTCACATAATTTGTGTTACGTGACCCCTGCTTGGCTTCAGCACAACCTTGCGGCCCAGTAGATACCTGGAGTTACCCCACTGATGGCAGCCTGGGTTTCAGTGAAATAGAACCATTTTTATACAAAACGCTCATTAAGCACTATAGAGATTGGAATGGTAACATGTGCCCCTTCATCTTGGGTTTTTTCCCATTTTTTTCTGTTTTTTAACAGACACCCCTTTATTTTATTAGGCTTTGTGAATGTCTCCATAGAAGTTATATTTGCTTTTATCTCGCACTACTAATGGAAGTTGTATGAATGTGATAATTATGTATTTTTTTTTCTTTAAATACATAGGCCGCCCTGTTTGCTATCCAGAAACTCTTTGAAGACGAATACAAAGCCAGACCTATTTTTGTAAGTAATGTTTAACAAAACACATAGTTATGCCTAAAACGTGGATATTATTGTGCAGATGTGGATATGGTTTCCTTAGGTAATGTTAATTCAGTGTAGGCTGGTTGGTAAATACAGTAAGTATCTTTCTTGAAGTAATACAGAATGGTACTTATGATATGTAATATGTATATATACTTCGACCAGCGTAACCCTCTCGAAGTTTCATCTATTTGTATTTCTTCTCATACCATTTGTAGATTTCAGGAACTATTGTTGATAAAAGTGGTCGAACTCTTTCTGGCCAAACTGGAGAAGCTTTTGTAATTAGCGTCTCCCATGCCGAGCCAATGTGGTATGTATTAAAGTAAATAGACAACGTAGACCGTGGACTCCTATGTTAGCTAATGTATTAACAATAGTGCATTTGTCTTTTACATTGCGTTAATACTGTATTTGCTCGATTATAAGACAGTTTTTTCCAGAAAAAAAATAATCTGAAAAAAAGACCTCATGTTATAATCAAGGTGGTCTTTTATACAGAAGTCAGAGCCGTGCCACCAATCTTCCGCTATAGCACTCCTGCCACCTACTATATCCCCAAACTCTCACGCTTGTAAAGACTTGCCAGCCAATATACGGACACACGTAGGTGTAGGCCATGTGAATTATGCAGGGCATAATGCTAAGTTTGGGGAGTCATCTTATAATCAAGCGAATATGGTATATACTTTTCAGTAAAATGTGCAGACATATTAAAATCCGTAGCCAGTGTCTTGATGCAGATACGGTGTCTCTCTTACAGTAATACTGGCTGAAGACATATAGAACACTTGGTAATATACTGTTGTAAAAATAATGTATACATTAAAGTTACAAGCAGGATGGCTGACAACTGTGAGAGTTGAAGTTCAGTGGCAGCTAGAGAGCTGCCTGTCTGTTCACAATATTAAGTGTGGTGGGATTGCTTTGTTTGCTTAAAAAGTGGTAAAGGAAATGCATAGTGTATATATAAATGGTTCACTGCTTCTAAAAGAAGCGGACTTGGCTCCTTTGTGTGCACTGCTCCTCTAATATGTAGCTGAGTTACTCACGTTTACTGGAATGATTGGTTGTAGACATTTAGAGATGCTTGAGGAATCCTGATGTCATTTATTGCTGGTTGATTTATTACTGATTTTCTGAAGGGCACATATCCGAAAGTAAAACATGTATGTGCGCATTCCGCGTTTGTCAGCCGTTTGTACCTGTCGAGTGTATGGGAAGTTAAAGGGGCGGTTTACTATCTCACCAGACATGAGTGCTTATTAACCTACTTTGAAAACAAAATCACAGCATCTTCAGAGCTGAAATGTAATTTCCTTTCTGGTTTTGGCTGCTTGAGCCAACCAATCTATGACAGGATCTCCCATTATAATCAATGATGGCACCAAATGCCTATAGGGGGACCTCAGTGGAAATATGTTCGGGCCAGCACTGGAGCTCCTGTGTACACATCTACCACCAGCAGCGTACTCTGGCCTAGACCGGCAGGTCTATTGGCGATCATCCTTTTGAGAGTTCAGGCCGCCTGATTTGCTGCTGCTCAATGGGCCAGTTATGAGAGGGATCTCTGATCTTCCCAACCATCCCATTTGCACCATGAAGACAGAAGCTTACAGCACATCCACAGCTAACCGTTTTCATGTGATGTTTCAGCATAGGCTTGAACTGCGCCTTGGGAGCTGTTGAAATGAGGCCTTTCATTGAAGCCATTGGGAAATGTACAACATCCTATATCATCTGTTACCCAAATGCAGGTAAAATGTTTTGTAGAATTTGTTTGTTATAGTAACGTTTTATGTACTTTGGTAGTACGTGCCCTCTCTTGGTTACACATAAAAGCGTATGCCACAAGTTAAAATCATTTTTTGTTATGACATTTTGATTTAAAGTAGTAGGTGTATGTTGTTTCTGAGAGTAAAAGGCAACACTACCTTTGGTTGATTTAAGTTTTTTATTTATCCTACAGGTCTTCCTAACACATTTGGTGGATACGATGAAACTCCAGAGGTCACTGCCATGCATATAAAGGTAACTGGCCTTGCAGTTTGTATGAAACCTGCATATCGTACGTAATACATGTATTGGAACTCAATGGACATGGCGCCCACCACGTATACTAGACTCAATCTGTTAAATGTTCATGTAGAAACATGACAGGCAGCGTCCAATTTGAAAGGTGGTCTTCAGAAGCAAGTACATTTAATGAGGGGGTACCGTGCCCAGCTTAAAACATGCCATCTCTCTAAATGTTTTTTACGCTGTTGAGCTAAACATGATGACTTGCATACACTGGAATATGTATGTTCTATTAACTCGACGTTGCTGTACCCACTTCATCTCCTTTTTGCACATCCCCACCAAAGTCTATGTCACCTAGGATTTATAATAAGTGTCTCTCTTCTTGCAGGATTTTGCATTGGATGGCTTGGTGAATATTGTTGGAGGTTGTTGTGGGACCACCCCAGCACACATCAGGTAAACGATGCAGCTCCCAGAGTAATGCACACGGAAACATAGGATTTGACGGCAGATAAAAACAATTCGGCTCATCTAGTCTGTAAAGACTCTGATCTTAATCGGTCCTTGGTCTTTTCTTAGATTAAGGATGTCTTTATGCTCATCCCATTCATGCTTAAATCCCTTCACTGTATTACTCTCTACCATTTCTCATGGAAGGCTGTTCTATTTCTCTACCCCCCTCGTGGCAGTAAACCAGGCATGCCGTAGTGAATGATCTACAGCGTCTAGTTGCTTACAAACCGGTTAGAGATTGAAATACATTTTACTATTTATATGCTGGCAACTGGCGAACTAATCATAAACACTGCTAATTAATCTTTTCAGTCTATCTAAATGATCTCTTCTCGGAAACGCTGCCCGCCAACCCTTATGAAATGGTCTTTCATGGACTAATGTATGTTTGGACAGTTCCTGTCTCAGATTAGTATCTCTTAGGTCAGTGCTGTCGGTCTTTACAGGCCTGGTGTGGCCCTCAAGGCTCCTTCTATGGCCCTTAGCTTGCTTCAAGTCCATTGTGGCTGTGTTGCAGCCCTTAGCATGTATTAAAGAAAAATACAAAGAAAAAAATAAACGATAGTTCTTTGTAAGTAACTAATTAATTTGAACTCTTTACTAAATCCATTCAAATGGAATTGTACCTTGGTCTAGTTCGAGCATTACAGATGGTAGACAGCTGTGGATCTCTGATACAACCTAAAATACTGAGATATTCATTATAAAAAGCAGAATTCATTATGTTTTTATATTCCTGATATATAAGGTACTTGAAACCACCTGTGTTCGATTATTTAATATAACAACTACATTAATTTTTGTTTGCTCATAGTTTTTGATTTACTGGGACCTTTTGTCATGTTTATGTATATTAAATTCCCTTTATCTTTTTTTTTTCTCCCGCTTAACAGAGAGATTGCAGAAGCCGTCAAGCATTGTAAGCCTCGAGTTCCCCCAGCATCCGTGTTTGATGGTTACATGTTACTGTCTGGTAAGAAAATTAGAAATCTGTTTTTTTTCCACGTCTTCTACACGGGTTATCCAATGCATACGCTGAAGGATTCTGTTTACCCGTAGCTGTGTATATGAATAATTAAAAGCTTTGCCTCGTCCCTTTTGAATAAAGGTCTAGAACCGTTCAGGATTGGCCCTTACACAAACTTTGTGAATATTGGTGAACGATGTAACGTGGCGGGATCAAGAAGATTTGCCAAACTCATCATGGCAGGGAATTATGAGGTATTTTTTTGTATTCCTTTCTTGGCTAGATAAAGCTTGACACATTTGTTTGCATTTTGGTTTATTTTTCCATGGGAAATACCTATACTAGCTTAAGAGGACGTGTAGCCTAGCCTGTAGTAGCTTTAAAATGTATATTTAACAGCGAGAGAGTCATGTACTTAACCTGTTCATTATATCCACACATATAAACACCTTTGTTTATTATTAGGGCTTATGGTAAAATTCACACCATTGAGAGAAACCCAGAAATATGACTTCTTTGCAGCCTCTGTAGGGATGGTAACTTTAGTAAAATATCTGTGGTGCACGGTGTATATTGTACAATGTACAACTTTTCTTAATCTAAACCCCAATCTCCCTCAAACAGGAAGCTCTGTCGATTGCCAAGGCTCAGGTAGAGATGGGAGCTCAGGTTCTGGATATCAATATGGATGACGGGATGTTGGACGGGCCTATTGCCATGGCCAGGTTTTGCAACTTTATAGCATCTGAACCCGACATTTCCAAGGTAGGCTTTCTTCTAAAGTTATAGAGTTGTAGTAATCTTGGTGAACTTTTTTAGCTACGGGCCTTGGGTTTATGTGTGTTGACTATGATTGCTTTTGATTAACTATGTAATGGCCATTATATTCCTTTTCCCCGCCTAGTATTATAACATTTCTTTTCTGACAGGTGCCATTGTGCATCGACTCCTCAAATTTTAAAGTGATTGAAGCAGGATTGAAGTGCTGCCAGGGAAAATGTATTGTAAACAGTATCAGCCTGAAGGAAGGTGAAGAAGACTTTTTGGCTAAGGCAAGGAAAATAAAGCAGTTTGGCGCTGCAGTGGTCGTCATGGCTTTTGATGAAGTAGGACAGGTAAGGTTCTTGTAAACACTGTTTCGGAACTGTTATGTTCTAATACATTTCATGGGATCAATAAAATATATAAATGGTTTTATCAACTAGTATTTAGCTTTATTTGCTGGCAACAAAATGGCATCTTGAATGTGACTTATCCTTTCATGAATGGACAAAGCATTGATGTTATAGTTAAAAGCAAAAATATACTAACCCACAATAAATAAAATTTGCTGTCAGGTTGGATTTTATATCCCAATATACTGGGCATAATCCAGAACACAGGAAATATTGTGGAGCTGACATAACATATAGCCTCTTGGGCCAATTTGAAGTGGGTTGGGAAGTGAGACAACATTACCTAAATGGCACGGGCTTTTGTTCAAATAACATATAGAGTCCATATTACGCCTATGGGCTGTCTGTATAAGTATAGTAGATCACTGTATGCAACTTATTCCATTTATTTTTTGTGAACAGGCCACAGATACAGAGACAAAGGTCAGCGTGTGCACAAGAGCATATAATCTTTTGGTGGAAAAGTTGAACTTTAACCCCAATGACATAATTTTTGACCCTAACATTTTAACAATTGGAACGGGTATGGAGGAGCATGACATATATGCTATAAACTTTATTGAAGCAACCAAGATAATAAAGGTGAGTTGAAGTAGTACTAACTAAAAAAACCTTTTTTCTTTTCTTCATTTATTTATCATTTTATTTTTATATCAATGAGTTTCAGATCAACGTGCAAACTTATTTTAGAGTCTGCCATTAACTTCTTACATGTTACAATTTGACTATTTGATATCTTACGTTCTGATTGCTAGTCTACTCTAAAAGGAGCCAAGATCAGCGGGGGACTCTCCAACCTTTCTTTCTCATTTCGAGGGATGGAAGTCATTAGAGAAGCAATGCATGGAGTCTTTCTTTACCATGCCATCAAGGTATGTAATGCTATTAAGTTATTGTTCAACTGTATTGACCCTTAAGCCACATTAAAAGCAAACAACATATGCTGCCCAAGCAACATATTGAGTATGATATGCAAATAGTATGTGATACAACACAAATTGTACGAAGGCACAGGTCACTGGGGGGGGGGGGCAATTCTGGCTATTAAGACAAATTTGTAGGTATGAGGAAACTGTTCCTCTGAGTTGTCTCTGGTGCTTGGTTTTTATATATTAATATATTGGTGGCTTTTGAATGTTGTCCACCTTTAAAAAAAAAAACAAAAAAACAAACGTAAAACTTCCATTGCTTTATTTCATGAGTGTTCTGCCAGATTCACAATGTTTACATGCAGTTTTATTGAACTCCTCTTTCTGTGTTGTGTGTCATATAACCTTTAGCATACTTGCCTAATAACAACCTTGTTTGCTTTAGATCGGCATGGACATGGGCATTGTGAACGCTGGAAACCTGCCAGTGTATGATGATATTGACAAAGAGCTTCTTCAGCTTTGCGAAGATCTCATATGGAACAAAGATCCAGAAGCCACTGAAAAGCTTCTGAAATATGCCCAGGTATTACAGCGCATGTCTAACTTGTGTACATTGAAAATGTTAAGAATATTCAGGCTTTTAAGACTGTTCATGATATGTGTCCATCTCATACAGACCAAGGCTAAAGGGGGCAAAAAAGTGATCCAGTCTGATGAGTGGAGAAATGGCTCTGTAGAGGAGCGACTAGAATATGCACTTGTCAAGGTAGGTACGCCAATATAGGAGTTCCTTATCTCTGTTTCATGACCGCACTCTGTAAACATGGTAGCCAAAAGTAGACCAGTACTCTTTCCAAATGTCATGTGAGAAAAAATACACTTTGTACCTTTTTAGCAGACCTATTGCATGGAGGCAGACTGTGGTGTCCGCATATGCCTGTGCTAGTAGGGAGGATGTTGAATTGAGCTTTTGCATTAAACTAACCTTAACTTTTATGTTCAGGGCATTGAAAAATATGTCATAGAAGATACAGAGGAAGCAAGATTAAACAAAGAAAAATATAAGCGACCTCTCCATATTATTGAGGGGCCTCTCATGAACGGAATGAAAGTGGTTGGCGAACTGTTTGGTGCTGGGAAGATGTTCTTACCTCAGGTACTGTGTAGAAACTTTTATTTCCGATCAGCACATCAGAACATTTGTCAAATGTTATGATCTGTCTTCTCTTCTGGTGGATACAGGTAATCAAGTCTGCCCGGGTTATGAAAAAGTCTGTTGGTCACCTCATACCATTCATGGAGAAAGAAAGAGAAGAAATGAGAGCCTTGTCTGGCAGCATGGAAGAGGATGTAAGCACGCAAGCCCCCATTTTCAATACCAATTACTAATGTATTGGACATAACATCTTGCCCAGTTGATTTTTAGCTAAATGAAATGAGCTGGTCAGAGGCATGTGTACTTTAGCATGAATGATGAATAGCTGATTCATTCTGCTCACAACAGATCTGATAATAGTCACTAATTAAGTCTGTTATTGTTTCTCCTTGGCATAGAATCCATATCAAGGCACCATTGTACTGGCAACGGTTAAAGGAGATGTCCACGATATTGGCAAAAATATAGTAGGGGTGGTGCTGGGATGCAATAATTTCAGGTTGGTGTTTGTCATTCTGATGCACACATGCTCATCTTTAGGTGTGTGTGTGTGTGTGTGTGTTTTACGTTCTGTTCCCGTGCTGCCAAAACTGTATATTTAGCCTGTTGTGAGTTTTAACAAATGGAATCCAGATTTGATAAATGGCTGATTTATAATATACAAATGTGCGTGCGCTTCTTTATTACATGATTTGCCTTCGGTGTAGTTTCCAGTTCTCTTTTCACCCTTTCGTTCTAGGGTTATTGATCTGGGCGTAATGACCCCCTGTGATAAAATACTCAAATCTGCAATTGAAAACAAAGCTGGTGAGTGAAACACTGTGTACTATCCTCCTCTCATCAAAAAGTGGTCTGCACACCTACATAGTACAGTATCACACCCAATTTTAACAAAACACAACATTGTGAAATATTATAACCCCCGTTATATGACCCCTTACAGAAAGTTTATCAGCATTACAATAAAAGAAAGTTTGTTTAGGTTGAGAAAAGACTTGCGTCCATCAAGCTGAACCCTTAACCCTTGTTAAAAAATGTTTTGTTTTTTTTTGTTTGCTGTAAATGGACAGTTTAATGTAAATCTATTTTAAGTAAATGGCATGCGAGGAGATGTGTTTGACAAGGGGAGGTCGCAAAATGCATATATTCTGCAGGATTAAATTCAAAATTAAATGCATTATACTCTAGGACCAACAAACAATTAGACAACCAAAGCAGTTTAAAGCAGTTAAAATATATTTTTTTGCATGTGTGATGAATTGTAGCTCTGTGTTTGACCTTTTTGTAGACATAATTGGCCTGTCTGGTTTAATCACTCCTTCTCTGGATGAAATGATTTTCGTTGCCAAAGAAATGGAACGGCTTTCAATTAAGATCCCTCTTCTAATTGGTGGAGCCACAACGTCTCGGTACGTGATACAAACTAATAGCTAGCACATTGCATAGTAGTAAAGTTTCATGTCATCCTAAGAAAACAAGAAATAAAAAAACAACAAAATATCTATATAATATTGGAAGACAATTAATTGATGCATTATGAGAAATTCTACCTATTCAGAAACTGTGATGGGAATTTAAGACTGTTCTAAACTATCGTTTGTCATAATTCCTACTGCGGGTCACTATTTTTTTTTTTTGCCTTTCCTAGGACACATACAGCAGTGAAAATTGCACCCCGCTACAGTTCCCCGGTAATTCATGTGTTGGATGCATCCAAAAGCGTGGTGGTTGTAAGTATGCAACATACAGCAGCAACTGTCATGGAAAGCACCGGGAAATTGTGTCATTGTGTTTGCTATTAAGCATTTTAGCCGCTTGTTAATGCAATTTTATTTTATTTAGTGCTCTCAGCTTCTCGATGAAAATTCCCGGGAGGACTTTTTAGAGGAAATAATAGAGGAATATGAAGATATTCGCCAAGAACATTATGAAACCCTAAAGGTAAGGTTGTGTACTTTTACAATTACCTGCCACTAAGACTTAATATATTAAGATTTTTCTCTATAATTGTCCTAAGATGTTAGGCCGTCCTGATACTTTCCTCTCCCAAGGTCAGACCCATAAGCATTTTCTAGTATCGTAGTGTCGAGAACCTTATACAGTCCTGCATAAAGAGCCGTTCTTTAGCAAAGTGCTGCTATCACATAGCAACCAGTGGAATAATTCCACAAATTCTCATTTTGCCCTTTTATTTGCATAATTACGAGCATAGATAGATTTTGAGTGGATCACCACCAGGGCCTAGATTGGGGAATTTAAATGGGCCATGGAACATTAAGGCCAGTGGCTGATAAATGATATATGTGCACTAAATGCTCCTACACACATGCTGCATGTATCCAGCCTGCATATTAAAAGGGCCATATCTGCCAAGTGGCAGTAAAGGTAGCTGATCCATGCCAGATCACCACTCCAAAGCAACTGTGTGCTGCACATGTGTTAGTGAACTATTTCCATTTAACATACTTCTAAACAGTGATGAAAGTTGCTCCGGGTTTCTTTGGTGGCAGCATTAATGGAGTAGTATCGTGCCAGCTTTTGTTTATAGCGAAAGGTATAGCACAGAACTAGTTCCATGTCCAAAGTCATCTTTTCTCACAGTATGTGAAATTAACTTTTAATAACTGCTGTCATTTCTAAATTAGGAAAGAAAATCTTTAACTTTACAAAAGGCGAGAAGTCAAGGGTTCCACATTGATTGGCATTCTCACCCCGCTCCAGGTATTTTTATTTTTTTTCAATTTGATTTGTTGTAGAAAAATACTTTGAAAGAATTGTTACAAAAAAAAACCAAAAAAAAAACTTCCCATTACTGTTTAGGTTTGGGAATTGTGTGCTCTATAACGATACAGCAAGTAACAAAAATAATGTTCGATTTAAAATAGAATGTATTTGGTGAAGCAATTGTGCATGTAATTACTGCGGCACATACATCAATATTTATCCAGAAAAAAAGCTTTTTTCCTTGCTGTTTTCTCAAAAATTAATAATGAATATTATATTTTCTTGTTATGTGGTTGTCTATAGTGTATTCCACCCACGAACACAAACATTGAGTCTAATTAACAAATGTAATTGTGTTTGGTATTTACTACAGCAGTTGAGTTGTTAGTGTTGGTGGCCAAAATCCACCCAACAACTTAATATTCGGTTTTCCTTTCCTAGTTCGACCAAAGCTTACAGGAACCAAAGTCTTCAGAAACTATGATCTGGAGAAACTGCGCAACTATATTGATTGGAAACCATTTTTTGATGTTTGGCAACTCAGAGGCAAATACCCCAACAGAGGATTTCCAAAAATCTTTAACGACAAATCAGTGGGTAAGAGTTCTTTCTAAATGTTTATAGTTTTTTTTTTACTAGTTTAGTGAAAAAATGCTTAACGATGGTGGGCATTCTGCCCGGTGAGTGCTTTAGGCAGCTCTGAATGAGGTTGCTAAAACACCAAGGTGGCCCTTCATAATGCATAATTCAATTAAAAGAGGATTTAGCAAGCTCACTGATTTACCTGTTATGCAATATACAGTGTATCATGCAGGATGATTTAATTGGGGTTGGTTACTTAAACCGGCAACATTCCTCCAAACTTTAGCAAATAACCCTGCATTGTTATGTATCTGATGTGTCTGATCAGATATTGAAATTGAAGAATTAGTGAAGGATATTAAATTAACACTTAAATAAGCTGATCATCACATTAATGTCCAAACATACGTATTCTTCATTATGGTCACTAGTGCTTTCTGTGAATTGAGCTCCAAAGACAATTTTGTGGTTGCTAAATATTACACCATCTCAGGAAAACCATGTTCTGAGCTATCAAATCGCCAAGTTTGCTGCAGCTTTAAAAACGTTTCATAGAGTCAGGGCCGTGATCAGGATGGTGCGCCCATTACTGGTGTACCAGCCCTGGCCGGGCAGGGGTTCCAGCCTCCCTACTCTCACAACCCTTGCCAACAGGGCCCCAGTAACTGGAGCGTACAAGCGGGGTCATGTAACATAAATGATGTGGTCCTACAGTGGTAGATACTGCTGTAAAATAGGCCCCCTTGGCCGGGCATACCGATAGGATGCGTGCCATGTTTCTTCAGGGTCTGAGTGCCAGGACATGGCATCATTTCCTAGAGCCCAGACATAGCATGTGAAAACCTTGAGAAAGCAGAAGAGCTGACACCAGCCTACCCCCTCCTGAGCCAACAAAGGTAGATTGCAAGTGATAAGTATGTAAGTGTGTGCATGTCTTAGTATGTGTGTAAGTATGAAGCATCAAGGAGCAAAACAGGCCGTTGGCGTGCAGCTTGTCGAAAGATTGTTGGTTATAGGGGACCCTGAATAAATACTGCAGCAGGTGCCACTAACCCTTGGCTTGCCCCTTATAAGTTGTGCTTATGGTAGCATCTTAAGGCAGAGTAATGGGTGGAACCATGGCAGGGGCATGAGGCCCAGGCATTAAATCTGTACTGGGCCCCTCTCATCTCAAAAGCCCACTATGGGCTGGTTAGGTTTTGTTTTAATTGGGTTTTCTTCTCCTAAAAACACCGTATAGCCCTTTATTTTGTTGTTTTTTTCTTTTATAGGGGAAGAAGCAAAGAGAGTTTATGATGATGCTCAACGATTGCTACAGGTTCTGATTAGCCAGCAGAAGTTTGAGGCCCGTGGAATTGTTGGCATTTGGCCAGCACAGAGTGTGCAAGATGATATTCTGCTGTTTGCAGAAGAAGATTCTGTGCAGTCCTCAGAACCTATTGCTACTTTTTACGGCTTGCGGCAACAGGTGACAAAGACAACTGTCCTTCACATTTCATGTTTTAAACCCTAGGTGTTATTTGCTTCAGTTTTTTAGGGCATCATGGATAGAAGGTTACATTACAGTCCCTGCTGAGGCAGAACATTAATGTAAAGTTGACTGCACACCTCTGTGTTGTCAGCAAGTATAAGCTGCTTACCAGACCTCCAGCATTCTGTGATGCAGGCAGCAGACTCACACTGGAGGTTTTCTCAACTAACCTATATTAATTCCATTAATACTTTGGATTTGTTTTTTGAATTTTAGGCAGAAAAGGACTCTGCCTCTACAGACCCATACTACTGCCTGTCTGACTTCATTGCCCCAAGGGACTCTGGGGTTCGCGACTACTTGGGTATTTTTGCCGTAGCCTGCTTTGGAGTAGAAGAGCTAAGCAAAGCCTATGAGCAACAGGGGGACGACTACAACAGTATCATGGTCAAGGCTTTGGGAGACCGAATAGCTGAGGTGAGGTTTGCGCTCGGCTTGCTGTTTGCCACAGTTTTGTTTACACCTCTGCACGCATAAAATGGACACAGGATTTGCCATGGAACTTTGTCAATATACTTGATGGGTGAAATGTAACCTATGCAATGTGTTTTATCCCTTTTCCTAACAAACAATTGTGGGTGATACCCTTTTGTGTCATCTAGGAAATAAACACGTTTAGTAGCAGTATTCTGTCCCAGCCTATGCTTGTATTTATGCTAAATGGCAGCGTTTAGGCTTAATGGGATGCAATACAATAAGGTAAATGTTTAGTTCACCTTAGATATTTATGGGTAAAAAGACCAGATTTCTGCATGCAGGACACATCTGCACAAGCCAATAAAACCTATAATTTAGAATCTGTACACTACTCTTCATACAATGTAATCTACAGCTTTATAAAGTCATTAATTATGTTTTGTGTGTTTTTTTGTTTAGTTACTTAGTTCAAATATTCGCCTCAGGGAAGCTGAGATCAGCAACCACATTATCTAACCAGCATCCTTTCTAGTGTATAGATCTGTAAAATGCAGGAGTTCAGTAATTAAATATATCCAATTTAATATAGATAGAAAGATAAGGGTAACACCAATAATCTTTTTTGTCTCCACATTACTTAAGGCATTCGCGGAGGAACTCCATGAGCAAGTACGGAAGGAGCTGTGGGGCTACTGTACTGACGAGGCGCTTGATGTGGCTGATCTTCGCAAGATACGCTATGAAGGCATCCGGCCAGCACCTGGGTACCCCAGCCAGCCCGACCACACAGAGAAAATTACCATGTGGAAACTGGGGAACATTGAGGAAGAAACAGGTATTTTTGTGGGAAGCTGCCTTATTTCAATTCAGGCATTAAGACTTTGCTTGTTTCCAGAACAAATGATGAATTTAATACAATAGCATGACCGCCATGGCTGCTTCCATGAAGCCTGTAGCTCTGCTTCCCGTTTGCTGCTATGAAATTGTAAAAGGAAATATATAAGAGAGAAATCCTAAGCTTTTTCTAAGGATGCACAGCTTCCCCATTTCAAATTGGTAACAAAATGGATACTTGAAATAGATGAGGACTGATAGTGGCACACTTGTATTTTATTAGCTCTTACATCCTAGTCAAGTCATTTTAAAAAAATGTACAGTTTAATACTTTTATTCCTGTTATTTCTCTTTTCTCCAATAGGAATCAAACTCACAGAATCCTTGGCTATGACCCCTGCAGCTGCAGTCTCTGGTTTATTATTTTCAAACCCGAAGTCCAAATATTTTGCTGTTGGAAAAATTTCAAAAGATCAGGTATGCTTATTGACATGTATGAGAGAATGGTGCTGCAAACATTCGCCATGTACTACAGGAGGTATGAATTCGCCTAAATAGAACTATAGGAAACCTATGACAATTGGCCACAGTACTAAAAATGACCCTGGCACTCAAAAGGTTAAGCGTGTTGTAAGAGAGCCGTTTATGGTACGTCTTTGTCTTCAGGATAACGTGTACTAATTTTTTTTCTTTATGCCATCTTCCAGATTGAAGATTATTCTTGTAGAAAAAATATGCCAGTGGGAGAAGTGGAAAAATGGCTTGGCCCAATCCTGAGCTATGATCCCGATCAGTAAGATCTCTTCAAAGTGCTAACAACGGTTTTATGAACAGTAGATATCTTCCAGTTAGACTCGCAGATCAGTCAATCAGTCTTAAGAAAAGTTTTAGTTAAATAGTTTATTTTGAAGGTCTCTGGCTTCGTCGTTACATAAAAAAAAAAAAAATCAAGGAACATTAAATAACCACTCGAAACTTTTTTAAATTAAGGAAAGGACTTGATGCCATTCTATGACCTTTTTATCTGATGGACCTATAACAAATTAACACAATGTGAGTCTTGTGAATTAATAAAGGTACGTTTTGTATCTTTATCCATAACGGAATTGGAAAGAAACATCCTGTTTTTTAACTGCCTAAAAATGCTACATTTTATAATGCAGTTTACTATGGTATTAATAATGCACTTTAATACATATCTGAATAACTGTGTCCTCTGTTTCATTAAGTACTTTATTTTCTTCTATGATATCACGTACAGCTATAGACTATTTGAGGGGAAAAGCAAAGAAAAAATACCAAGCACCTTTTTATATAACATTCGTTTATTAACGACCAAGAATCATTACAATGGATAGTCAAACAATCAGTAAAATATTGAACGTAACATTTCTAATGTCCAGCTCCAGTGATGACTACACGGCTATTATGCTAACTGAAGGGTCACCCCAGACCTGTTTTCATGTAAAATACACATTGGACTGCATTTATATCGGCACATGTATTTTTAGTTTTTAAAACCGGCCCCAGGCTGGATATGAACCTGCAGCCTTCAGTTATTGATAAATATCACATGCGGCCTGAGTTGCTAAAGTATTGCCCATCCTTGGTCTATAGTGACGTCAACAACCACATTCTAACAAACCTTTAATGTACACGATTAATTATCCGTAGTTCATGTGAACGAACTTTGCAGAAATCGGTTTCTTTGGTGTGTTTGGAATACCCAAGATGCAAATTATGGAAAAGCTGCTGCATTAAAGGGATACGATACACCACAGAATTAACTTTGAATTGTCAATTAAAAATATTTTTCTTTCATGTGTGTTGCATTGTTTTTTGCTGTACTTTTCGGTTTAAGTGTACTTCGGCTCATAGCCTTAATATGATACTTAATACTTAAGATAAACAAGAAAAATGTCCCTCTACTGGATATTACCTTAACGATATACCTGTCAATATATTGTTCATAGAAAAATGTCTTAAAGGAACAGTCATGTATTTTTCTGTATCTTCACTCTGCATCGTACAAGGGGCATCCCTTAACTATACATTATATAGGGTCAGGCAAAGCTCTCCTGGCAGGAGAAGCTCTCCGCAGTTGGCACTTCATAATACATGTCTGTACATAATACTATCAGGGATTTTAAATGTATAGCTCTCCTGCAAAGCCCCACTTTAATGAATAAACCCCTGGTTTGGAGTAATTGGTAATAGCACCATGCAAAATGTAGAGAATAAAGGGTAATCAAGGTAGCTGAATCAATGCTGTTTAAATACGGACTGCCACTAAAAGGGTCTGGTGATGGCTAAATATGAACACAAATGGTTTTAATTCTGCCCTATTTTTGTTATCCACTAGATGGCAGCATTCTACACAGTACAGTGTCCTGAATTATTAGTCATAGCAAAATTACAGTATTAACTCCTTCAGGATGAACGGCATTTTTACATTTTGGACGAAAGCATTTTCAACATTTCCACTATGTTCTTGTTCAGCTAACGCTAATGTTATATATTTTTTTTCAGGACAGGTATAGCTTTCATTTGAAAGCATATTTATCTATATAATCCGTCACTTTGTATGGAAAAAAAATATTGCTTTACAACTTTACATGATATAAGGAATTGTTTTATTATCCATCAACGAATTGTCTTAAGGGTGGTATTTTTTTTGTACCAAAACCAGAGATATAAGTGAATAAATGTGATAAATGAAAAAATATCTATGATATAAGAAACTCAAAACACCCACTTCATCAATCTGAAATAAAACAAAAATCATGAATATACATCATGTTTAAATGAGCAGAACTCTCACCGACTGGAGTTAAGTTCCCAACACTGGGGTGGGAAGAAATGGATATGTTTGGCTTTAAATAAATTTGCAAGCGACTAGGCAGGGGAAAGAAAGGAAGCACATGCAGGCGGTAGAATTTTGCCGAATCCCTCTGTCTTTGCAAGGGAGACCATGCAAAAAATGTAAAGCGCATATGGAGGATTGAGTGACGCTTTAACATTTGTCCTCTGTGTCCTAGCATAGATAAATCCCTCAAGACACTATACGTCACCTATCATGCCCGAGGGGGAGGGGTGAGGAATATGATGTTCATTGCTCTGGCATTTAAAAGGTTAAAAGGGGCTACTTTAGTTTAGTTTGGCCTTGTTTAAGCATTCTCTCTTGCTGGGCTTGTGGTATCAAGCAACAATGCAGAAGCCAACATCAAATCTTATCTTGACAGATAAAGTTCTGGATTGGGTCC
Organism: Spea multiplicata; assembly: GCA_009364415.1. Lineage (NCBI taxonomy): Eukaryota > Metazoa > Chordata > Amphibia > Anura > Pelobatidae > Spea > Spea multiplicata. Next base: position 18,108,117 of record VKOC01000005.1, read on the forward strand.
ATTGAACATTTATATGCAGTAAAGGAACTCATTATTTTGCACTCACACACTTGGAAGTTGAAGCCAAGATAAGGCTTCCTTGATCAGCAAACATGATGAGGCAACATGATTGCGTGAGAAGGACAAACTTACTATGCTTGCCAGGCAAACAGATTGCCATCATGTAACAGTCCTTTTAACTCCCCTGCCTGCCTCGATCAGCACCCCATTAGATCCCGATTCAAGAAATGTTACAAAATAATGTTATTTGGACTTTCACATAAGAAATAAAGTGACTTCCGTTATCACACAAATCAAAATCTATTTTATATTAAAAATTATATATTTAGCATAAATATCCCGCCGAGGAAAGTCTCCATTGCTATCGTGGGGAGAGTACAAGCTGCCAACTAAAACAAGCAATTAGATTTATGTTGCTTGTTTTCTTTCAAGTATTGTAACCGGAGCCCTTGGGTCTTTAGTCAAAGTTATACCTTATTTTGGGCCAAAAATATCTCAGATGAGAAATAAGTTTCTGAAATCTTGAACGATTTTGTCACTTTAGATCTTTTCCTGCGTTGGTCCAATAAAAGGTATCAACTTTGATTAAGACTCTGCCTTCTCTTAGGGCAAATACAGCTCTATTCATTTTCCATAACCTGTTATATATAAAACAGTAGTGCAGGCCTGGACTGGCTACCCAGCATACCCCCATATTTCTCTGATCTGCTCCAGGTCTTGCAGTGTGTGGCCGTTGGCTGGATACGTGCGACTGCATGTAACGTGTGCAAATCCAGCCAGCCGCCACACTTACACTTACATGGTTTAGTGGCCGCTGGCCTTAAAGTGCCAGTCCTAATTTTCAGTCCTAGTCACACCCTACCGTAGTGTTATTCATCTATTTTCAAACTACCATTATATATTACATTTCACAACATGCCTTTAAAATATCAGATGCAAAAAATGTCAATCGGATATTGAAATTCTGTAGTATCCTACTTTATTTGTATACTATTGATAAAGTTAACTAACCTCTTAAACTGAGAACGTTAGCTAGGCTGCAGTACAACATTATTTTGGAATTTATTAACAGCTCTGAAAAGCAGTATGGTGTCTGCTATGAACATTCAGAAAAAACATTGTAGATAAAAGTTGTATTTTTTGGGGGGGATTTATCCACTAAGGGATTGGTAGTGAGCGTGGTGCCTAAATTGGGTCCTGGGACAGTTGGCAACATTCAGTCAGGAAAGTAAGTCCAGCCAAGTGGTCCAGTAATAAATCAGCCTTAAAAAATAATTTCATGGTGTCCCCCCTTGCAAATACATTGGGGGGATTCTGCAGAAACCAGTTCCAGCAAGAAGCATCGATTTCAATGCAAGCAAATTCCTGCTACTGATTGGCTGCCCTTGGTTGGACCACAGAGGAGCTAATGCACTGCACCTCTAGAGCTGTAGCTTCTCCCACAGCTAAGTTTTAATGCATGTTAAAGTACGGTACTTACAAAGCACTTTAATATGTATCATCGCTCAGAATTGCCACCTGGGACACTGGAGTGTCCCTTTAAATAAATGGTGCTGTAATACAGTATATAATATATATATATATATATTATATATATAATATATATGGTATTAAACATATGTATTTTCAAGCATGAATCTGTCCTAATCATACTAGTAAATCAATGTAAAATGTAAACATTTTCTATATATATAACTGGTTCAAACATAAAGAAAATAGCGCTAAAACAACTAGTTCTAGGTAACTATATACCAGTAACTATATAGCTATATATAACTAAATAATACTGTCTGTATAGCTGCTTGATCCTCACTTATTTCATGGACTAGCCATATTATCGCGAGAGGGACGTCTAATCCCCGGGAAGGGAATCATTTCGACCATGAATTATTTTATTTGGGAACTGCTAATCTTTAGAGATACAATCACAAGTCATATGTAGACAAATACACGCAGAATGCCATGTCCTTATTACTCCATAAACTAGTGCTTTGTGCCTCAATGATCCATCGTCTTAACCCTTAACACCCTTTTTGTTATCTAGCACTACTCAAGCATCAAAAAGTACAAAACAATGTTTCAAATACATCATAATACCATAAGTATATTTTTGTCTAGTTATTGTAAATAATGTTTTTGTGCATGCCATTAATATATATATATATATATATATATAATATATATATAATATATAGCGCCATCATATTATGCATTGCTGTACAATGGGTAAACAAGACATGACAAGTGGTATATAGCAAACAATTTAATTTACAGAAACAACAGGTGAGGAGGGCCCTGGTCCCATGAGCTTCAATCTAGAGGTAGTTAGGGTGTATTACACAAGAAGTAAAAGCGCAATTGTTAGGGATAGACCAGCCACACTAGTTTAAAGCAATATGTTTTTCTAGACTATTGAGGATTAAAATTAAAGCCTTTAAGTATCTTTCCCGAATACTTACACTGGGTATTATTTATAAAATGTAACATTTTGTTATCTGCATGGCAACCAACAGAACGCACCTGCTGATTGGGTCATTCCGCTGTCTGCTAGGGTGATAAGACCACTTTTAAAACTTGAAAAACATGCACCAGAGTTTCCTAATAACCCCCTGTTTTTCAGTGGGACCACCTACAGGCACTCGTTAAAACTGACAGCACATACTCCCTATGTCAGCAACTTACATACTGCATGTTCTAAAATACACATAACATACAGTAACACCTGCTTATAACACTAGGTTTATTCCAAGGACCAGCAGTTATTCTGCCTTAAAGCTCATGTGTCTGGACCACCAGTCATCATACCTGGGAACTTCTCGGCTCCGACTCCCCAGAGCCTTCCCTCGCGGGACGCAGCCAGGACTGCCTGCTGACTGCTGATGTCGGTGGGCGGTCCCGCTGGTGTCGGAGGCGTTCCCCCATTTAAAGAAAAAAAATGGACTGGGGGCGGGGTGTGTCAAGACCCGGAGAACCAGAGGAGCAGCGCTCACCCGGCAATCTCTGGGTCAAACCCAGAGCACAGTGAGACATCTGATGATATCCCTTCTTCAGTTCAATATATGACTTATTTTCTAACACTTGATAAACTATGCTTGACTGATTAGCGAAACCTAAGACCTCACTCATAGGTCCTAAATTAAATACACGACAGCAAAAGGTCGGTAGAGTGTTTGGCCGCAGCATTATTGATAAGCAAACAATGGAAGAATTCAGCTGATACACAACATACCATTCAAAAAAGTTACTGCGTCCGAGGTAAATACACCACTGGCCATAAGCCATCTTTAGGACACTTCCTCAAGCCTTTCATATGCTCTCCAGGATCGAAAACCGTATAAGCCCTGGCAAACAGGAACTCCGCTGCTGCGAAAATAAAGGCGGACAAAAAAAGCACAATTAAACCCAACAACATAACATGTACTAAAGACTAAACACAATTAAAGGGTTTTATGGCCTAGGCCCCTTCCTACATTTTTTGTCAAACGGGGCTGCCGGCACCCCCTCCAAGTAGGCACCCTAGGTGGGGCGCCTACCTTGCCTATAGGTGGCGCCAGCCCTGCTTGGCCTTCATCTAACCATAAACGCCCTACACCTCCCAACAATCCCTGGTTTCACGTGACGGCCCGGATATTCATGCACTGATCCTTTTGTCCTGGGAAGCTGCCTCATTTTTGCTAGTGGGGAGCATGCATGAGCCATTTGGAAAAATCCTCTGATCTTCCCTAACCATTCCAGATAGCCGTAAAATCAATGCCTCAATTTCAGCTCCCGCGAGGTGGCTTTTTTGGGAAGGCAGGTGGGCAACCATGCCTCCCACCTGTCGACTTTCAGAACCTGCTATAATAATCAATAATGTTCAAGCTACCCTAACATGTAAAGGCACAATGTTAGAAAGTTGTTGTTTCTACTTTATTGTTGCTTTATTTTGTATTGATTTTTGTCAATAGTATTTTGACTAGTCTTTTGGGACTTGTATGTCTTTGTTAATTTATAGGTTTTTTTTATATATATTTTCCTTTTTGATATAATAACGTATTTTTTTACATTTTATTAATAGTTGTGCAGCTAGTTTGCATGAATTCTGGCCTGGCCCTGCGCTTCCATGCTCGTGCCGCACAAATACGGTGTCCCGTATACCTGAAATGTGGTAGGGTATGCCACCCCACCTCCAATACCCCAACAAAGTTGGCCTGCTTTCTACATGTTAAATGCTGGGGGAAACGTAACACATAACTGAGGATAGCGCTTTACACATTTTGGCCGGAACCATGTGAAATTTATATGTGCAGAAAAATGGTAACACTATGATAGAAATAATACTTTTTATACTTTCATTAGCATCTACAGTGTGAATAATGTATCTAACAAAATATATACCGGTATATATATTTACTATCATTAACACATATTACCACTAGATGGCACTATATTGTCTGCTAGAGTATAATGAAAGTAATGCGATTCCTAAAAGTGTTCCTATAACCATATCATTCAATAAAGTCTTCTTAAGCAAAACATAGCATTGGCTGCTATGGTTATAAGACCACTCTTTAAACTTTATACCAGGATCCAAAAATGTAGTAAAAGTATGCAATAAGATATAAGTTAGTTTTGATTTTTGTATTATGAATATTTAGAACCCCTATTTTTAAATGAAAAAAATAATAATAAATATACACACATCAATAAAAACATTACTATCTATTATGAAATTGTGCAGGAAAGTATTCTGAGCGATAGCTAACATAATAAGAAAACATAATGAAAGCTTTGATGTGGCATTGTGGTGCTACTTAACACAGACATGTTTAGAGATAAATATTGCTAAAAGTTGTACACATTGTCAGCCATTTTGTATCAATATTGATTTATATTGAACAACTGAAAAAAATTCCATTGATAGATCAAGCACTAATAATAATCTTAAACTGCATTTAAACATCCATTTTCACGCATACACATTCATGATCACACGCACAAAACATTTACACACCCATGCTCACACAGACTTACACAAACCCATCCATGCCCACACACATTTACGCATTTATGCTCTGACACACTTACACATACACAACAATGCTCACACATACACTTTCATGTTTGCACAAAAACACTTACACATACATGCTCACTCACTTCTTTGCTCATACACACTTAACATAGAAATCCATGCTCACGCACGCTTAAACAAACAGATCCATGCTCACGCACACCTACACACCCATGCTCACACATACACTTTCATGCTCACACACATTTACACATACATGCACACACATACAGACTTATTTTCACACACATACATGCTCACACACTTGCTGATTCACACTTACAAATACAGATCAATGCTCACGCACACTTACACATATATGTTTACGTATGCACTTCTTTGCTCTCACACACTTACACATACACACCCATGCTCACACATACACTTTCATGCTCACAAACATTTACACATACATGCTCACATATACAGACTCATGCTCACACATACATGCTTTACACATACACTTCTTTGCTCATACACACTAAAACATACACATCCATACTCTCACACACTTTCACATACACACCCATGCTCACACATATACTTTCATTCTCACACGTACAGACCCATACTCTCACACACTTACACATACATTCTTACACATACACCTCTTTGCCCATACAATTAATGTAAACATGTATATACACACCCACTCTCACACATATACATTCATGCTCACACATACAGACCCATGCTCTCACACTTACACATACATGCTTTAACCTACACTTCATTTAAAATTCACACTTCGATAATCCTAATTTCTTTACAGTCATAAGACTAAAAAGGACACATCAAAAATGTATAACACCCTTTGGATTATAACTTGTTTTGCCCATCATATTTGTAGAATACATAAGATTTAAAACAAGCCATAATCAAAAGGGTGTTATACATTTTTGATGTGTATCTTTGTTCAAGTAAACCATCAGCTGTATATAGATATCAAAATAGTTTAAATGTATGACTCCTATAATTATATAGCAAGCCACACACAGACGGCGGTACAGCATAACTCCCATCACTACATACTGGGCTAGACATTGACAGTGGTGGTGGTAGTCAGCACGCATTGTGAGGGAGGCGTGCTCCTTTTATGGATTCTGCATACAGTCTCTTTAGTTTATGTTTGTTAGATACAACTGGCTTGTGTGAATTCTGTTCTAATGTGCTTTCAGCTGGTTTAATACTGGGCTATTTATAGAATTTACCCTAAGGGCTGAAAGCTGTTTACCCTCCCCTGCTATGTGCACTATATAAGGTATGTTTTCTATATGAGCAAAAATATGTGGACACCCCTCCTAATTATTGAGTTTAGGTGTTTCAGCCACACTGATTGCTAACAGATATATAAAATCAAGCACATAGACAGTCATCTTCATAGATGTGACTTTAACCGTGACACTGTCATAGGATGTCAAAATTGCCACAAGTAAGTTTAGGATGAAATGGAACAGAGATTGCGAGCCAGGCCTTCCCGTACAACAACAGTTCCTGACCTCACAAATGCTGTATTGTTCGAATGGGCACAAATTCCCACAGACACACTCCAGCATCTTATGGAAAGCCTTCCAAGAATAGTGAGGGCTGTTATAGCTGCAAGGGAGGAGGGGGCAACTACATCTTTTTGCCTATGGTTTTGCAAAGCTCATACTGATATGGTGGTCAGGTGTCTACACTCTTTTGGCCATATATTGTTAGCATGAATGGCGGCAGAAAAGCAGGCAATTAATTTTCCAAATGTACTGTAAATGAAAATGTATGTTGATTTAAAGGTACATAAAATGCTAATCTTTTTTTTAAAAATACAGGATAAAAACTGTGAAAATGTAAACAGGAATTCATATTTCAACTTAGAATTAGGTTCACATTCTCACGATAACCAGGAGCATTGGTATATAATTTCTAATCCATGTTAATTACTGTAAAACATCCTCTGATTTTGATCCAAGACACCGTTCTCAGGATATATACAGGATGTGCTTCTGGCAGCCTGATTTCCTGATTTTTTTTTTAGACCTTCTTCATAGACCACACATGTTATTAAAGCCATTCATGAGAAGACATGTCTACAGGAGGGAGGAATGCAGCAATTCCCAGCCATGTCATGTTTGCTGCCTACTTTTTCAAATACCAGCTGTGTTATCAGTAAAGAAAATAATTTTACTGTGTAGTATAGAGATGTAGTTAAACTATTATTCCATGTGTACAAACAAATGTATTTAGTCTAGTCTGAGAAATTGGAATTGCCATCTAAAATGGGGACATCTTAATGGAGAGGTATGGAGCAAATACTAATCACCTATACCTATCAACTTACACAAATCTGAGGAGGCAGTCCTGATCTGTGACCCATCTGTGACCCATAACCTACCTGATAATTGGCCTAATGTCTCGGGTCTTTTGAACATCAGAGAAGTATTCCAATTAATGACATTCTCAAGCACGGTACAGAAAGCTCTGTGCCTGTGTGGATGAATGTATGTCAAGGAGAGTGTCAGCCCAGCACACATCATTAAGTAGCACTTACCTTGTTAATGCTAGCCAGCTAATGTCTAGGATCCAGGTTCCTAAAAGTTGAGAGGTATATGTATCACAAAAAATACAAAAAGGGAAGCACACCCTAAAAAAAGCAAACATATTTATATATATAAACAACAAAACACACATCACCAAGGATTCTTACTCATGTACATCTGCAAACGTGGTGTACATCATACAATGTTCAGCATGTGACAAAGGGTGCTACATTGGGAAAACGGGACTTAAGCTGCACCTCAGAATGAAGTATTCCAACATGACCACTGCTTTGATAAAGAAGCTGAGGGTAAAGGTGATGGACTGGCCAAGCATGTCTCCAGACCTAAACCCTGTTGAGTATGTGTGGGGTATCCTCAAACGGAAGGTGGGGGAGCGCAATGTCTCTAACATTCACCAGCTACATGATGCCGTCATGGAGGAGTGGAAGAGGACTCCAGTGGCAACCTGTGAAACTCCATGCCCATGAGAGTTAAGGCAGTGCTGGAAAATAATGATGGCCACACAAAATATTGACACTTTGGGCCCAAGTTGGACATTTCCACTTAGGGATGTACTCACTTTTGTTGCCAAGATTTAGACATTAATGTGTTGAGTTATTTTGAGGGACTGAGTGTACATTGTAGCAGAGTGTCATCTTTTCAGTGTTATCACATGAAAAGATATAACAACATATTTACAAAAATGTGAGATACTGTGTATATCATGGAATCAGTATGCACCCAACAAATACTTTAAAAGCTCCTTTCTGGAACAGAAATATTGGTTATTCTGTCATACTATATGGCCATATATTACTTAATAGACGTATGCACATGGACTATAAATGATTTGTACAATTTTTCTTTTTTTCATTTTTGGTCCATTTGGAGGGCTTCTTCAGTTCCATAGTTATGGACAACATGAGATAACAATGGGGTAATAATATTTTGGTGCTACGCTCACTCAGAAACTGTCCGAATCTTGCCTGAGATCATGATAGGTGCCCACTCAGCCAAAGTCGTGCCCATCTGCTTGCAATTTACCTATTTCTAATAGAATTATTAGAATAAGCAGTGTTCTGGTAAGGAATATGGTGGATTAAAAATACTGTGCTTTGATTGGGTGGTGTTGTTGACATGTGCAGTTTTTCTAGAACTTTTGTCCTAAATCTAGAATATATATATATTGTATAGTGGCCATAATACAGTTGCAGGAAAAAATATGTGAACCTTTTGGAATTACCTGGATTTCTGCATACATTGCTCATTAAATATAATCTGATCTTTGCATAAAACAATAGACACACACATAATATGCTTCAACTCATAAAACACGAAAAATTATACATTTTTATATATTTATTGAGCGCACTGTGTAAACACTCACAGTGCAGTGTGAAAGAAGTAAGTGAACCCTTGGAGTTAATTACTGGTTGACCCTCAGTTGGCTGCAATAATCTCAACCAAACATTACCTGTACAAGAGTTATAAAGAATTTCGGACCATTCCTCTTTACCAAACGGTTTCAGGTGCGCAATATTCTTTGGATGTATGGGCTCACTCTTTTGAGGTCATGCCACAGCACCTCAAATAGGTTGAGGCCAGGACTCTGGCTGGGCCACTCCAAAAGACATGTTTTGATCTGTTGAAACCATTCTGTTGGTTTAGTCCTCTTTGTCCTGTTGTATCACCAAATATGTGTTGAGCTTCAATTGGTGGACAAATGGGCTTACATTATTCTACAAAATGCCTTGATACACTATTTTTTTCCTTGATGATAGCAAGCTGTCCAGGACCTGAGGCTGTCCAGAACCTGATCTGTTGAAACCATTCTGTTGGTTTAGTCCTCTTTGTCCTGTTGTATCACCAAATATGTGTTGAGCTTCAATTGGTGGACAAATGGACTTACATTATTCTACAAAATGCCTTGATACACCATTTTTTTCCTTGATGATAGCAAGCTGTCCAGGACCTGAGGCAACAAAGCATGCTGGTGAATGTCCCCTCCACCATAATTAACAGCTGGGGTGAGGTTTTGATCTTCTTGTGCAGTGCCTTTTTCTCCATAAAGAGCTTCCAAACAAGTTAAGTCTGGTTTCTTCTCTCCACAGAATACTATGCCAGTGGTACTGTGGAACTTCAGATGAGAACTTCAAATGTGCTTTTTGGAGAGCACTGGCTTCCTCTGTGGTCTCTTCCTATGACTGCAGTTCATTGTTTTATGTATGGTAGACTCATGAACAGAGATGCTATGATGTTCCAGATATTTCTGTAAATCTTTAGCTCACACTCTAGAATTCTTCTTTGCCTCATTTAGCCTTCTGCGCTAACCTCTTTGCAGGAAGCCCACTCCTAGGGAGAGTCGTTTCAGTGCTTAACTGTCTCCATTTATAGACGATTTGTCTTACAGTGGACTAATGGACATCAAGGAATTTAAAATACAATTTTATAACCCTTCCCGGCTTTATGCAAGTCAACCATTTTTAATCTTAGGTCTTCAGAGATATATTTTGTTCAAGGCATGTTCGCACTTCTCGTGAATAGCAAAATTCAGGGAGAGTTGACTGCAATTAGCTTTTGGAAAAGTCGTTAGCCTAGGGGTTCACATCCTTTTTCCACCTTTCACTATGAATGTTTACACGGAGTGTTTAATAAAGACACAAAATGTGTAATTGCTTGTGGTATTAGTGGAAGTTGAGTGTGTTTGTATATTGTTGTGACATAGTTGAAGATCAGATCAAATGTAATGACCAATTTGTGCAGAAATGGGTTCATATTTTTTTTTCCTGCAACTGTATATAATACCCAAGCTTTTCTGCAATTACGTACTCATAGACTAAATTTGAATAGGCATTATTCAGAATGATCACGACAAGTTAATGTGTTAGGAAATTGTATTCGTTTTGAAAAATAGACTAATCACAGGGATTAAAGTAAAACAATGTAGAGGGCCATCTATCATCTGTATGTTTTTAGTTAAGAGTTAACATTGTGGCTTCCTATAAAGATAACCAACCATTCAAGCTCACTGTCATCCAGTGATGAATCTATGGCATCTAGTGATTATAGATGTATTTACCCCTTATCAGTCACGATCAAAAGTGTTTAAGACATAATGAACAAGCTTGGCCCCTGCGGCTAATGCAAGGCAAACATCCTCTGCTAAGACTTGTTGATCAAGGAACGCAGCGAAGTCAATCCCATGTTTGAGAGACACTTCGTTCATGGTCTGATATAAAGATCTTATTTTGGCAGGTAATGATTTTTGCTCAGGATTATTTGAATTGATGAATTTAGTTACACTGTATAGTAAATGGGGGGAAAGTAAGTCAATAAACAGGGACAAAACAATAAACCACAATTAGAAACATTGAACAATTTTACCCATCTAATCGTTTAAATTCTAGTCGGTTTGACCCTCAGATGTGATGATTTTCATTCCATTTTGAAACAAAAGGCAATTTTCAGTACATTTAAACAAAAATCAGGGTCAAACTTTAAGTAAGGTTGGAATATATTTGTATCTCAGTTTTTCTAAAGCTATAGCTGAAAAGGCAGTCAAGCTGAATATTCTTCATATTCTCAAGCCAAGCCAAGAGTTTTTATACAGTTACTCAGTGTTTACAAAATGTATTTTATAAAACAATTCTGCTTTGCATCTATTTATCAAAACATTAACTTGACTTTTAAGACTTTAGACAATGTCAAAACTCTTCAAAAGGAGGGACATCATCCTAATGTGTCCCATTAGGATGAACTGTCCCTAGTAAAGTGGCAAAGGAGCTGCCATCAATTTAGACCTTTTGCCTCCCACGATGCCTCAGGTGGGACCCTGGTGCTAAGACCAGCTCTGCAGAGAAAGACAGAAAAACAGATGTGTCCCTCTCATATGTGGCAGCTGCTGTGGATGTTGTGAGATGGAAGGAGGTCTCCCCCCCTCCCTGCAGCAGCTAGTTAAGGATTCGTGGGGCAGAAGGGGTCTCCTTCTTCTTCACAGCGGCTGCTGCTGGTTGTTAGAGCGAGGTCTCCCCCTTCCCCGTGGAGGAGACACTCAAGGGGGCTCCCCCTTCTCCCTGGTGGCTGAGGTAGAAGGGGTTGTCCCCTTCTCCATGGCGGCAGGCACCTGACATTCCTTGAGTCTTGAAAATTCATTGATTATTTACTTATTTATTTTAAAATGCTCAGATTAAAAATCAATAGTATCACAGTGGCTAATTCTCATTTCCTCTAGTCATTGAAAATATATAATTTATGATCTGTGTATTGTTCCCAAAAATGGAGCAGGATAGCTTTGAACCATTTGAGGGGTATTCTTATGAAAGCACATCGTGCTGAGTTTCTTTGAACCCCTATATTATTTCTACAGAAACAATATTTTTTAAAATAACTTGTTTTACTTTTTATGATTAATCTATGTGTATCATTTTAGATAAGCTAAATGTTACAGGCAGTGGGGTGGGAGCTTGTCTCTTTTAAAATTATAACAAAAAGGCTTAATATTGTATCAAATGATTATAATTCATGTAACACTGTTGGAATGTAGCACTTACTGTACAAAATGTAGGCCCCGACAATGCCCATTCTCATTTTGCTTTTTCAATGCTTGAACCGGTACTAAATATTGTTTTTGGTCCTGAGAAAGTCACGCTTCAAAAACATGTCATTAAAGAGGAAGTTCTTCATTTTTTTGAAATACAAAGGATTCTATGTTATTTTGTTTGTTCCTACAAAGGTGTTTATAAATTCTTTAGGTTAGGATCTTTCAGTTGGGTTGTTACTATGTACACAGATACGGATAAGTGAGTTTACATGACACTTGGCGTGCCATGTTAAAAAACAGAGACAAAGACCTTCATAGCAACTCTTCCTGCTTTCCATACACACGCAACATGAAAACAATGTTCCTAGTAACAAAATTGTATGAAAAATAGGTCACAATATACACACTGGTACTGGATTTCTAATGTCATACCATGCCTTGACACATTTACTATATGTGTCTAATCTCTTCAAGGTGATGTAAGGACGCACAAAAACAAACAATATTCTATCTCACTCTAAATGATCAGATGAATCTGTTAAATCTATAGATATATAATTTGGAAATGATCCCTAGAGCCTGGTAAGTAAGAGATTTTGAGTTGCTATGTCACATAGAAATAGTTGGAAGAAGAACAGTGTGGACAGTTTATTTCTATTGCCTACCACCTATCCTGAATTAAATTCTTAAAGGAAAACATTTTTAAAAATGTTTAATGTAAAAATGGATCCAATTTCCTCAGTCTTCCGGGAGCCTGTTTATCAAGGATGGGCCTTGGGCTAGTTTGTGGTGCTAATGGTTGTATATTCACCTACGACTACCCCTTTTTCTTTTTGGTTGAGCCGCTGGGTAATTAGTTGTTGTTAGGACTTCTCACCTACCGCACAACGGACACCTAGGGTTAAGGAGGTTCTGTGACAGCAACTAAAAAGACACACAGATAGGTGTCCCAAGGAAAAAAGTTTGACACATAATACAATAAAGGATTCCAGGTTGCTTGGGAGTTCATGAAATGTCAAAGCATTTTTGATGCAGTCTTGTAGACCCCTATGAAAAGCCACTTCCTGAGCTTCCTGATTCCAGTTGGTCTATAGGTAAGGGTGTAAACTTGTATACTACCCAATGGTATTATTTATCTTGTCACCTCTAACACCGAAGCTTCAGCCATTGACCAGAAGGCTTCAAAAAGGAGCAAAGAATTTCCATCAACCAATGGAGAGGCCCAAGCTAGAGCTTGAAGGGCAATTACAAAGGAGACACAATGGGTCTGGAAGACAGCATGAGCCTGGAAGACGTGTGGATAAGTCCAAAAATGAAGAGCACATTTATTAAGAAAGCACTGTCATCATACTTTTTAGGAATGGATAATAGCTGCTACCTTCTGTTCAATTGATATAAACTCAATATCTAATAACGTTCTGGTCTTGCAGCCAGCATAGTAACGTTCTCAGGTCTATTGTTTGCCCAACCAAGTGCAATGTATTATAACATATGTCTTAAGGAAGGGCACTGAATTTTTGGGCTAGACTTCCCACAGTGCTTACCCAGATGGATGTGATAGTACAGTCCATCATGAGTTAGAGAGCCATTATTGTCATTCACATGCCTTTTGTTACTTCACGCTATGAGCCAAACAATATTCCAGGGTTTACCTTCGGTCAACAGTTTTTACCATTTATTTCACACTTGCATTAATACACCTTAGCATTGTTCTACACTTTTTAATTTTTATTGACACGCATACACCTTTCATAAGCCAAAATGCTACTTTTTCAAAACAACAAGGGAGGTACGGCTGAGTTTTATTTTCCTAAAGAAGTAGCATTTCTGCTTTCTTAGAAAAAAAACTCTCAAGGTTTCCGTGACAGGAAACAGGTGTGGCACTCAAAAGATGAACAGTTTATTACATGCTTCAAGTTCTTTTAAAGCATTTCCTAACCTACTCTTGGTCTTTTCCTTCAAAAAAGCATGACATAAAATAACATACCAATGGTTCAAATGACAGGCTGATTCTCAACAAATCATTGCAGGTACACGAAGAAGAAGATTATGTCCTGCTGAGTGTGAGAAGTCTCTGTGACTGTAAAATTAGCATCTAGATACTTGTTGCAACAGAGAAGTGATTTTTAAGGCTAGGAACTGATGAGGTCATGCGACATATTGAAGATACTAAAACATCAAACCAATTTTGGAGCTTATATTTTTGCCACTACAGGGAGTAAAAGTTATTAACCATGTAACAATGAGACCTTCTTCACCACTGACAAAGAGAAAATAAAATCTTCACACATTACTCCATAACATATTCCTTGCTTGTACATATATATATAATCAGTGTGATTATATCATGATCGGATCAATCAGAATTTTGCTTACACTCTAAGGGTATAGCACATAATTAAAGAATGCTTCGGGGTCATCAGTTAATCATCAGATAATCCAAATGGGTCACGTGACTGTATGTGTCTATCCCTATCCCAATATCCAATTCCTGCTTCCACCTGCTGTCGGCGTGGGAATTGTGGAACCGGCTGTGGTGCTAAAACTTTGAGTGGTTGTCGCTCCCCCATGAAGCCTCCGGTCAGTGAGATATTTGGGGGGCGATTGTAAGAGGCATCTGGGCGTATACGGCTGTGAGGTCGCTCCATTAGGGGGATCCGGTTTTCCATACGCCAGGAAGTTTCACAGCAGGGAGCCTGGGAAGAAGGGCCTCAGGCAGACCCCTGAAGTCTTTACTTTGAGTGGGATAGGGGAGTTGAGGATATTGTATTTCAACTGTGTATTTTTTTTGCACCCTTCCTCAAGTCTTGACCCAAAATCTTGGGTTTCTGTGTTTTGCGTACCAGGCACTTTATCATAAGCTAATTACAAGTGTGCGCCCTTGTTAGCATTTAAACTCAGTTAATGTGACATCACCGTTCAAATAGACCAATCAAAGCTCTGTAGCTTAAAAAGCATGGGTAAATTAAAAGAAATCTTTAATTAAACTCAGTGAATGTGACATAACAATTCAAATAAACCCAAACTCTAGCTAAAGTGCACAGGTGAATTAAGAAAACTAATAAATTATTGTTGTGGTTATAAACACAATCATGAATGAACTAAAACACAATCATGAATGAACTAAATTAAAATGTGTAAAGAAATCTAAAATAAAAGTGAAATACATTATAAATAATTTATATCGTCTAAGAAATTGAAAAATAATTTAAAAAATAAACCTGTTTTGGAGAAAGGGGAAGTATAAGTATATCATTCATGCTTATATATCCACATATACACTATAATCTAATATCCACTGTATTATAACATCATAACGAGCACGTTAGTGACATCGTTTACACAATATAAGGCAAGACATTTCTAGTACTGCATGTCATCCAAACAAAACTACATATGCTTATGTAGCATTAGTATGATGCTGACAATGTAAAGAAAAAAATGGCTGATCAAGGGGTACAAGAGGAATCAGCCTTTGCAGGAAAAAAACTTCCATTAGAACATCCAAAAGACTGCATGCTCAGAAGATTGTGACATATTTCCCTCGTAGTATGTAATACATTTTAATGATGTAATTTATGCTCCAAAAAATGTCTGTGAGGATTAATAATGCCCGTTATACCCAACACTAAAGCTCCCAGAATCCTCTATGACATTAAATCAGGAAGAACATATATGACAAAGGGGTGTAAAGGTTAACTGATAACATGCTTAAGGTGCAACTAGGAGATCTTAGTAAAAGTATATCAGTGAAGGCTTAAAGAATAACATGTGATACTATGTATTGAATCATTTCTCCAATACAGTATTAGGGGAAGATTGTGTTAATTTCACTAAGCTTACTTCCTTAGCAAGTACTTCTGCAACGGTGCAGTGCTGTTAATCTTTTTATCACCAACTGATAGATTATCTGATTGAATAAAGGAAAGTGTGAGTGCCAGTCCCGTTTCTTTATTTGTCTAGCCTGTAAGCCTTCATTATGAGCAATATTATTGTAGAGCGCATCCACATCAATTCCACATCATTATTCGATAACTTTTGTATCGATATCTTTCACATACGAAGGAAGTGTTTCCATGAAGGGTTTTAGAATCAAGGCATATGCTAGCATTTTGTGTAAGATTATAATTACTGGAAACTGTCGGACGACCAGGTGGATTATACTTTTTTTTGTGAATTTTAGGAAGGCAAAAGAAGGTGGAGATTGTTGGATTTTTTTGGAAGAATGAACTGGAACTCATCCAAATGTAAGAATTGTTTATCCTTGGCGTGTATTAAGAGATTTCATAGCAGTGTAACATATTCCTTAGTGGATCCTTGGTAAGAATTTTGTAGCTTTGGAATCAAATTGTTGATTATTAAGGAGAACGATATCTCCCCTCCCTTTGTCTTATTCTTTGTAACTTTTGAGGTATTATTTCTCAGATCCAGCAGGGCCTGTAGTTCAACTCTTGTTAAATTTGACTTAACCTTCAGGGAAGATGGATTTATCTTTTCAATCACGTCTATTACTAGGTGATCACCCGGTCTATGTTGGGGGATTCTGTGAATGAAGGGGTATACTTAGATGGTGGGTTTAAGTTGGTCAGATGATGAGCATCAAATGGCTCTTCTTCTCAGAGAGCATTGAGATCTTTCAAGCATTTATAATCTTGAATTAAAGTGCATATGATGGCTGGAGTGTCTCTTTAAATTTCTTCATAATCAATTTCATGTGAACTGCTTATGGTTTCTTTTAAGTTTTGTTTTATAGCTATTGAAAAGTTTTCTATTATTAACAGGGATAGCTGTTCAGAATGGTTCATGTAAAAAAACACAACTAATTTGTAGTCATAAAAATACTGTTTCAAGTAACTTTCCGTCCAGCTGTGTTCTTTGTGTTTGTTTTAAAAAGATGTCTACTTGTGCACACAGCTCCACAGACAGTAAAGGGCATGAATTTTAAGAGACTGTGGCTGGAGGAGGATAGTGCCATGGTTGATCAAATTCTATGTTTTCTGTCCAGTAGCCAGGCTTCTGATGAACAAGAAGAACAGAGGTCTCATCGTTATCCTCGAAAAGCAACAAAGGACTATGCAGCAGCAGGGCAGCCACTCATCTGCATCCAAAGAAAATTTGACCCACAGCCCTGGCCAAGGGTTACTTCCAAAGAAAGAAGAAAGTCAAGCTCCAGTAACTTTTTATGACAGATCTTGTTAGGGTTAAGAAAACAGCTTTGTTCTCCTGCTGTGATTAGATTTGAATGGGAAGCCATCATCCTTTGTTGTACAGGCTGCCTTTGTGTAAAAGGTTGTTAATCATTATGATCCAGGATTTAGAAGTTTTATTTTGAAGCTCTACCACAATGATTACAGCCTTTGGTTTGCATTTCATTGTTGTTTCCTTTAACTGACGGAGTGGAGGAAGAAATAAAGGTCTATGCGTTGAATAACACCTTCATGCATGTTAGTATTAAGAAATGATTTTTAATTATTTTAATTATTTTTAATTAATTTTCATTTATTATTAAAAAGTCTTAATACATAAACTTGTGTATGGCAACTGAAACCACTGGTTAGATCTTTAAATATAATGTAGGCATCTCTATGTGTACCAGGCCTGTATTAAGAGCCAGAAACAATGGAGTAATGCCTGGTGGGCTGATTCCTGTTATTGCCGTTCTAATACTTTGGCGTGCGTCCACCTGTTGGATACACATGGCCACGTGCTGCAAAAGTCTTTGAGGTCGATATAAAAATGTGGCCTGTGGCCTCATGACTGTGATTTATCAGCCTTTGGCATTAAAAAATATAGAATACGACAGAACGTGAATAATAAACTTACTTGCAGGTCTGGTAAAGTAGTCCAAGTGAGTCTGAATATCTTTATGATTGTATCTTGAGAATATCTTGTGAGTAACTTCTGGCAAGATGGTGGCTTGCAGAAAGCTTGATGTCTTACTTTAAATCTATATTCATCTTACACTAGTTTAATGAAATGTAATTACTATCAAAAAACTGTTTTTACAATCTTATAAGATTGTGTTTAGTTACTTACAGCTCTAAATACGGTGTTAAATACCAGACGGAGCATCCAGTCCGGATGGCCATGTTAAAAGTGCATTCTCTAGAATGAAGATTTAAACACATTTCTATGACATTAGGTGTTCATATCAAAATGTTATATAAGGAACAAATTATTTCTGGGAGATGTTTGGGCATTGAACCATACTTGGAACAATGTTTTAATGTTTTTTTTAGCTACAAAAGTGCTCAACAAGATGGGAGGTTGAGTGGAATAGCAACAGCGGCTGTTCTCCAAAGATTTTAAGAATATTTGCATTGCTTTTCTCTGAATTTATAATGCTAAATCACCACACTTTTCCACTTCCAATGATAGCACTTTCATCCATAAGTAAATTGAAGATATTAGGATTAGTAAAGAAACAGAGTTCATTTTTTTGTCTACTAATGGAAAGCCTTGGTCATAAAAAATTAAACTTTGATGGAAATATTTATATATTTTTTTATGTCATTAATCTAGCAAATCTAGCAAAGTTCTATATTGTGTCTTGTTTTAATTTGTCATATATAACCTTATACTGGTTTAACATTCATAATAACACCAAGCATATATGTGATCATAATTTTGTTAAAGTTAAATATTTTTTTTTTAATATACAGTCAGGATTGTTTTATTTTTTTGCTTACAGCTTCATATAAAGTTTGGTTCTATTTTGTGAACCGAGTTCCAAATAATTTCCTAAACTACATTAGTATGTGCAGTTTGTTAGCTGAATTGTATAAAATAAAAAGGGGATTATATAATCTCCTATAGACCTTTTGTATCAATAAACAATACATATAATTGAGGCAATAATGTTGTGACACTGAAGGAAATGGCAGGTTATATTGTGGAGGGTCAGAAGTGCAGAAAAGAAAAAGAAAAAATCTTTTAAATCAAAATATTTTTAGAAATTATATTTTATTATTATATATATATTATTTTTTTCTTTTCTCTTTGTGATATAGTTTTAGTACAATAGATAATAAACTTAACAGCAAGTTGATAATCAGACAATACTGACAAAACTTTAAATCTTGTAACAAGAAGTTTTAGAATACAGGTCCATCAAGATGTGCATTGAAAATGTTTGGTGCTATATGTGGTGTTTTTAAATAAGTTCTCCTGTTGGGATTTTGTTTACTTTGTCATAAACCCATCACAAGTATAGAAATACTTGGATAAATTGTAAAACATAAATACATTTGTTTCTCAGTTAATACGTTTGGTCCAATATATCTGTACTTTTATAATTTGTTTCATTGTAACCTATGCAAGAATTACTATTGATGTTCTTGTAATGGGGATGTGCACTACTTCTTAGATTACCTGCTTGTGTCATTTTTTGTAATTATCTTTGTGCAGCCCTTATTTATATATAATACAAAGAAAATATAAAGTTAATTAGTAAGTGATACTGATTTTCCTTCCTTTAAGAGGTTATTCAAACACTCATACAGACACTGGGATATTTGGTCTTTTCCACATAATAATAAAACAAACAACATTAGTGACTAATGACTTCAATCATAGATAAAAATAATATTTCTCATATATCAGGAATTTTTCTCCTAATTTGCCAAATATTATGTAATTTTTGAAAAGGGATTGGTTTTATGTGATTAATGGGTTTTTTTAAAGACACATGGGAGTTTTGGGAATTTTTGATCACTAATAACTAATAAACTAATAAATATCTGAATATTTAATTAAAAGTCAATGTATTCATGCAAATATTTACATAAAAAATGGAAATAACCTTTATTAAAACAAGTAAGAAATATTGCATCTATAATACTACATATCATATATAGTTATTCCGAGTCTTACAATATTATAAATATATAATAATGTAATAACCAGGTAGTTAAAATTAAATTAATCTATTTAAGTAGTTTATTTATGACAAGATTATATTTATGTTAAAACAGCACAGCCAAAAGCACATTTTAGAAACGTTTTTAAATATTCCAAAAGCTCAGGTAAAAGAAATATCACAATATAGCGTATATGTGAAAAGAATAGAAGAAAAATACAAAGCTAATTAAAATACACATTATTATTTTTATTATTATTATTATCATATTATTCATCTATGGTCGTTTCATATATTATATTTATCTTAGCAATATTTAGCATATACTTTCTGTATACAAATATATTTTAATGATGCCATACAGAGAGTATGTTGCATTTGAATAAATAAAATATTTGAACACGTTGAATTAATTTTAATAGACCCTCCTTTATTATAGTATACAAGTTTAAATATTTTCATATTTAAAAGTACAACTTTGCTATCTTTTTATGTTTAGATCATACTATTTTTTTCTTTTTGAGAACAAATTTTGGATGTTTTTGTTTACATTTTTAAGGTTAAAACAAATAAAAAATGACAATACCTAGATCTTGAAAATTACGAAAGTGGTTTTATGAAAAAAAATCAAGCACAGTTTATACGCCATATTATATAAGATAGAATCTTTACCATAACCTTTAAAAATGCATGAAAGACATTAATAAAACAAACTCAATAGTTGATTGAAGCTTAAATTTACTACCAGTCATAAATTATGATATGAAAATGTCACTAAGTAAAATGATAAAAAAGTCTAAAGAGTAAATTAGTTTTATCAATAATTTATAAACTAAAATAAAAAAATATATGTCTTCAGAAGATATACTATCTTAAATCTTTAAAAAAAGATTAATTATAATTAAGTTGTCTGAGACATGCATTAATTTATTTAAACATTATTATAAAAATCTTGTTTTTGAATAGTTTAGAATTAAGTATATAATTCTATTTAAATTAGTTTTAGAAATATATAACATAATTGGTTCAATAAATAGAATTAATTGTTTTATTTACTTTATGTAAAACATAAATTTTCAAATCAAATTATGTTTTTCCAGAAATTGACATTCATTATTCTGGAAAGTAAACTGACTCTATGGATAACATATGCTTAGAATTTCATATGTCCCTATCAACAGAAGTTAGAGCCAATTCGAAAATGGAAATTTAGTTTGAGAAAGAGCCAGACATTGCCTCTTTTGGACATTTTTCCTTTGGGAAATTTGTTTATATCTAAGGAAATATCATCATAATTGCCAAATCCTTTAATACGGAACTTGTGCTGGCTCCATTGCAACCACGCAGAAAGTGAGTAAGATTCGAGATTTAAATGCAAAAAAAAAAACTAATTTATTTAGTTATTTAGATTTAAGGTAATTACACATTAAGCAAATACACAGAAGAAAGGAAAGAATAAACAAAAAATAACTTTTTGTTATATATGAAAAGTGCTTCCTGTCCATTAGAAACATGGTCTTATTGCAATAAAACTAATAGAAGAGTCTAATCGTCAAAACCAATCCATCAGTTGAAGTAGTGATAATACCACTTTTGCAGGAGAACTACTTTTTATATACAACCCACTATATTTTATGCCTATGTCAGAACGCATAGAGATCAAAGCAACCCAGTGTTAGTTTGGGCTATTTAACTTAACTTACCAGTGCCCTGTTGCATTAACAATGAAGGCTGACAATACAAAAGACAGGTATTCTGTAGAAATTAGAAAAGTCCTAATGACTTCCTTGGATTTCACATACACACTTGCCCCATGGTGATGCCTCGGCTTTAGACAACATGCACAGTTCCAGAAATAGCCTTCGACTGGCATTTCTAAATCATTTAGCTAACATTCTCCACTAACAACTTTCCCCAATGTTCTAGAAGTAAAGTCGCTGCTGGCATAGTACTAGTGCTGCTCTATGGATTGTCACGTAGGAAGCGGCAATCTCCACCTTGATGAATTAATCAAATTTGACTGTCTCGCCTACGATGTTTAGCAAACATGCCCGCAAACAAAAACTGGATATGCGCGTTGGTTTTGATTTTACGAACTCATGTGAAAAATGTCCTGGCTATGTCAAAGAGGATGGAGACACCTTCACGGACTGTTGACTACGCCTTTGCAAAACTTTATAACAGTTTGGCAGACAGGAAGAAAAAAAAAAAAGAAAAGAAGCCATTGCGGATACCTTAATAAGCATCACATCTGCGAGGTCATTTGGATAGCTCCTCTCTCATTAGTTTGGCAGTTTTCACAGCCATGTCCTTATCTTTTGTAACTCTAGAGAAATGCCCTGAGAAAATTCCCTGAACCAATAACATTCCCTGACTTTGGGTCAGTCTGACATAATGAGCCCTCAATGTATGTGCAGTATATGTTTATGTTAACCTCTTGTGATCTGAAACAATGTCTTGCACTCGTCTAATACAGAGGTTTGTATATCTCATTATTTCTAATTAGGGTCTCCAAGCTGTTACTTTTATCCAGGAAAATGTCAGAGAGACAGAGGATAAGTTTATTCTGCGACAAAGTTATATCTCTCATTTGCTTCTTCCTTCTTTAGCTCCGCGACATACTCCTTACTTTTAAATAATTTGTCCTTAAACATCCAAAAACTGAACATTATATAGATATTATATTTTTGATTTAAATTACACTATTAAAATTAAATGCATTCTTTAATTTGTTCTTGCTGCCAAATGCATTTTAAGTCTTAATTTTTTCAATAAATAGGTATCATTATGTATTGTTTTTTTATAGTGCCATCATATTCGGTAGTGCTGTACAATGTATTAAATACTAATTGACTTATTTCATTATTTATATCACTAAATTCACAAAATGAATGAGTAAATACTTTAAGGAACGTTTATAAGTAATTAGTAATACGTTCCTTTTTTTAATATTAAGTTTTGTGGTGCTTTTTATTTCTATTTCTATTTATTCTGTTGACTGTTAGCAGCTAATCCTATAGTTTCTTTTACAGAAACTATAATACTATATGTATTGTGTAATTATGCATGACCTGAAAAAAACCTTAACCTTGAATTTGCTGAAGTGTTTCATTATCACATCTCTGTAGGGGATTATAAACAAAAACATGGATTTTACTGCAAACAAATTGATCAAATCAGCATCATATTAAACTGCAATGGTGAGACGTCAACTTTTCAAATGTGGCACCATAATCATTTTAATACATAACCCCTAATATATTGGCCAAAATGCTAAAAACCTTTTGCGTAATCCATTATTTTCTTCACAAAATATTATTCCTTATAATAATGTGGAAATGTCAAATACTATATTGTGGAGGTGAATGTGTTTTTCTAACAAAAACTATGATACATGTTTTTTACAGTTCACGTAAGTGTATTAAAGATTTTGTTTTGGACTATTTTAGCGGATCCGTGGTTTGTGACACAAAATACAAATAACTTCCTTGTACCGAATTCTATTTCCTTTTCCTCACGCCTCATTTTTAAGACTGTGGCTTCGGTAAAAGAAGTGGAATAACCTAATGGGGAAAGCAATTATTAAAATACAGATGAAACTGGTTGAAGTGTCAGATGAGTGACGTTTTGTAAGTTATTGGGTAATGACCACCTATCTATAATAGCTATTATCGTTAGAGAAGAACAATATTATCTGTGTGAACTTGGCAGACAGTTTATAATTAAACCAAAATGTCGGCATCTTTCTATGCACACATTCTTACAAAGCGACTCACTGTAGTGTGCATAATTGAATCATACCATTGGCCACAAATGCTGTTTTGAAAAAGGGGACGTCAAGTTGTAAATATGAAACAATCTACTAAACTTGTACAAATGGACCAAAAACAATTTTTGGTCCATTTGTTTTTGGACAACGAATTTCGTTTTCTAACCTTTCTGCTTGGATGAAATTCAGAGGGAAAAATTGTTGTCACCCTCACTCACACTCTCTCATGCTCTCTTACATTCTCTCTCTCGCACTCACTCTCACTACACTTTGATTTACTATCTCTCGATGTGTCACTACCTTCTCCTCCGACCATTTCTTTGTCTCTTTTCCAGCATTTCTCCTTTTTCTCTTGCCTCCTCTTGTTCTTCTGTCAGCTAAAGAAAGAAGATAGAAGAACAAGGGGCAAGAAAGGAAGCAGGGCTGTAGCAAAAGAGACAGGAATACGGAAGTGGTTGAAGGAGAAGGTAGGAAACATTGAAAGAAAACATGCACAAGTCTACTACAACATTTCATTACCCTTGTAAAATCCTCAGTTTACACTGTAATTCCTTCCTTGTTTATTTTGTTCCCAAAGATTTAATATTTTGCTAGGTTTTGGAAGTGTCTGGCTGCCATAGTATAAATATTTTTCATGATCCCCTTTTTAATCTGTTGAAGGCTTTGAAGGCTTCTCAATTTTACATACTAAATGAGGGTTTGGCATTGGTTTATTTCCAATTGTGTTTTTTCTGATACGTGGCCATAAACCCTAGAAGCCAACCAGAAATTAGGTTTGATTTCTGAAGTGTGACTTTATTTTCCTGCTACTTACCTATGGTTTGACTGTATCTTTAAGGCATTATTCCCACTAATGTTCAACCCAAAGTCCCCTTAGATAACCTGTTATGTACTTTTTGACTAACAAGCTGTGTAGAACAATGTACATGTGTATTACATATTACGTCAAATAATTATTTGTTTTTTCTTCTACTTATTCATGTTTATTCCTTTCTCCTTTATTGCCCAACACATTATGCTGTTTCCACCCAAACGAACGACTTAGATCATTGCGTGTTTCATATGACCTCAGCAACATCTATAGCAACTTTCGTTATTAATAAAAAAAAAAACATTATGTGAGCAAACCTTTAGATCATATATCAAAAGATTGGATTAGTGCCTACCCCTGTCAGCATTTCCTTTTTGTATATACTGTATAACTTACCCCTGGTATCTAGTACTCAGTGATGACATCTGATTATTGTTTGTTTCAAAACATGTCTCAAAGCTGAATGTGAAATAATTTAGTTTTGTACTTATATTCACTTTCCCAACTTGGCTGACAATAAAAATCCTGGACAAAAGCTGGGGATGTTATTGTCCCACCAGTACCTGGAATAGAGCGAATAGAAGGATGCCACAGATGTAATGTCTCCCTATAACAAGTATGGAAATATCTAACCTAATTATGCATGGCTACCATGAAATGACTTGTCTGACAGTTCAGTAAGCCTAATAAACCTGTGTAATGGTGTTACCAAAATGCTTTTTATACAGAACTCTGTAAACATTTTACAATTGGTTGCATCTCTGGATGACAACTAATTTTTAGGGAAAAATGTACACTATGTTGGTTTGGGATGTTTGAAAAACATCTATCCATATTTATTGTATTATTATCGATTTAACAATATCAGCAAAAGATTATTTTGTGTTTTTTAGTTGCCTGTTGGAAGGCATCAAATACTGGAAACAAATTATTTTATGAACCTTCAAAAATATAGGGCTTACCATTCTCTGAGTGGGTAATGAGACTAAAGTGCGGTTACCATAATATTAATTTCTACAAAAATAGATTTGAACATGGAAAACAAACTTTTAAACACAAAACAACAATCGGCCTTTCTAACCACCTCCAATGCTTTTGGTGATCACAATGGTTGCCAAACCACACTTTCAGTCCCACTTAACTTAGAAAAGGCATTTGCTCAAAGGAAAATGGAACTCGTATAGTATAAAGCCCTGGATTGTAATCTCATTTGGCCCTCCTAACCTGTTATCTCTGTAAGTCAAATTGTTATGTTATATACTACTTGTTATGTCCCGTCTACCCATTGTACAGCGCTACGGAATTTGATGGCGCTATATAAAACAATAAATAATAATAATAAGAAGAATTTTAAAAAACGTGAGCTCACAAAATAAATTGATAACCCCCAGAATCATTAGACATTCTATTGTTTATATTAAAATGGAAGCATTATCCTCCTTTTCTTCTGCATGGTCCACCTTTCTCAACCCCTGTCTGTCTTGCTTCTTTTCTGCATTATAATTTCCCCAACTCACTTGAATACCAAATGTTTTCATTGTTAAAGGGGAAGTACTGATTGATATTACCCAGCTGTATACATGGATTTAAGGTGTATCTGACAAACCCAAAAGAAAAATAACATTACATGCACACAAGTAATACATTATATACTTAAAAATATCCATATGCTTATAAATATAACAAAGTATGCCAAAAAATAATGCAAAGACTAAGATTAATTACATAAAAATATGAAACCAAAATTGCTGAGTGTGATATAGAGAATTTATTAAGTGAAATATAAAAATTTATTAGACTACAGTTATCACTAAAAGACAGATCCTTGGCATGACTGTCCATATGACAAAAAACATTGCACAATCACTTGAATAATATTATTATTATGTGTATGTACGATCATCAGTTTTATATATATATATATATATATATATAGATAGATAGATAGATAGATAGATAGATAGATAGATATATAGATAGATAGATATAAAGTCCAAAAATAGTTACCGGCACTCCAGGGACTTTCCAAATAACCACACAAACAACTTCGGTTTTCAAGTCTACGTTTCAGTCTTGTTTATTACAGACTTTCATCAGGGCATCATATATATATATATAGTTAAAGCAATATGTTATTCAAACTGTATTCTCTATATGTGTTTTATTCCTTATTGTACCATGCATTCATTTTCTACAACCATACATCTTCATATGGACAAATCAAAGGTAACATTTGTATTGGAGCAAAAAAAAATATCCTAAATATAATCTCAACATTTTATTATTATCTTCAATTCATATAGCGCCAACAAATACATATTCAGGGGCTATGACAAGAATAGAGCTGACGGACTAAGAAAAACCGATACATAAGTTGGAGAGAGCCCTGCTCGCTAGCTTGTAATTTTAGGTCAAAGACCATGTTTCTGATTTATCCATATTTTTACTGAAGTTCATATACACATATGCTATAGTTTATAGGCAGAACAGCATTCTTTACATAATATATATTATTTATGTCTATAAGAGCATGAGGCATGAGGACCAGATGTCCTTGCTTTCTGGTGAGGGGGAGGGCATTTCTTCTGCTACCTCCTAGTTTTAGTTTCAACTCAGTAAAGTCATTATGTAAAATGAAGGGTCACCCTTCTCCAGAATGTTGAGCATAATGCATAGTTCAATTGGAGAGATGACTTTCAAGAAAACTCACTGAGGCTGACCGTTAATAATACTTAACGAAGCTGAGAAACTAACAGCAATAGTTTGTTTTAAGCTTAAACCCCAAATCCTTAGCAACAAGGGCAGTACATACCCCTGACATACTTACATTGTTTCCAAATGTGTAATATATGTGAAAATAACATTTTCCAAATCTAATTGACATATTGTATGTTCATATGTTGAGACCGACAATATTGTAAATATGACAGGATACAATCTATACATAAGATATATATATTTAATATTATTTTGCATAATTAGAGATCTAGTTCAAAAATACAGTCATATAGGGTCATTGTGCCAGGAACCTCAGATTGCACTGTTTAATGCTTTAATGCCTTAAGGGTTCAGGATAATTTCAATGCATGAATTTCTTTGGTTGGCACTGCCACTTGTACGTGATTTTGAGCACTCAAAGGAGGAGAACAAAGCGTGGCTTAATAGTAATCCTAAATGTCTCATCTACTCAGCTACAGCCTGGTTTGGCAAAGAAGTGGCAATAAATACAGAGATGTACAATTACCCTTAGAGGTTTATGATAATAAAGTTAATCACTATGCTTATGTAACCAACAGTACCATAGGATGTTTATTTGGTTGCATTATCTAAAAATGCACATGCATTTTCCCATCTATGCCCATCTTTTAAAAAGTATTTTTTTCTTAATTTATTCTAATATAATTATAGGGGGTGCCAGAGACCTAGTCCTCTCCACTACTATAATGTCAAAATAATAGATGGTAAGCTGATGTCAACACAACATGAATGTTGTTCCATAATGAAATGTAAAAGAATGCACAGAATACTCAAGGAAAATATGTTTCCAAATAATTCCAGGTTTCCATTCTTTCAGATGTAATGAAGTGGAAAACGTGTATGCTTTTCTAGCCTATAGTATATTTCTAATGTCGGAATGTCATTAGCTTTAACAAAAGACTATAATTAATGAGCTTATCCCTAACAAATCCTCTAAGCGCAAGTACTCGGGGTCTGGTGTTTTAGGTTTTCTACAATGAACATCTAAGCCACCAATACATGTGTCCTCTCACTATTGCGGATTCATTTTCCCTTCTCAACCTGCATAACGTTATGCTCGGAAAGCATTCAGAAGTCTACTGTTCGCTTAGGGACTGAAGTGGTCTAGGGGATTATCTCATACATTGATAACTGCTAGTGGGGTTCAGTTTGCGCTGTTTGTATCTGAACAATTTCATGAAGGCTTTTTCGGGATAAATCTTTTGATTTGTGGCTTAATTGCTTCAGTCTTAAATTTAGGTGAAACTGGAAAAATAAGCTCACGGTGTCTTCCAGCTTCCCTTCCTTATAATACTACTATGTTTTCTGCCTCCTGCATGTGGTTCCAGCCTCTTGTCATCTTACCAAAGTATGCCCACAGTCATTTGGTAATGAGGTTTTACGTTTTGCAATACTAACAATGCATTCCTTACATTTTCTTTTTAATATTATTTATGACAGCTATCTCTATGCTCTATAATACCTCAGAGGTCTCAACATAACTCTAAACTTATACATACAAATGAGTTACAAATATTGTATTTTTCATTGAAAAAGTGGAGTTTTTGTTTCGTTTCTCACCTCTAATGCACAGTAGGTCAAAAATACTACTATTTGAACACTGGTGCAAACTGTTTGCATTTTTTCATCTTCCAAGTTCTTCCATTATGTTTTTAGAACCATAATAAGGAAATTAGGTCATCCATGTAGAACTTATGGGAAAAGATCACTTCATCTAGATATTCTACAGTATTTCATGAATTATGGGTTGAAAAACATCCTGGTGTAGCTTCGAAACATTAAAAATCAAGACTTAACAAGCTCTTATCTAGATGAGATGATATCACCATGCCCTAAGGTCTTTCCATGTGTGACTAGACAAAGTTAACTCCTCACACTTTCCATTCATTACAAAAACTGCTAAACTATGTCATTCATGACATACTCTTGAACAACTACACATAAAAACATTAAGAAGAAATAATATTACTAACATATAAAATAGACACAGAACATGGTATATGATGCCAAAAATAATCATTACCCAATTCCATGGAAATCAGCCTACTTATTCTTGCCTTGCATATTTGAGTTCTTACCACCAGCTCAACTCTACTTCTCGTTATTTAAAAACAATTAAAACATGTTTATATACCATTTCTCGACTATGTAGCACTTGTCTTTTAGGCAAAAAAGTTGAGATCATGAATGTTTTAATTCTCTTCTGGCAGCATTTTTGCTTTCTAAAACAAGTTATGATGTCACATATCAGTCACAGCAGTCACAAATGTGTACATGATCAAGGGATCAATACAGGAGAGTTACATGCCAGAGAAGTATTTCCCTGGAGGTCAAAAGTGAACTGGACAAAAAGTATATCAATAATATATTGTGTTAGGAAATTATATTTGTTTCTACACATATCAAACTCAATTATAGACAAAAGTATAATTATAACAACAATAAAGAACATAGCTTGGCAAAGAAAGGATATTTGCTTCCATGAAAACATTTAGTGGAACTAGATCCAAAAAGACATATCTTACATCAGTGCTGGAAGCAGCGAGGGGTATCTAAGCAAGTCTGAGCTAGAAATCCATTCTAAGAAGACATATACAAACGTACAAATAATAATATATAAAATAATAATATTGTATGTAACCATGTACACAAAAATGTATAGACCATTACATTAACACTATGACAATATCAAATGAAATAAGATGCAATCCAAAATGATAAGAAAGATAGGCATGTGCCCATTTCATCCTTCTGTAGCAGGGAAAAGTGGGTTAGGACATTTAGAAGAATACTTGTTTTGTACAGTTATTTATACAATTACATAAATAACTATGTATAGATCAAAAAAAAAGTCTCAGTAAATCTGTGCCCAGTAGCCACATTTCTATTTACAGAATATAAAACAAAAGTGCTCTTTTTAGGATATTTAAAATGTTTAGAGGTATTAAAGTAACCATAAATTGGATATTAAAAGCAAAGTTTCTATCCTTGTATATTATTGTTAACTGTAAGCAGTATATTTGTTCAGTGCACAAATATTTTAAGAAATATGGCACTGTGTTGTAAAATGGCAGACCAATATTGATAAGTTAAAGGTTTTGCATTTGCTAAGAAAAAACAATATGCGACTTACAGTATCTCACACAAGTTAGTACACCCCTCACATTTTTGTAAATATTTTATTATATCGTTTCATGTGACAACACTGAATAAATGATGCTCTGCTACAATCTAAAGTAGTGAATGTACAGCCTGTATAACAGTGTCAATTTGCTGTTCCCATAAAAGAAAACTCAACACACAGCCATTCATGTCTAAACCTTGGCAACAAAAGTGAGTACACCCCTAAGTTGAAATGTCCAAAATGGGCATTGGTGCAGAGGTTGAAGGGGTGGGCGGTCAGCCTTTCAGTGCTCAGACCATATGCTGCACACTACATCAAACTGGTTTGTATGGCTGTCGTCCCAGAAGGAAGCCCCCTCTCAAGATAATGTGCAAGAAAGCTCGCAGTTTGCTGAAGACAAGCTAAGGACATGGATTACTGGAACCATGTCCTGTGGTCTGATGAGATCAAGAAAAACTTATTTGGTTCAGATGGTGTCAAGCATGTGTGGCGGCAACCAGGTGAGAAGTACAAAGATAAGTGTATCTTGCCTACAGTCAAGCATGGTGGTGGGAGTGTCGTGGTCTGGGCCTGCATGAGTGTTGCTGGCACTGGGGAGCTACAGTTCATTGAGGGAAATATGAATGCCAACATGTACTGTGACATACTGAAGCAGAGCATGATCCCCTTCCTTCGGAGACTGGGCCGCAGGGCAGTAATCCAACATAAGGACCCCAAACACACCTCCAAGACATGCACCGCCTTGCTAAAGAAGCTGAGGGTAAAGGTGATGGACTGGCCAAGCATGTCTCCAGACCTAAACCCTACTGAGCATCTGTAGGGTATCCTCAAACAAAAGGTGGAGGAGCGCAAGGCCTCTAACATCCACCAGTTCCATGATGTTGTCATGGAGGAGAGGAAGAGAATTCCAGTGGCAACCTGTGAAGCTCTGGTGAACTCCATGCCCAAGAGGTTTAAGGCAGTGATGGTAAATAATGGTGGCCACACAAAATATTGACCCTTTGGGTCCAATTTGGACATTTTGTTGCCAAGGTTTAGACATTAATGGCTGTGTGTTGAGTTATTTTGAGAGGACAGCAAATTTACACTGCTATACAGGCTGCACACTCACTACTTTATATTGTAGCAGAGTGTCATTTCTTCAGTGTTGTCACATGAAAAGATATAATAAAATATTTACAAAAATGTGAGGGGTGTACTCACTTTTGTGAGATACTGTATATGGTCATGTTTGGGGAGTCCACAATGCTGGATGTTTTGGAGGCAATGAAGGACCCCATATCAATATAGACACAAGGCTACATGCGCTGTATGTATGTAGAGACATCAGAGGAGGACTTAAAAGAGATGGAAGTGTCATTTTTACAGCAATAACTAATCAATGTATGCCCCAATTTGCAGGCAATAATATGCATTAAAGTATTTCAACACATAAAAATACAATTTTGTAACTATATTATTTCTTTAAATTGTAATTACAATACGACACAAAAAATATATTCAAATGCAACTAGGGTTCTTTTAGGCTTAATAATGACATGGGAAGTCTTTGGGTTTGACCTGGAGTCTCCATGTGAAGTCCAGCCTTCTTGGGTCTCTTGCTCAGTTTCTTCATTCTCTGAGCATGGGAAAGGACTCTCTAGTCACATTCTTCTACATCCTGCCTACTTTTCCCTTGCTTCTAGTGCTTTACCACACAATACTACACTACACAGAGTGGAAGCTCCAATAATTTTTTGGTTTTGTGTGTTCATTGTAAGGTAGGCTTTATAATAATTTATTAATACATTGTACTGTTTCCTGTCTTAAAAAGTCATTGTATGTATTCTAGCTCAATCTTCTAGACAGACACCACAACTCCTTATCATACTGTCTTGTGGTAAACAATTTAATCACAACAATGACAGCTTGATAAGCAGCCTGATCCAGCATACAGGAAATTAATGCGATGTCACTTCCTGCATGCTGGATCAGACAGCATGAGAGAATGTGAAGTATCATCCGATTGGATAATCTCTACACCCTCCAAGCCGTTAGTTGCAAGCCCGGTGACCAATTTTTGTTATGCCAACAATACTACCAAGAGTAAGCTAATTAATAAAAAAGTCAAAAACACCAAATTATGATGTAAGAAAATATAATAAAAACACATCCAAAATAATTTAAATGTCAAGCAATGAGTGTTAATACAAAGAATGCATGATAGCTAATGAGACCTCTGTAAATAATCAGTATAAATAATGTACTAGTAATTGAGAATGGAGTCCATTACTAGACAGAGTAATCAAGGAACATTTGGATAGTATATATTTTTATTGCGTATTGTTTTTTTGATTATTTTTTATATTAGTGTGGACAGACAGATAATAATATTTAAAGATGACACAGTATGTGTTCACACATTCAGTTAACTCTTTTGTTAGGTGAAAACTGATCTGTGCATTGGAACCTGAATGACATGAATGAACCCAAGTGCCACCATGCTGACAACTGATTTCTCTCCCCTTCTGAATATTATTAAACAGTGACCTCCACTGGTCATTAGTAGTAGTGATTAATAGAACTTCCAGGCTCCACTTCTAATACTATGTAGAAACCAACAGGTGCCTCTTATACAAGGTGGCTTCATAGCACACTGGCTTCTGTACATAAAGTTTACTCTTAATGTCAGCCTATACAAATATTAACAGAAAAGCACAGCTATGTCCACTTCAAATCACTTGTGCCAGTAGCATGTATAATAAGGCATTGCGTGCAAATATTACTATTACCTAAGGCTTTACATAAACTACACGCTCAGGTCATTGGGAAATAACAGGTATTTCCAGTTTTTTCTTTGTACTCTTCTGCACGCAAACCAATTAAATTATGATCTAAGACAGCCCGAATGGGAGAGGTGAGGAATACATCCTAATTCGTGCTAATGTGATGTTTGCATCCATCTGCCCCTGTTAATGAAGGCAGGGGCTGCGACTCTCCTTGGACCTGCTGCTCTAGGGCTAGTAGGATTAGGTCAGAATACCTACCAGGAGGTGTGTAAAGAAAGTGTTTTCCTAGGATGCTTAAATCCCTTAGGCTTGGCCTTAGTAACATGTGGCCCGAGAAGTCTGCATACTAAACACATGCTTACTCAATTGTAGTAATTTATTTGGTACTGCCCCCAGGCACACCTATATTTTAATAGCCCGTCTTTTACTATTTTATTGAAATCCCTTATATTTGGCAGCACACTGCTCTAGTCTGCCCAAGTTCCTGATCTTGATTAACTATAAGAATTTTAACCCCTTAAGGACAATGGGTGGTCCCTAAACCCATTGAAAACAATTGCATTTTGAGCCCGTACATGTAGAGGCTTTGTCATTAAGGGGTTAAATATAGCTGAAAAAAGTTTTTTACTGGATAAAGAGAAAAGAAAAATATGTTGTTGATGTTTGGCTGTATGTTGTAATATAACCGCACACATGAGAGTTTTCTGGGTCTTGACTCCAGGTGAAGCACTGCTTCTCTAGGTCTTCTGGTCATGGCCTCCAATCTCCAGGACACGGGAGTGGTGTTTAGACAAGCCCCACTTCCCGCCCAGGGCAAATTCCCTGCTCCCATCCCCATCCAAATAAAAAAGCTGATTTCCTATTCAGGAAAATGTTCTATGCAACAACTTAATTAGTAGGTCTTAACTTGATTGTAACAGTAATAGGTTGTGTCAAAACAAATTGTTTGCTTTTTATGAAACCTTAAGTCATAATGCGGACCTGAGAGATGCAATGAAACCTGGGCAAACAGTCTTGGGATGTACACAAACATTGGTATATTAATAACATGAGGATAATATAATTCATTACAAACTAATTTACATTGTATTTCACATGTGACAAATTCAATTATTTTTCAGAGCAATTCCTTGTTTATAGGCGCAGGCAGGCTGGTTGCAGTGGCACAGGCAGGTTATTTAGGGGTAGTACCACGTCTATTTTTGGCTTAGCGTATCGTGATAGAGGTTATGCTGCACTACCATCAATGTCTTGCTCGGTGCATTGAGATGGGAGTTATACTGTACCACCATCAATATCTGGCTCAGCATTCAGTGACAGGAGTTATACTGTACCATAAATGTTATTTATTTAAACGTATTTAATTTATTTATAAGTTAATAATTTATTTTTTCAGATTCCTAGTTTTGTTCCAGTTGACACACAGTATTAGAATTTGTAAAATAAATATTGCCAACATTAATTTTTTTGTGGGGGTGTCACATACAAGATCCACCTCGGGTGCCAAATACTCTAGGTATGCCCCTAGGCATTTCTGAATAGATGTTTCTAGCAAATATATAACCAACTTATCTTACTCTTTGTGTGGTGAAGCCACAACCCAGGTATTATCGTTCTTTACCATGTTTTGTTCCTCCATATTATTTGATTATCTCTTATAGCAATCAAGACAGAATGCTTTAATTGAT
Source organism: Spea multiplicata (assembly GCA_009364415.1). Taxonomy (NCBI): domain Eukaryota; kingdom Metazoa; phylum Chordata; class Amphibia; order Anura; family Pelobatidae; genus Spea; species Spea multiplicata. Next base: position 18,143,004 of record VKOC01000005.1, read on the forward strand.
TTTGGAATGTGTAGGCCATAGCACTTGAATGTTTTGAGCTGTTTAGCAGCTGATTTTTCTACATGGTGCATTGAGAGAAATGCTACTACAACCCAGTGCTAGATTGCCCTCTCATCGTGACACAACACAGCTAGGACGGATGGTTAAGCTTGTAGATATTGTGACAGCCCAGGCTTATGGTTTGGTGTTTGGGGCAGTGTCCTCTCATGCGTAGGGGCAGTCTTAACACTCAATGGTGGATGTGAGGGCATGGTGCTGCTGTCACGTGGTAGTAGAAGCAGCAAAACCATCCACTAGAGAATTTCAGTGCGTAGTAGTGTTTGTCACAGAATTAATGTTGATATATGTAATACATATATGTATTGTATATGTAACCTGCTAAACGTAATGTTGACAAAATCTTGGGTTCACACTATTACCTATAACAATTAATAACATGCACATACTCCGCCACCATACATACCATACCATACACACTCTGCTACCATAATCATTCTTAAATGATTGCCCATTTAGCTTTTTCCACCAGAAAATATTTGCAAAAAGACACACCTCACCTTTGAGACTTTGTAATATAATATATAAAAACATTTTAAAAATACAGTCCCTGGAACACTCTTTTAATAACTTTGGGTGTATCTCATTGGGTGTCATGGATTTATCTGTTACTTTGAAGAGTTCAAATAGAACTTCTTCCTCTGTAAACATACTTTACATGTCTCCCTTTTTCTCTTTTCTAACATAAGATCACATACCTTGAATTTATTCTGTAACAACTCAACAGACGCATTTATTTAGGCAGTAAGCTAGATATCTATCCTGAATGATATAACTTTTTTCATTTTTCTTTATACTATCTTCACACTTTCGCCTCAATTAGATAGCTAAAAAATGTTTTATCGTCCTTTTTAACTGGGCATTTTTCTCCTCAGTGTGTGTGTGTTGGCACATTTTATCATGTGTTTTGCCACCTTTACATTCAGATATCTTTGCCCTTTGCTTAAGCTGCTGATTGTTGTTGATTGGTTCACGTAGAATTTGTAAAGGTTAGGTGAGGAGAACGTGCAACATTTATGTAAAGATTCTGACAGCCTTATATAAACTTTTAAACTAAGTATCTCCAAAACAATGAAACTGACAAGCAAAGTCCACATCCTATAGGTTCTTTTAATTAATAAATTGAGTTATGCTATAAGTTGTCATCTTGCTGGGCTCCTTTAATGTACTTATCACGGAGTTTATTTGCCGTAATTTATTGTTAATAATGTGTTAAACCACCTTTGCAATGAGCCTTTTTATATAAATCATTTTGAGGTTATCAAGATATGTGGCCAGTGTTTCAGAAGAGAGACTCCTATGTATTGAAGCATACAAAGAGTTGACTGTGCTTGGATGTCTTATCTAGGGGCAGATTTGTTCTCTCAGACTCCATGGCACCAGACACTAAAGAGCCGAAATGTAAGCAGACTGCTGATTGGCCAAGAGTACCCATATACATGGTTCAGTGAATTTATGTCTCTCCCGCTGGATTTTACAGCTCACACATTTTCCTATCCCTATTGGTTGTCTCAGACTTCTCTGAGCTAAAGAATTTAGGACTTTCATGTGTTAAAAAATGTATAATTTTCATTTGTTGCTTCTGACGCAGTTTAAGGTTGGACAAAAAGTACATAAGCCTTCACTAGGAATCTGATCAACAAGCCATATGTCAAATTTAAATGGACACAGAGAAAGGCAATACATCACAATGGTCTTTGTATGTATATATATATATATATATATATATATATATACATACTAACAGAGTGGGTCCTCAGTAAGCAGGGTGTAAAAATCCTCTCCAAACTGCCTCTAGAAGCAAAAGCAACACAAGTAATATGCTTCTTAAGCTTCAAGAAATTAGTTTCCATGGCCCAGCAGCTGCACACAAGCCAAAGATCACTCCCGACAATGCCAAGCGTCGGCTGGAGCCACCTTGGTAAGTAACATATCCATGTAAAATTAGATAGGACTCACCAAACTTAGAGTACTTTGATGTAGTGGGCTGCTAAGCAGTATATGGCCCATATAGTGTGATGGAGTCCCCAATATAATAGTATTCGCTGGGTATGTGCTGAATTCTTCCTTTGTTTTGTATACTTATTCGTAATTATTCTAGCAGCAACCAAGGAATCTGAATGCCTTTATGCTTTTTAGGCGTGCTCCCATTTTTATATATATTGTTTTTTGCTGTGCATATTTGCAGGTTCTGACCCAAACCTTAGGGTTGAGCACCCCTCCTGCCACACAGATGCCTCACTAATGGAATCCAGCAAAGGCTTTAAATTGGTTGAGAGTCCAATTTGGATTAAAATGCAACGTGGTCCCACTGAATCAGCTCCTTAGCATTTATGTCATAGATAGATCCAGAGAGATCCAAATTGTAGCTAACATTTTGTTTTTTTTTCACTCACACTCTAATTCATGCTTTCTCATAATTTCTCTCACACTCTTATGATCTCTCCCACAGTTTCTGTTAAACTCTCTCTCGTACTTCTCTGATATGGACCACAAACTAAATGAAAAGAGATACTAAACGAAAAAATAGATTCTAGAGTGGCTGTGTTGTTAGTGTGTATGTTTGTGTTGTACAGTCCGAAGAAATTCTGCGCCGACACACCACTGCTGGCAGTAAGTGATTATAATATTTCTAAAGCTTATAAGTCATATATTAATTGTTGTATTTTTTAATAAAGGTAGACCTGGTTTGGATTTCTGTTCCAAATCTACTTGACAGTCACATCCTAGTAATCTAGCTTTCTTGTCAGAAATGTCTTTATGATTGTTATGTACTCGCTCTGTTTATGCTTAGATATTTTATCTGTGTATGGTTTTTTTTCAAGACAGAAGAGATGATGCACTGTACACTGAACCTGGTGCTGACAATTGACAATTAACAGTAAGGGTTCCCTTTATGTATGGTGGGGCCCAGAGTAAGCTTTCCCAGTGCCCCTTACCCTTTGAACCTGCTCTGGAGCCTCTATTCATGCCTGGTATCAGGCCTTAAGTAGCCATATGGTAAACCAGGCAAATGCCCCGTGGGCCAATGACAACTTGCTCCCAATTCTTATCTTTACTAGAGCCAGTGTGGTATATTTGATCCCTTAGTGTGCGGTTTGTGGCTGCATACACTCTGTTAGAGTGTAGTGGGTGGCCACACTGAATCCTGTCAGCCATATTGGCTGCAAAGGCTGATGTAAATCCTCAGTCTGGCCCTGCCTTGTATTGCAAGATTGTGGAGGATTGTATACCTGCTGGCTGGTTCATGCATGTATCTAGCATTGGAGAACTCCACCTTCTGACACTGGCAGCTGTTGAAGAGGACCAAGAGATTGCTGCCAAAGGCCCTTAAGGGAGGCGACCCAGTAGACAATGTAAATATTGTATCTTATGGAGAACGAGAAGAGGGCTGGCAAGTGTGGCATCTCTTGATTGTATGGTCGTTTGAGCAGGGTCCTCCTCAACGGTTCATTCTGTAAGTCAAATTGTTATGTTATATACTTCTAGTTATGTCCTGTCTACCCATTGTACAGTGTTATGGAATTTGATGGAGCTATATCAAACAATAAATAATAATGATAGCATGAGAGTAGTAGTCCTCTGAGTCTGTCTAATTAAAGATTTTGGGAGCTTTTTCTGAATCTTTTGCAGCAATTCTACATAGAGCCACTAGGATGTGTAATGAGAAGCCCTATTTTGTGCTTCCACATTTCTTCAATCTATGCACACCTTCAAACAAATCATCATAGTGTCAAATCTCTGAAAACATATATACCAAAGTGATGTTTTCTCAAAGTCTTTTAAGGACACAAACCTACAAGCTTCATATGCAAATACAAATTAGTATGCAAATTAGCTCTGTGATATATCAGGAAGCTTGTACAGTTCCCACATTTCTGCTTCCAGCTTCCCGTAAACCTGTATACACAGCCATGTATATTGAGTGGCCACTGAGTTCTGCTTATTGTACAAGAGCTCAGACTATGACAGTTATATCAGGGATGCTGATTTAGCAAATTTGTAATTAGATATTTGGCTGCCAAATAAGATTACTCTATGGCCAGTGACCTTTGATATATCTAAATGACCTCAGGGAACAATAGAGTAATTGCTGCTGTCTCTGTTATATTTTATAATGAATCCACATTTGGCGCATGCACTCTAGTCTGTAATCAGTCTAAAATTCAGTGACTTGACATTCCACTCAAGTAAACTGCAATAAAGCTTTCCATTGTAACTGAGTTCATGGCTTCCAAATATGATAGAATGCGTGTTGGGGTATACATTAACTCTTTTTTTGCCAGAGTGGGCAGCTCATTGATTTAAACTGCTACACATCACTTTTGTTTCAATTACCCATACTACTTCCTTAAATTGTAAGCTCACAAGCAAGGCCTTCATAAGCCAACCATTCCTGCCAGGAACTCTGTATAAAAGTACCATAAGGCTAGATGGCAAGCTCACAGCAGGGTTCTTAACTCCTGATGTGTCTGTATGTAATAATGTATATTTGTTATGTGTGTCAACTACCCCATTTAAATTGTACAGAACTGCAAAATTTGTTTGCTTCAACAATAAAAGGTAATAATAATAATAATAATAATAATAATAATAATAGATAGATTGATATTTATTGCCTGAGATGCCCATCAACCTAACATGTTGGACCAAATTTCATTTCCAATAGAAAGATGACACCTTATGATCTTGAGTTGAAACTGGATACATTGAAGGTCTGTGATTTATGGAGCTGAATGTTTATAGGATGTCTTATGTAAATTGATTCATTGTACTGTTTTATGTCCATCCTTTATATTGTAAGCCTTAATGTAACAGTCTGTCAGTTCTAGTTTTGTCATACCTGTTGAGTATATGTACTGTAAGAAGCTCTGAGTAAACTGTTGGTGCTGAATAAATAAAACATAATAATAATGTCTGTACTAAAGTAGAATGAACAGAGAGTAACATTTGCAGTATATGTTATATACATTGTTTAATTTGTGACACAATATATGGCTTTTACATTAACGTGATTACCAATAGCTTGAAAACCAAAACTTTAGATGAAAAAATAAGTTGTTGACTATTGCTGTGACCTAGTCTAAAGTTTAGTTTATTTGAGAATTCATCATTATGCAGAACTATAAAATTACCAATTAATATTTCTGTAAACATTGCTGTAAATATCTAGAAACCAGGATTTAGTAAAATTTTTAACCCTTGACTGGTCATGATATGTAACTCAAATGCCTCAGCCAATCTCTAGGACTTTGGCAACATTGTTTACAAAATGTACTGGAAATCTTTTGTAAATATTTGTCCTCAACATGTTGACATATCTAAAAAAAACAAAATGAATTACAATATGTACAATAATATATTAATATTTATTATTTCAATGTCTTACATTAGAATATAGCTGGTTAGAAGTGGATATTTAAAAGCTTGTACCTTCCATAATGCCTTTTGCTAAGATGCATGGAATAGAGGTTTATTTATACAATATTAAACAAACATATATATGAGAATGGTACTGGAATAATACTTTCAGTTAATATTATATTAGCTGATTTGTGTATGTATTGTGCTTGAAAATATATAACCCCCCCCAAAATACTGGAATTCCATCTAATTTACACTTTAAGGGTTAATTCTTGTGTGCTTCTTGCTGTCTGAGAATTCACTGTCCTTGTGGAATTAAGGCAATAAAATAGTAACATTATGTTGATTAAATGCCATGATTGTATATATGTTTTCAATACCACAAATGCAGTAAACATGCTTAACAGAACACAAAGGCAAGCAAATGATTTGTCTGCGGAATGCATACACAGAGAATAAGGTATAAAGCCAAAGATGAGAACTTCATGTTTCATAGTTTTTTTTATTACATACAAAACAACAGAGATTAATTACATAATAAGAATTCTTATTAGATAAGCAACTGATTACATTATTAAAAAAACATCCTGTGACACATAGGCAATATATGGGCACAGAGATGAAATGACATTCAATATGAGAATTAGCTTTGCCACTGCATTAGAACAAGGCACTGAAAAACAGATTACATAAACGTTACAAGAACTATAAACACATTGGCAAAACTGGCAGCCTGTACTAAAAGCTAACTCCTTGTTAGTGCAAGCAGAGATTAAATCACTTTGGCAGGAATCCATTGGGATGCAGTTACAGGCAGCCTCCTGGATACATTAGCACTAAAAGAGATATAGTGCCAACAATAGGAAACAATGCTTTATGAATGTGTGTGAATGAGAATTAAGATAGTGTTCCTGAATAATGTGTTTTAGGTGCATTATAGAAGGGCTTTGTGAGTATCAATCTATCTATCTATATATATATAGATATATATATGATCAATTTAACCATCCAGGCAGGTACCTATTGTTAGCAGGACCATCCATACCACTTGTCTCTGTTAGTCTAATGGCTTTGATATGCACTACTTGCTGTGTCCTGTTTGCCCATGGTACTGCGCTATGGAATATTGGGTTGCTATATAAATCAATACATAATAATAATGATAATTTGTTTCACTTATGAAAAGTAGTTCTGGGTTTCTTTTTTTCTCTCCTTTTCGGGGTAGCCATAAAAGCCATGCCGTTTTACCCCCTTGTAAATACAAAAAAAGTTACTTATGGTTTATAATACAATGTATTGCAAATTTTGATAAGATGTCCTTGAGGTAGATTCCTTTTGTAGCAGGAGCTTGTAAAAACCACATCACAATCAACCGAATTCAGCAGAACTGTTACTTGTTTGTGGTGTCTTTTAATTTATCATTATTAACAATAACAATAATAGGCAACTGTCTATGAATGATTTCATTTATTGCTTATCATCACTTGTAAGAAGTGCTGTTATGGCTGAGCAGCATTATATTATATTGAATAAGGTGTTCGTTGATCAATGGAGATCTAGTAACAGAATCCCATTTAAAGAATTGATAAAATCTGTCCAGTGAGTTTAACTTTCAATAAAAGTACATTTGAGACTGACATCCCCTGTATAAAATATTGCATGCATATCACTTTGCATTGAACTTGTCAGGATTTGGGGACAGTATCTTGGGCAAAGCCATCATACACTGATAAGTGTGCTACACCCTGTACAGTTTACTTCTAGTAATTACCGGATCCCTATAGGTGTTCTGCACAGCAATGATATCCAGTTCTCAGGGGGGGTCCAAAAGCCAAAGTTAGCCTCCTGTAGACTTGTTGTAACCCTGTTACGCTGAGACTTACCGGTGTGCTGGGCTGAGTCCTTGTGCCTCTGTTGCAGATGATATTGCTCTTATTCCTTGGATGATTGCCATTGGAGTTTTTCAATATTTAACACATATCTTCTACTGAGACTAACCTTATCTGCCATTGATACTGCTTCACGAGTGAAAGTCCCCTTAGTGGACTTAGATTGCTCCCTGATATGTATTCAATAGCACTATTCGCTTTCTGTCTCTCTGTGTTGTCTCTCTATAGTTCTCTACTTCTAGTAGAAATGTTCCTATTTCTATTGTTTCTCTTCTCATTGTAACACACACGATCCCCCTTTATTCCTCCCCACCCACCCAAGTTATCACACCCCAGTAGGTGATCTTCCAGTCCTGCTCTCTCTGCCATTGCCCGTGCTGGCTCAGTCCTGCCAGCTCTCTCTGCCTCTCACCAGTGTTAGGTGGAGGAGGAAGCGCTGAGCAAAGGCATTGAGATTACTGGAGTTCCAGTCTCACGCTATGCAGGATCTGATTGCACAGCCACTTAACCCGTTCACTGACACAGGAGCCCTGTAAGGCTGGATAAACTCCAGCAGGCATGCAGGGGGTTAACATCCCTGAGTGCTTATACAGAGAGGTCCATCCAGCCAATAACATACAAGGTAGATTTCCGGATGATGTCAGCTCACAACTTCACACTCAAAAGGAGAAAGAGGAACATTTCAATAAACACACATGAGAGAGCTTGCAAGAGAGAGAGAGTAGTGCATGGACTATTACTCTACTATCCAGCTGTGACTGTAGGTAGCAGGTAGCAGAGTCTGCTGGGAAGGCAATCTGAAAATAGGGAGGAACAAAGTGAATCAAGTTTGTGCTTCTAGAGCTGGACTTCATTGAGGATTCTGGATCTACAGAGAGATGACACTACTCACTCAATCACCCTAGACTGGAGTAGATTAGTAAACTGGGATTTCCCCAAATCCTGCAGGAATATCACTTCCCTGGCATCTTACCATCAGTCACCTGCACAGGTCAGTAAACTAAGAGGGATGAGAACCCTATCTCGGATGAAGGTATGAAGGACTATCTGTAACTAACATATATTTTATTTTTACTGCCTTAATCCAGAATATGATATCTAGGACCACATTAAATAAGCCTAGTATTTCACAGCCCTCAGTCAATTAACCCCCATCATTAAACCACGATCCAAATCTTTTTTGGGCTGACCTGGGTCTTCCAAACCAATTACAACCAGTGTACTGGGCTATACTGTATAACTTGCATACATTTAGAAGCATTGACATGCTATATTCCGTTATTAAATTTGTATTTACGCTTTGGAGCGCTGGTATCCCCAAGGATAATTGGTTCTATATTTGTAGATTTTGCCAATTCTTATATTCTTAATTAATTAAAAAATCCAAAGCTAAATATGGCTAATTAAAAAGTTGGTGTCTTTGCTGGTTGTTGTAATAGCAATTGTCATAACTTGTACTTGAATTCAGGTCTCCAAGATTTATCCTTCCTGACGATGTTTGAAGAGTTGTCCTCACAATCTCTGGCCAGCCTCATGGTCTCCTTGCTGTGTTCTTTGTCTGCTGTCTACATCTGGAGGTGGCTCAACATTTGGATTATTCCCAGGTATTCTAGAGAGTCGCCAACGCCTCCTGGCCCTTTCCCATGGCCACTCATAGGCAATGCTTTGCAGATAGACAGCCACCCACATTTGTCTTTTGTGAGCTTTGCTGAGCGATACGGCAATGTGTTCCAGATCAAGTTGGGCAGCCAGAAGGTGGTAGTCCTGAATGGGGACAAGATCATTCGTGAAGCCTTACTACAAAAGGGATCAGACTTTGCTGGTCGCCCTCAATTTCCTTCTTTCAAAGTTGTTTCAGGGGGTCGCAGCTTGGCTTTTGGTCCCTATGATGAAAGGTGGAAAGTCCACCGCAAAATGGCACATTCTACAGTCAGAGCTTTCTCCACTATTAACCCCCAAACAAAGCGTAGCCTAGCACAGCATGTACTTGGCGAGACCAAGGAACTCATCAGCCTCTTCTCAGAGCTTGGGAAAGGTGGGAAGTACTTTTATCCTACAAGACATCTTGTGGTAACTGTGGCCAATGTGATGAGTGCAGTCTGCTTTGGTCAGCGCTACAGTCACGGAGACTTGGAATTCCAGTCTCTGCTAAGCAATAATGACAAGTTCAGTAAGACTGTAGGGGCTGGCAGTCTGGTGGATGTCATGCCCTGGCTACAGTATTTCCCAAATCCTGTAAGAACGGTCTTCAGTAACTTCAGACAGGTCAACAAAGAGTTCTACAGCTTTGTCCACACCAAGTTCCTACAGCATCGGAGTACAGTGACCTGGGGGGCGACCAGAGACATGATGGATGCCCTAATCCACATCTTAATAGGGAAGGACAGCAAAAGTGTGATGACCCAAGACGAACCTGAAGGACTAAAGGAGGCGAAGAATGGGCAACCAGGAATCAACCTCCTAGAGACAGATCACGTTCCAGCCACTGTCACTGATATATTTGGAGCCAGTCAGGACACTTTGTCCACAGCTCTACAATGGCTCATCTTCTTTCTCATCAGGTAAGTGATCCAGAATATGACACATGGGGGTACATCCCAAAAGAGTACTTTATACAATGACCTCTCATGCACAAAAAAGTCTGGTGTTCTTAACATTTAGCATTATTTGGTTAGCCATGGTATGTGCAATCCAATTATCTGAGTGGCACAGAGAAGGAAAGAGGATAACTGGTATACCAGGATGGGCTTAGGTACTGAACATTTGGGCACCAAAGCAGTCTTGTCTGGACACAACTTAACTTGCTTTATATTCATTTGGAGTGTTTAATGAACTTGTCTTCAAGTAAATTGAATTCATAATAACAGAATAAGAGAATTGATAGTGTCCACAATCTGTGTTCTCATCCTAAATGCTTTTTGCATTTGACCAGAAGCTACAGAAAATTAACTTGTAGGTTACCTGCCATGAAGTCATAATGATGATTATTACGTTTCTAATCTTCACAATAAGATGTCATCCTCTGGAGCTGGAAAGGTATTATAGAGGCGTATGCGGCTGAAATTATATTTTATTATTATTATAATAAAAGATCAAAGTATTCAAGTAGATATTATGTACAGCCAAGGTCAGTTGGATTGACATATTTGTTTTCAGGTAACATATAAAAGGCTATGCAAACACATTGTGAAAATTGTGATGGGCCAACAGATAGGTAGCTGTGAATTGATTTACAAATGTCAGGTTTCCAGTTATCAAGGCAAAAGCTGTGTTAGGATTTTCTTATAAACAGGTTAACTTGGGGGATATAATTACCACATACAAGTGTCAATCAAAATGCAGTGATTTTTGGATGCAAAATAATTTAATTTAGATGCAATGTCCAATTTCATACACAACAGCAGCTAACCTCAGTATGGGTTGTAGGTTATGGGGGTCCAGGTACCGGGGAGTTTCTGCTCCACACTATTCACCATGTATACTCCCTTGCCATTTTCTTCTTCACAAATGTTTTTCTACTATAACACTTTTTCCTCTTATCTCCATGTGTAAAGGACATTTGTATGCATTACAATCTACACATTTAACCATGTAAAGTCCTACATGGACTCCATGAACATATGTCTTTTTTCACAATTGAGGCCAATGAGTATACAGCTCCTGATCACTGATCTTCTATGGCTTGTATGGCGGTTTGGACATTATACATTTGTAACCCCATTATTTTTATGAATGATGTAGGTTGTAATCATGTAAACAGGAACAGTCCCTGGTGCTGAGCTGAATATATAAACAGATTAATGAACAACATGATTGCAAATCATTTATTTCAAAAAGATTATCATATCAATTTAAGTTTGGCAATGATCCCTAATGCTACACAAGGGAAAACAGGCGTGATACTGCATTAATATACTGTTTGTACCAAGTTGAGAAAGTTAATGAACAGTAGTTTACTATTAAAAAAACACCAAATTCTGGGAAAGCTTCCAAAACTGTATTTGCATTATAAAAAGTTCACCACAAACTGGGCACACTCATAATGTTTGTCCCCCTGTGAATAAGGCAGTAAAATCAACAAGCAGCAATTTTCAAACTTAAACAAAAAATTCTCATCAACGCAACCATGCTTTTGATTTTTTTTTTAAAGGGTATTTTAAGGTGCTGTTCCACCTACTCTGTAAAATATAAAATGTCTGTAACTAAATGCAGCATTAAGACTATTATTTCCAATACTGCTGAGAACCCAAAAGCTTAGTAGAAATTATCCTTTAATTATGTAAAAATTTGCATTATTCGCAATTTATTAGGGGACCCTTTATCGTAAAGTGACACAAAAGCAGGTACTGCTAGGATGTTGCCATAGAAACAGAAACATTTCTTAAAAGTGTCTGTTTTTTTTTCTTTTAGCGGAATGAAATTGCAAATCCATTTGCTAAACATATTAAATAATGTACTAATTAATGTTTTGTCTAAGTAAAAGAGCACTTATTATTACCCTGTCCATAAACTTAGTAAGGTCTGTCTGTAAGCCCTAAATAAATGTAAATATGCGTGCATATACATATAATTCTCTAACCAATGTATTTTGCTTGTTTCATTTAAGGGTGATTTGCTACACTTTGTAGCTAGCATTTAACTGGAAGGCATGTTATTTAAGAATATAAAACACACGTGTTATGGGCCCATGCGAACTGAAATGAGACAATCTATAGGGGGGTTTGGAGACATGTGTTTGCTATATCACTTGCGTGCTATCCTGATGCTATAGAAAAAAAAAATAGGAACTAGCATGTTTGAGCAGAGCTACGTGGGGTTGTGGCATGTGGATAACCTTGAAACAGAACTTTAAAAGAACTTTCAGGAATTTCCAGGAAAGAGGCTTAACAATGTTTGATGGTTCATGTACGTTTGTGAGAAATGGCTTTATCGGCAGTCGTGTTGTGTGATTATAGCACCTCCGCTTCTGCTGAAATAAGCCATTGATAAGGCTGCTGCTGATTCCCGGCAGAGGTTTGCGTGACTTGTTGGGAAGTTAGAATGAATGGGTGGAACTATTGTACAGCCTGTATACATTTCACACCCTCCCAGGAAGCGTGCTTTGACACAAGCACAGGTAGTACTCAACATAATGTTGACTTAAGAGTGGAAGTGTTTTCTAATGCCAGGGGCTGAATTACCTCCTTTGGTTTGTCTCTGCAAGCCTATATTTGTACTTTTCAATTCAAAGAAATCCTCAGCGTTTCCTTTAGAAAAAGATACGTATAGCTCTTTAACACACACATTCCCCCAAAATGAACGTATATCTATCTAGACTGTCATACATTTTATTTAATTTTATTTTTTAGTTAACCACCAAGATAATAACTCCTGAGCGCACCCTCCAAACACTCAGTCTAATGTAATTAATTGTCTAGGGCTTCATGAGAAAATCTCTGCTTTCCGTCTAAGTAAAGTAAATATTTGCTTAATGCTAAGAGTGAAAATGGTACCTAAAACTCACTGTTTCTCCAAATATTACATTTGGCAGTGTCATCTGCTAATGACACACTGGTTAAAAATCTCAAATCTTCCAATATAAACTTCAGCTGCAAAGGTGACCGAATACATGTACTTTCAACTTTGCCAATGGGAAGAAGGCAGTCGATATTGGAAAATAAAAATCTATTCCAATAGCTACTACAATGTTACAGGAAATGAACGATGTGAACCACAAGGTTGCGTAATCAGGCTTTGAAGAGATTGCATGGCACATATAGCTATATTTATCTTCTTCTATAAAACAACAAGCCGTAAAATATTATGCGCGTGCCGTTAATGAACCAGTGACTGGAGCGTGCTAATTAATAGCATGAAATTCATTTTCTTTTCTTTTGTTATTTTACTCCAAATAGATATCCAGATATCCAAAGGAAAATGCAAGATGAAGTGGACAAGGTCATTGGGCGAGATCGCTTACCTTGCGTGGAAGACCAGCAAAACCTGCCTTACGTCATGGCATTCCTTTATGAACTAATGCGTTTCAGTAGTTTTGTTCCTGTCACCATTCCACATGCAACCACGACCGATACGCATTTAATGGGCTACCACATTCCCAAAGACACTGTGGTGTTTGTCAATCAATGGTCAGTCAATCATGACCCGCTGAAATGGTCCTCTCCTGGAGAATTTAATCCTTCTAGATTCTTGGATGACAAAGGGTTTCTTAACAAGGACACGGTAAGCAGTGTCATGATTTTCTCGGTTGGTAAGAGGAGATGCATTGGCGAGGAGTTATCAAAGATGCAGTTGTTCCTTTTTGCCTCAACCTTGGTACATCAGTGCATCTTCACTGCTAATCCAAAAGATAATCTCAGTCAGAAAGGTGAGTACGGCCTAAGCATTAAACCCAAACCATTTATGGTTAGTATGGCTCATCGAGATGGCAATATGGACTTACTGGACAATACTATTCAAAGCATTGCATCTGAGGAATAAAATAGCCGGAACCATGGCTATTTCATCTCGGGGAATAAAACTGTGAATAATAGCCCATTATTCTTGCCTTTTAAATATATATACGTGGTCGGCTTAAAACAATAACTGACTTTTATTATTGTGAGCACATTTCTTATACTGCATATATTACTGGAATTCTGGACACGTTTTACGTTTTAATTCCAAATGTCAACTTCATGCTGATTTCAAACAGTGATTATTCTATACAAGGCACTATTGTAATTAGCTATATATGCGAAAATCTCAAACCATGATAAATATCCCAAGCCTTCCTTTGTATTGTATACTGTAAAGTAATTAACAATATGATCCAACAACCTTGTGAATGGACAAACCCTTTGTATATGATGCATGGAGTAAAAGTCAATAAGCTTTGATAATACTAGAAGTGTAAGAGGGAAATGTATTCCTATAGACAGTTTATATTCTTTAGCATGCAATTATATATGTGAATATGTAAGGCTGTTTGTTTCGACCCCTAATGGGCCCAGATTTTTTCAGAAAGTTTCCTTTAGATATACTGGATACATTTTGTGTGTTTTATTTATTTTAACATTTTTTTTTTAATATAGCATTTATTTTATAAATAAGGTTTTATTTGAAGACTTTTAACAAGATACTAGGATACTCCTGCACAATGTAGTTGCTTGTCCTCGAGGATTACAGTCCTAAACAGTGCTGTGAGAGCTGGGTATCTTCCAGCCCAAATGGCACCCCAGGCAAGAATAGTCTCTGATGCCCCCCTTTTAAAGAGTTTTGAACTTAAGACGTATCTTAAGACAGAGCGTTCCCCTGTGGATCAATATCTCTTCAGCGTAAAACGGTAGTTGGACAGTAAATTTGGGCCACTAACCCTCGAGATGAAAATGATCCGAGCAAACTGACGGCCATCACTCGGTTAATATTTGAGAATAATGGGAAAATTGTTTTGGTGGGCAAAAAATGTGAAATTACACCTGAGAAAAAAATATTGTGATGGGTTAAATTGCAATAAGTCCCATGAGGTCGCCTTGAATTATATGTAGTGTCTGGCAGTGGCAGATAGGGTAAAGTAGTAGGGTAATGGTAGCACAGTATTTTCGAGAGTACTACACTACAATATTTATCCCAGAATAATTATGTGTAATTCTTTTTGGGGCTGTGGGGGGTAGGGATTAAACAACTAAAGCAAAGAATTCCACAGATACTTTGTAGAATTAAATTATTTCAGTAAGTTATTCATACCCTTCCGGTAGGTAAATTATAACCTTGGTTGGTAGCTCACTGGCTCTGGCACCCTTTATAAAAGTGCGGAGAAGGGGAGATAATATCTGCCACCTATCTGCCACCTTCCCTTACTTTTAACGACTTAGCGAACATCTATTGCATATTAAACTACTTTAAATGGACTTTAATATGCATTATTCTTTGGTGAGACTCTCTGGGACATTTGCCCCTTTAAATGTAGGCGGCTGAGTTATCAAACAACAGTAGACATTGTATTATTGTATTTAACATATTTCTTTTACTTTTTTATACGTTTTAACTAGATGTGTTTATTTTTTATATAAAAAATCGGTAGGGTCATGGAATTTTTTTTTTTTCCTGGGATGATCCTCTTGGACTTAGCTCACATCTGTGAAGTGTGTTTATGTTTAATATTTAGATCTACATTAGATCAACATATAACATCACATGTCTATATATTATTCATGTATTTTACATGTTTTATTAGAATAACACAAACCTATTCGTAACCTGCTTTCATTTTTTTGTTCCATTTAAGATAATATGTCCTAGATGTATGTCATCAGTCGTTTCCCTTAAAAACAAGGGGTTATTAATGTTTTGCAAATTAATGGCATGTGGTTGTGGGTGATATGTATATATACATATATATATATATATATATAGATATCCAGTGTATTTAGACACACATATATATATACTAATGGTGGTATATTATATATCCAGAAAACATATGCTACTGACATTATAGAATGTACACAACATCTACAGTAATTGAAATCCAATATCTTTATGATAATATATGAATTAATATTATTTTTTTGCTAAATTTGATTAAACATTGCTGAAATTACAAACTGTAGTGTGTGCTGTGTTTTTACTTGAAATATTAATTATTAAAGTGGAAGTAATAAAATGTTTCATATATAGTATGGTTGTTTTTTTTTAAACTGGGCAGTTTGATCCAGCTCCAAGGCTGCAACATGGCTACATGCCATCCTGTACCAGATTTAGGAGGGGGCAACAGAGGAATTTCCCCCCTCTTTAAAGATAAAGAGTTAAGTTCAGAGTCCCGGGCTTACCCCTTTATGCCCCTTAGTCTCATTGCATGAGATGCTACCCCGCAGGGGTGAAGACAGGGTGACAGAATTCTGTGTGTCTGACTGGGTATGTGTACGTCTGGCTTGCTTTGTGTGTGTCTGTCTGGGTATGTCCGTATGTTAGCAGGTGTGTCTGGGTATTTATGTGTGTGTCTGGGTATGTATGTGGTTATGTTCGCATGTATGCCCGGCTATGTGTGTTTGTTTGCATAAGTGACTGGGTATGTATGTGTGGTTGGGTATGTTAATGTGTGTGATTGGGTTTGTTAGTGTGTGTAGGTCTGTCTCGGTATGTTAGTGTTTGTATGTGTCTCGGGATGTTAGCCTTTGTATGTGTGTATCTTGATATGTGTGTTTTTGTTTCTGGTTATGTTAGTGTGTGTTAGTGAGTGTGAGTGTCTGTGTGCATGTATGTTAGTTTAAGCGGTTGTGTGTCTATATGCTTGAGTGGGTGTGTATTAGTGTCAAAGTACATGAGTGTGCAAGTGTGTACATTTGTGTTAGTGTCTGGTTGTAAGTGTGTTAGTGTTGAGTGTCTGTGTCTGGGTGTGTGCGTCTCCCGAGGCCAGGGTCTGGATCTGCCCTTGTTCTGTACTTAATGTATGCAACATTTTATGGTAAGTTGTAGAGGGTTTAAAAGAACTACCTTGGGAAATATAATTTTAGAATATAGTTTTAAATGAGTTGATAGCACCAGTGCCATGATGCACTCAGAGCTCCCATATTTATTGTATGTGTAGGGGGTTCCGATGGATCACTTAATCACTCTGCACTGCTCCTTAAAAACAAAATATAACTTACTATATGAAGAAGCTGCATCTCCAGAGCCACTGCTGTTTCAGGTGAAACGCATCTCCTGCACATCAAGAATCTGGTGGGTGGGGAAAAGGACAATGCATGGAGGGGACTCTCCAGTATCAAGAGGCCAAAACCCAAAAACCTAAATGGACCTCTAAGCTATCATATGAATGAAAGTACGTGTGATAGCTAGAGTGTGAAGTGGAAGGAACAAACACAACATTTAACCTTAACATATATAGAGCTGTGCATGTTATTTAGTTGTAGCTTAATAAATTGGCAGAAGTCTAATTCTTGTGTAACAGACTTTACATAGATTTTAAAGTAAATACATGGTTGGAGAACAAAAAAATGAACAACCATTTTCATCCTTAGAATTTGGCCTTCATAAGACAAGAATTATCATTCCTAAGGATTCTACAATGTTCAGTTTTTGTTTTCATTCAGCACCATTTCAAAATACAGTTGTTTTGTAGTATATCCATCCTATATTTTTTAGGGGTTTTTGTAAAGCATGGGGAGAACTCTTAAATTGTGCAGTTGTTAAATTGTTCCTTCAGTAGTGAATCATTTTTCATCTAATAATCTGGAGGCACATTAAGGTATTCCTACAATTATTAGCCGCCATCTGCACATTAGCCACAATGCAGCATAAGTATTGCAGTAATCAGTTTGACAGGTCATAGAGTTACATTAAAATAGTTAATGTCGTAATATGTGCTTAAAATGAGTCATACAAAACACTTTGATGTTTTAATGATGAAGATTAAACGATTACACACAAAGAAAGATGAATACTCATGATCATACCTGGGAACATTCAGGGTTTGACCCTGAGTCTCAGAGTTTTTGCTACAAACTCTGGATCTCAGGTTGAACTTGCTGATTCTCAAGGCCAAAGGGTTTGAAAATGGCTCCTTCCTATTATATACACTGTTGTGATCATAAGACTCCTAACTGGTGCCTTTGCAAGCAGTATGTTGATATTCCTGCTTCAGTGTAGGTTTAAGTCAAGGATTCCATGAAGACTGACATTAGACCCATTTGGTTAGCACATTTGGTGAATCACCACATAGAATCTTCACAATGTGCTATTAAAGGGTTAATATTCCAAGAGTCTTAGGGCCAGCTCATTTAGAAAGTTTCCAGGTATGCTCATAATACCTGCTTTTCTTTGCTGTCAAGTTAAATATTACTGTAAAATAAACAGGTGGGAAGACAATATAGGTTGGCATTACACGTACTCTGCTGAATTTCTCACTTTCAAATATCTAAGCATTACAAATGGCATTCCTTCTAGTATGGTTGTTGGAATAGAATAATTGTTTAATATTGTAAAATTTGTTCTCATTCATGATTTTTCAGGGAATACTTAATTGCCATGTGACAAACGATCAGGCATTAGGCCCTTGCCATAGCAATTGAAAGCTTTTTTGTTTTCTGGAATGAAACCTTTAGAAGAAAGAATAGAGTTGCAGAACATGAAAGAGTGAGCAATTAGTGTTTTGTCTATAAGTTGATCACAGTAGATTGTCGCATCTCTCATTTCAAACAGAAAGGTTAAACACAGTAGTGGAATGAACAGATAACTCAACATGACAAGAGTTTATTATCTTTTTTTCCATACAGTACTGGGTAAAAGTTTAGGCTGGTGTAAAATTTTGCTGTAGATTGCTTTTCATAATAGACATGTTATCATTATATATATATATATATATATATATATATATATATATATAGTAATATTCTATATATATCTATATATATATATATCGATATATATAGATGATATATCTATATATTGTGATAGTGTAAACCCCAGGGAGATGCTTAGTGTGGCATTTGGGTACAGGTGCTATCCAGATCATACATATGGGTCCCTGGGGTGGAGCAATTGAAGAGCAGGGTGGGCCAATGCTCCATTTCCCCATTTTGTGGAAAATCCATGCCGGGTTTTCCAGGAGGCAAGAAGTCCACAGGATCCGGTCCGGGATTTTTACGAGGCTGGCATCAGGCACAGGTGCTGGACATTAAAAACCCCTGGAGCCTGATAGTCAGGGAGACTGTTGGGGGAAGAGGAAGTTCCCTGTGCTCCCAGGGCAAGGAGAGGCCCTGAACAAGACCATCCCTGAGCCAAGTGAGGCAATACCTGCCTGGATATTTTGTGTGTTGTCTGGGGGAGGTTTTCCAGAGCCTGGCGTAGCTGGGTCTGGCTGGGAGGTCTAGTTAGTGGGTGATTAGGCTGGTCAGTCTCGACCAGCATAGTTTAGTTAGAGAGGGCTCCAATTGGGAGCTAGGTTTTGTTTTATGATTTGGTTTTGGGGTTTAGGCTGTTAAAATAAAGCGCTGTTTCGTTAAACACTGGTGTTCCTGACTCTGATTGCCCTAGAGGACTGTGCTTAAGACCCTTAAAAGTGACATGTATGGCCCTCATGCTATAGGGTTTGTCACATATGGTGGAGTATGCGGGTAAAGCACTGCTATGGTCTGTGGGCAGAAAGCAGGAACCAAGTGAACAGCTGAGTGGATGCTGGTGACGAGTGCTACACTGAATCCAGGAACCCCAAGTGCGGCCTGAAGCTACCAAGCTGCAGTGGATGTGCCAGAAGTTATTACAGCTTAACCCAGAGGATTGAGTGGAAACTCTGCAAAGACTGTTGCATGGTACGTGCCCTTGTGTATTGCTGGCTGAAATACATATGCTTATGGAGGATGATCCGGATGTGAAGTTTCTACTTGCGGGATCAAAGTATTGCATATCTGTGAAACCTGCAAAAGAAAAGCATTTCTGTCGCTATGGCCTGCTGGTAATTACTTGATTGCACACTGCAGAGGGAGCTATTAACGACCTGGAGTACATCTCTGGGATTTGTGTATTGCGAGATGGGAAAAGGACAGCAAAGCGGAAATAAAATGTCCTTTCCATGTTTCACTCGCCATTCAACCTGCAGTGGATATGTGGAACCACTGAAACTGGCACAAAAGGCATATATAAACTGTGCAGGGTCCTGTGTTGAGGCTCAGGAGTTAAAGGAGGAAATTGAATCCTTAAAGTGGCTGCACCAGGGTGAAGTCTCTGATTTGAACTTGCAGCTGAAAGAAGTAACCGATAAACTAGATGCTATCAAACAGAGAGACTATGAAATTAAGAGACTGACAGAGTTCAATGTCTGCTATGACAAACTGAGTCGTGGTGAATGTAACAATGTGGCATGGACTACCAAGCTCAGGAAAGTGGAAGCTATGCCCAGAGATGAGCTGAATCAGTATGTGCTTGAGCAGTCAGAGTATGTTGGGAAACAGCTCTGCAAGAACAAAAAGCTGACTGATGAGTGTTTGCTAAAAGAACATGAATTAATAAAGGTTAAAAACCAAGCAGCACGATTACAGGAGGCATTGCACCGAACTATTGGCCAGCTTGAGAGAGATAATCTCACTTTGCAAAATGAAATGGCTGCTTCTAGAGAAAAGCATTGTGTTGACCTGTCAACAAAACTGCAAGAGATGCAACAGTTGCAGGAACAAAAGCTGGTGGTTGAAAAACGTCTCGCGGAGGTGTCCCAGAAAGGTAAAGAGGATGCAGAGCGTGTATTCGGGCTCCTTTCTGAGAATAGCAGTGTGAATTTAACACTTGCAATTGAGCGTCTGGAAAAGGTAAAGCTACAGGAGACTATAAAACAACTACAAGATGAAATCCAAGTCTTGTTTAAAGCCAATAAAGAGAATGCTGAACTTCTTAAGGCTAATTCAGCACTAAAAGACAAGTATTTCCAGAAAAAGGCGGAACTGGAATCGTGCAAGGATCAGCTACAGGACACAGAAGCTCAGCTAAAGCAAATGGAGGCAGCTATGCTTCTAAAAGAGGAGGATTTAGGATTGGCTATTCACAGCAGAGATCAAGCTTTAAGGGAGAGTGATATGATCCAACGTAACCTGGAAGCAATACTGAGTAACACAGAACGTGACAGGCAAACATTAATGAGGCAGCTTGCTGATATCCAGACCGAGAGAGACAAATTGGCAGAGAGTCTGGAGAATACCCTCATGTTCAATGAAAAGCTTAAAGAAGTTGGACTTGAACTACAGAAAGAGAATAAATCCCTCAGTCATCAACTGGAAATATCAACCTTAGAGCTGAGAGAGGTGAAAGCAACCCTTGAGGAACAAAGGGTTACTGCAGTAGAAAAACATGGACTACTACAACTCCAGTTAGATGAACTGGGTAAACAGCTAGCTCTACAGAAACAGGTTAAGGTCCAAGAGGAAATGGACACAGTATCTAAAACGTTACAAGTTGTACAAGCAGCAAGTGAGCAGATACCGTACAAAAGAAGCTGTCCGGAGGAAAAGACTGTGATGAAGAATGGCATGGAAAATAACCGTTATGGCCATAAACATGGGCTTGGCATTAAATGGAGTAATGGTGAAAAAGCTACTGGGACACAGCTAGAACATGGTGTGCATCTGGCTGTATCGTGTAGACCGCACACAGTAGAACTTTGTGATGAGCAAGCTCCAGTATCGTTTGTGTGTACAGAGAACAGATGTGGCTGTGAAATGCGTTTCCCATTTACTGATGGTTGCAGAAACCCAGAAAGGCAGACGGATACAAGGAGAAAGTCTCCAATCCCGAAATACGTTTATGGTGTGTGGAAAGGAAAGCCTCCCGATGCCCACCTAAGAGGGACGTCATCAGCAGAGCTGCTTCGTCCCATGGTCGCTCAGCCCCGTGATTCTGAGCTGGTGGGGAGGATATGTGACAGTGTAAACCCCAGGGAGATGCTTAGTGGGGTATTTGGGTACAGGTGCTATCCAGATCATACATATGGGTCCCTGGGGTGGAGCAATTGGAGAGCAGGGTAGGCCAATGCTCCATTTCCCCATTTTGTGGAAACTCCATGCCGGGTTTTCCATGAGGCAAGAAGTCCACAGGATCCGGTCCGGGATTTCTATGAGGCTGGCATCAGGCACAGGTGCTGGACATTAAAAACCCCTGGAGCCTGATAGTCAGAGAGACTGTTGGGGGAAGAGGAAGTTCCCTGTGCTCCCAGGGCAAGGAGAGGCCCTGAACAAGATCATCCCTGAGCCAAGTGAGGCAATACCTGCCTGGACATTTTGTGTGTTGTCTGGGGGAGGTTTTCCAGAGCCTGGCGTAGCTGGGTCTGGCTGGGAGGTTGAGGTAGTGGTGATTAGGCTGGTCAGTCGGGACCAGCATATGTCAGCTAGAGAGGGCTCCAATTGGGAGCTAGGTTTTCTTTTTATGATTTGGTTTTTGGGGTTTTAGCGAATACAAATAAAACGCTATTTTGTTCAAAGCTGCTGTTCCTGACTTTGATTGCCCTAGAGGACTGTGCTTAAGACCCTTAAAAGTGACATGTATGGCCCTCATGCTACAGGGTTTGTCACAATATATATATATATATATATATATATATATATGTGTGTGTGTGTGTGTGTGTACGTACCTATACATATATTCAGGAATTGAACATGGCCAAACACTGCTCCCCTGGCCCTAAGGAAGAGGGAGCTCACCTGGATACCAAGGGAAACTGGGTCAGACCTGTAGTTATTATACCAGCAATAATTAGATGTCATTAGAGAAAAGCTGATGTATAAAATACCCCCTGTGGTTCTTAACTTTTTGACTGTAATTTTTGGTAGTTGTTTGAGAAATGTGCACATTATTGTCTTTATCCTAAACATTAACATGTAGTATCATTTAAAACAAGGACATGGGCTACCATACATGGAGCTTTGAATTATTCTCGAGTAGTGGAACTACGTACACTTTATGGATTAAATAATGTGTAACAAAATTTACACCGACTGGGAAAGGGATATTTCCCAGCCTGTCCAATTTTCATTGTTAAAAGGCAGTGGGTAGCTCGTTGGGTATGATGGACAGGTCCTGCTCTAAACCAATTGGCAAATCAGACAGTTTTCTGCTATGCCTTGTTGTTTGTAGCTAAACAGTATTTTTTGGTGTATAGGACCTAATGATACACTCATATGCAACAAGCATTCCGGGTAAAAGAGCAAAGGAAGGCTAGGTATCTGGGTCCCTGAGGGGCATTCTGCCTGTAGTAATGTGGCCCACGGACCTTCATCCCTTTGAAGTGCATGCCACCACCCTATGGTCCATTGATTTATACATCCCAGGTATCTGCCCAAGCCTTGCATACGTGTTGCTGGTTTTAATTTTAAGGTTGCCTCAAGTCATTCTTATTAAGCGAGAGAGCAAGAGGCGTGTAATCAAAAACGACTATTTCTCTGCCGCTTCTTATACAATTAACGGAATATACAAAATATACTGTACTGCTGAGTAGTATGGAGGCCCCATGTAAAGATTCAAACAAGAAACACACTAAGATTTTTTATCTGCATGCTTGTTGGCACTTAATTTTCTGGACAAGCTGTAAAGACCCAATGTCGTAACGCTATAGATTCATGTGCATTGGACCTTTTTGCGGATGGGATATCCATGTGGTACCAAGTTAGATGTACCAAAAATGGGTGACCTGGAACCTTCTGTTTTGGGGCATAAGTTCATCATTGCTTGATTTTGTCTCTGCTACATACACATTCATAAATTGTATTTTATATATTGATACAGTTACCAGTTAGTATGGTGCGTCCTCGTAAAACATTAGTTTGGTTGCTTAAAAAAACATCATCTTATAATACTGCATTATATCACTTCTCATATTTAAAGAAGCACACACATTTATTCTGTGTTTCTTAAAGACCGTAGTCTTTTTTTTTCATTCTGGTGAATCCAAAAACAGCAGTTATCATTTGAGATATATAAAACCTCAGGAGAGATTCAGTAGGTTTAACAGCAAGGCAATTCTACATTTCAAACCAGAATATACATAACATATACTTCATATCAATATAAAGACGGCAAAGTACTGAAACAGATCAAGTGGTGTCATATTGCATTAAAACTTCTACGGTCTACAACCTAATGCAAATGAACAATGACTTTGGTAACTCTTTAGTTACAAATCCAGAGTGCAACAGATTATTTGCCTACTGCTGCCACTAAAAGGTTTTTTTTAAAGAAAAACAGAGATGTAAGGGAAACCATTTCCATTCATTAGTGCCTATGGTGCAAATATTGGGGTACCTTTAATTCAAACATACACACTACACTATTCTCTCTGGTAGCCATAGGTCTTGCACATGCCAGTAATCGTTGCGCAAGATGTGCAAAAAGTAGTGAAGCTACATACTGTATATATGTATGTGTGTATACTGTGTTATATTATCTGTTGGGTTGGTTAATAGTGTGTGCATGTATATTATAGTGTGGTGTTAGCATATGTGTGCATATGGTGTTGTGCTGTATGGCATTTGTGTGTATATCCTTATGTTGTATTAGAATGTGTGTGTATTGGTGTTAGTGTGTGTTTAATTTTAGCATGTGTATGCCTGTTACTGGATGTTATAGTATGTTGGTGCATGGAGTTAGCATGAGTGTGTGTGTTTGTCAGTGTATATTGTTATATAGTGTGTTGGGTCACGAGGAAAACAAGAGGAGGCGCAGGAGAAAGATTGTGTGTGTGCGTAAGTGTATGGTGGTAGAGTGAGAGAATGTGTTAGAAGGAGTCGCAAGGTCACAAGGCATGGTGATGGATGGGACAATGTAATGGCTGTGGGGTGGGCTTGAGGGCCCAGGCATTAAGCCCATACTAGGTCCCAAGATTTCTGGTGGTGACCTTGGCTTCAGATTCATGAACCGACTCCCCCAAAAGGGGTTCTCCATGTTGCCTACCCTGGAAAGTTTCTAGAACCACAATGTTTAATTCCGGTGTTTACATTGTCTTAATGTGGCTGCTCGGTTATCTAAAAAATCCATTCAGCTACAGAGCAGAAGGATACTTACGCACACTTACAAGCATATTACTGGATGGGTAGAAAGTTCCCCAGCTTAAAAGCCATTACTAATTTGTAGAGCAACATTATCCAATATTAAAAAAAAATATTACATTAGAAATATTCCCTGGCATATTCTCTTATTCACAGCATAATGTTTCTCACATTGAATTTAATTAAATAAATACATTCAAGCTTAAACAGAAAGGCGTCCTCATGAGAACCGATAGTCCCCTTTGTTGATGTGTGGTATATATGGTATGTTTTTTTTGTTAAATGGCTTTGTTTTAGTTCATATTTAAATTCGGCTGATTTCTTCCAAGACACTTAAATGTTTGGATTATGTTAAACTTTTTCATCTTTTGATTATATTAGTTACATTAATTCCATGCCAGAATGGGATAGTAAAGTGCATTAATAATAGGTTTTAATAGTGCGTTACCCCTTTACATTACTCAGGAACGGAAACGTTTTATATAAAAGAAAAATCTCCTCGTTAAGTATTGTTTCAGATTGCATTCCTATAAAGCTGTACGTCGTGATTCACAATGTTGAATGCTATGTGCAAAAAAAAATGGTAAACTCCCGACGCGTTAATTGCTGTGGACTAAAGCTGCCAGGGCTGTTTTTCAACCAAATAGCAAGTCAAGGAAATGTCATGTCTTTTAGAATGCCAGTAAAGGCATGGATGTCTTGCCTATCCGCCATGCATTGTGGTGGCTTTCATTGCCCCGCATGTCAGGAACCAGACTGACTTATACAAATGAGAGGCATTTTCTAGGGTGGACAACCCAGAGGCTGCCTGACTCGCCTGGCACTCAGACCAGTCCTGACTCCGGTAGATGGTAACTATGTTTGCTGCTCAAGGCCTTTGGGCTTGTTTGACGTGTTGGTGGGCTAAACATTTGGCCATATAGTGTGACGGAATCCCCAATATTTATGCCTTTATGCCTTGTCCGCTGAAAAAAATCCTCTAAATGCTATGAGAACCAATTATAGTTCAATTTACGTAAGTAAAATAAGCCTTAGGCAGATTAAATGAATTATGTAGATATGTTTTCATCATTCCCCACGGTCCATGAAATTTATTTTTCTTGACATGCTTGGACAATCTATGGATTTTCTTTTTAATATTTTCTTTATGAACATGCGCTCCATTTGTATAAAACAAACACAGAACAATATACACTTCCATAAATAAATCACATAAAATACAAGTTAATGTTTTCATCACAAAATCACATCAAGGTGCCCCCTATCCTTGTTTGTATTCTCAAATGTAACCACCTGAATAACCAGGATAGTGTGTCCACCCCGGCACTGAAAAGTCCAAATTCATCTTGCACAGACCCCTTTTAATCAAATATATAAAGATTTGATTGAGCTGGTTTGGCAGGTTTCTCATAGTTTTATACAAGGCTATTTTGAAATAGATAAAAATGTTAGCGTATATTTAAATTTGTTTTTTTAAAAAAAAAAAATTGTATCGATGTTTAACAGTTTTGTGCATTGCCATGGTGCAATTGACAAAAAAAATGTTCAATTTGATTTATGTCTTTTACTAGTAAGGTTAAAAATGAGTGAATTGCACCAAAAAGCAAAAATAATTAACAAATAATGGAAACTGTAGAATAGGTGTCTTGGAAACTGCGTGCGTTAAACTGGCACCGTTTCTACCACGGGAGATTTCATGCAGTCCTCATGAAGTTTACTTGTTTGAGGAAGGGTTATGGAATTTTCATTAAGAAGTTCAGGTACCCGTTGGCATGTGCCATTTAAAGTTGGCACAAATCCATCAGACTGGGGACTTTTTAAATATGAGTGAAATCCTACTGGAGGGAGACTTGATCTATGTTCGGGGTACAACGCGCTTCGCTGAGCGCCGTTATCGTTTTCAGAAGACGTACAACACACTATCACTGATGGGTTTGCCATAGCATAATGAGAATTAGGGCAGGCTTCATCAGGATGTCTTGTATACTCGGCATATTGGTCTGCTCTCATGCTGTAAGGCACCAAATTGTGAGCACAATTCTTAACCAAATCCCTTTCTGGATAGGTCCCAGTTATATGGTTTGCACTAGAATTCTGGTTCTCAATCTGATAATACAGCGATGAGGAGCTGGCATAATACGAATTATTTTTTAAATGATTTTCGTGCATCCCATTGCCCTCAGAATAGCAGAGGACTGAAGGTGAAGGCAGGGTTTTTTCTTGGGTGGATGTTGTTTCTCCAAAATCATCTGATTTGTCTGCATCCTCATCATCTTCATCCTCTTCTTCCTCATCCTCATCATCATCCGAATCACTAGGTGCTAAGCTTTGCGTGCTAGAATCTGTCACTCCGCTACAATAGCTACTTCCATCATCTTCCTCTTCATCTTCACCACTGCAATCCAAGTGCTCAGAGGTCGGAAAATGTATCATACCAGACGGAGGCTCGGTTTCGATTTCAAAGTTGTCACCAATAGAATATTCTACACACTGGCCCCCACTTTGAGCCATAGAACTTGGAAGAGAACCGATGTCACCATGGCAACCATTTACCGCAGCAGCCGCGACGGCTGCAGCCTGCTGCTCTCGGTTCTTCTCTAATTCGAGCTTCATAATTGTGTGCAAAAAGTGTGTCCTTACACGGATGGGATTGAATTCAATTCTTCCAGCCGAATTACTGCACCCTTCCTTAGAACACCCGCATGGAAACGACATACGGTCCACCTTAAGAAAAAAAAGAAATGGACATTTTCAGGATTTAGAATCTGAAACTTTCTAAGGTGTACACGTATGACATATTTTAAGTGTTTCATTAACCAGGGTCAACTAGCAATTTATAGCACGAGGGGGGGGCAAATGAAGCAGAGTGGCCCCCGGACCCTGCCACCGACTCGTAACTCACACACTTACCCTGCCTGGAGCCTGCACTGTGCATGGTGATGTGCTACAGCTGCAGGGTCATACTACCATAGTCTGGCCTAGGCTGACAGGCTCAACAGTGCCAGCAGCCCATTTGCATTCCTGGGAACTTTTGGGCTCCGGCTACCCAGAGCCTTCCCTTGCGGGAGGCAGCCAGGACTGCACACTGACGTCAGCGGACGGTCCCGTGACGTTGGTGGGCGGTCCAGCAGATGTCGGGGCGTTCCCGGGGAAACACCCCCCATTTAAGGGGAAAATGGGAGGAGCAGGACGTGTCAAGACACCGCTCCAGCGACCAGGAGGATTTGGGTCTTGGTCCGGAGAACCGGAGAAGTGGTGCTTCACCCAGCAATCTCCGGGTCAAACCATTTGTCACATAACAATTAGTGAATTGGACAATCACGCTCTCTGAAGAGCCACTGATTGATGCACCGGTTAAAAACAAAAAAGAGTTAACTGATCCCTCCAACCAACACATTAACAATATGGAGGATTATGCCAAGTTGGGACAGTCCTCCTGACTCTTCCAGAGGGAAATTGCCAAAGCTCATACCCGATATTAACCCCGTAAGTCCCACACATGCAAGCAACACAATTCTTAACAATCTAGCCTTTAAAGGGAGTAGCCATCTTGTTAATGTGAGTAATTGATAGTGTTCCTTTTTTAATTGTTTTCGGGTGTTGTACAAACTTCAGTTTATTTATGAAACACCATAAAAAAGTAGCCAGAGTGAAATTTCCCAGCATTTTTTCCAGCCAGCACCAACTGATATTCTGGGGGGGAAAACAACAAATAATGACCTAATTTCACTTAGTATATTTTAGAATGTGCTTATAATGCAACATCACACAAGTATAATATGTTTTCTCAGAAAAGAACACATCAATTTCTTATAGGAAAAGGAGTATTAGTGGTTCATTTACCAACCTGCTACTGCAGTTTTATGCTAGTGATGTGGTATTGTTGCTGCTTAATTGGTGAGTTTTCTCCAAAAACTGTAACCTTGCATTATGCAATGGCAATCTGTAAGCCACAGGGGTGACTGCTTGTATTTCACCATAACTCACCTCAAATTCCTCTCTAGGTATT
This sequence comes from Spea multiplicata, assembly GCA_009364415.1. Taxonomy (NCBI): domain Eukaryota; kingdom Metazoa; phylum Chordata; class Amphibia; order Anura; family Pelobatidae; genus Spea; species Spea multiplicata. The sequence continues at coordinate 18,171,821 of VKOC01000005.1, forward strand.
AGCAATCTGTCAACCGCTTGGGTTCAGTACAGTTTATATTATAAGTACAAAAATTAAAGACAAGTTTGCTATCTATGGTGGAGCACGTTCCAAACCATGGCTGAGCCAGAACCCTACCTGTCCTGCTTATTTATCTTACCCTTTGGTTACGCAGAAATGTGAGAAAAATGGAAGGTGGCAGATAGTAGGCTCAATCCCATACAAGCTTACCCAGTTCTAACAAAACAAATTAAAATGTATTTATGTATAAAATTACTGATGACACAATGGCACAAAACGTGTATGTGCAGCTTGCCTAGACTAGTAGACAATGTTCTTCATAAGTGAAATATGAAATATGAGGAATAGACACTATAGAGTTAACATATAGGTCCCACGGCTCTTAACCAATAATGCGCATGCAGTGGAAACATAATGGTTTCTCTGTTTTATTTTGCATAGTAGGAAAGAAATCTCAGTAGGCTTTGCCAAAATGTAGCTTCGGGATACTGTAATGTAATTGGGAAAATGCATCAGGGACTCATCATCTGCAAGAGAGAAGCTGCCTATTTTTTCAGCCTTGCATCCAAGGTTCTGGAGGGACTCCACATCCGCAGCTTAATATCGATAGGTTTTAAAAATAGATATGATCATTTCCCTGTGTTATTAATGAAATACTTCTCTCTTTGTATAGGCAGAATGAAATCCTCTTATCTGGCACTTTATCAAATATTTACCACCTGAGTTCAAAGTGACTGATGGCGGCTTTACAATGGCTTGGACCCAAGCCAGACAATAAAGGTCTCCTAGTATTAGGTTATTATTGCCAAGGAAAGCTCATCTAGACAAAATATTGATTGAATCGTATGCATATATTAGAACATTGTAAATGGGCTGTTTCTCCATAGATTAAAACATCCCACGTTCTGGATCATGTAGAGAGAAGTATAAGATGGCTATCTGTCATTTTGGTTTTCCTCTTGCTCCTGTCTCTTTTTTTTTTTTAGAAGAGCTTAAAGGTAACATCCCTTCTGAGATGTCAGAGATGGGGAAGCAGGATTCAGAGGCCTGGCACCAATGTTGAATGAATATGAAGGAGTTAGGGTAACCATGAGATCTCCCACCTTGAGACACTTAGAGAAAATTTGGGTCGAAGCCCAAAGACACAAACCCATAAACTGTCCCGAATCTAAGACCAGGCCAATGACTGATTAAGGTCCGACTGGATGGGAAGAATAGGTCTTATCCGCTGTCAAAGTATTCATCTAGCGCCATAAAATCAATATTTTGAATGCTATTAAAAAACCACTTTGGTGTAAAAACCCACCTGACATTTTATGCCTGCAAGGCTGCATGTGCAAGTCTCAGGATCACAAAATATTCTGCAATCACAACCACAGTCTTCTCTGGATACGCGGATGGCTCTCAGCTCATGTTTCTCTTCCACGTCAATCTTCTTTACTCCAGAAGCTCGGAGCAATGCTCTTCGCTTCTTGGTCGGTAGAGGTTGAAGAAAAAAATACTCGTCTACCTCTGTGTTGTCTAAATCAATGTCATCATCGGAAATGTCATCCAGCGTAAGGACGTTGGCTTCTTCAGATTCCATGGTGCCATTTTTGGTTATCTGAAAGGAGGAGGGTAAAAGCAAAAAGTAAATAATTTGCTAAAACATTTAATCATATTGTAGGTAATACATCCAGGGATGAACTGGCGATGGAGAGGCAACCCTGGCACTTTCAAGCGCTTCTCGATCTGCATGCTATGTGTTTATGCTCATGTAGCACGCAGCTGGCCATATCCTGAGACCAGTCCGAGCCTGCTAATGTCTACTGGTATCCATCTATATAGGGTTAATTTTAAATAGCTGCACCCAGAGTTTTATTCCCCCATTGTATTGTTTGTAATCTAGCAAAATGTTTTCAAAATAATGAGCTATATCAATAGGCATATAAAATGTACCCAAGCCTTATTTATTGTTATTATTACTATTAATGTCTGTTATGCATTATTTGTTAATTTCCATGGTAACGTATAGAATCACAGAATGATAACCATACAAAGGAAAAGAGAGAAAATAACATACTTTATTTTATTAAGTGAATTGCATTAGATTGTTAACCTTCGAGACTCTATTGTATCGGCTTTTATGCTCTATGGTATAAATAATAGTTTTATGTTGCCACCTACTGGTCAATAACGCTAATGACTAAGCAAAAACCAAGTACAAAAACAGAAATCCTTTAGGATAGTAACAACCTTCTTGCAGCTTTTAAAGTGCCCATTTTATCCACAAACATTTGTTTGTCCCCTGTAATACTGTATATTTAATGTATTCATTTTGCAAACAAAATATCTACCAAATGTATATAAAGTCATATTCATCTGCTGCTCTGGGTGACCTGTGTACACCTGCAAAAGCTAACCTACCACAATATTACCATACTGCAATATAGGGAAATAAGGGGATTCAGATGGAAATATTTAAATACACAAAAAGGCAAATTTCAATAAAGCACAAAGAGAGAATATTTTTCACAAAAGGAAAAATGCTGGGGCTAACAGTCTAAAAATAGTGGGTTATTGGCCAATGTTAGTAAGTTTGTAACGTTAGGGTGAATGATTAGTCTATTAGCATTCAAGAAGATCAGTTAATACAGATGTGCATCGATTAGACGCAAGACAATCTTGGACATAAGACAAGGTCAAGGACAAAGTACATTTTCAGATTTTACAACAAGCAGAAAAAGGCGGGTTATATGGGCCAAAAAGTTCACTCCTATCAAAATCGTTCTCATTCCAAATAGGCTAAAAAGTAAAATTATTAATATTCTTAATGGGCTGCGCTGTTAAAAATGCATTAACATAATCCATTATTTTACCTTTCTAGTGATATGTAGTAAATGTGCTACATGCATTATCTAATGGACTTTGGAAGAGCCCCAGAACCTTTAAGTGATTGATATTGATTTGAAAAATGTTCAAAATTACCTTCTGTTTCAGACTGTTGAGTTTCTCTTCTCTAAGGTGGTCCCTTAGCATCTCCTTGTGTAATCTGTCTTGTTCTATGGCAAACTCTCCAAGAGTATATTGGCGGATGCTGTTGTGGCGGCTGGACATGCCCAATGTGCTTCCTCCTTGACTTGGGACGCTCGTGAAGCCTTGTCTTCTTGTGAAATAATATACCGTGACACAGTTGAAACGGACATTTTTGGCTCTCAGATGTTTTTCGCGCTTTAGGATTGATGATGCTGCAAATATACAAAATATAGTTTAAGTTCTTTTCATATCTTTTTAGTTCTTTTGTGTATGACACAGGCTAAAGTGCCATCCCATTAATACAGTAGCCATGAATAGCCAAGAAGCACTGCAGAGGGTTTCACACAGCAACAGCGGAGCTCAGGGAGGCTTGGGGAGGATTACCGAAACAGAAGGGAACGTGTCTGCTCTTTTAAACAGACTAACACTTTTGTGGTACCAGTGATGCCATTTGATGCTGTGGTTTATTACTTTAAACCTCAGATGAAAGGCAGTGGAATACTTAGCTTGGGCACTGTTCTAGTCCTGGTTTAAGGCTGCCCCTAGTACCTATCTTTGCATCTGCTCTTAACGGAGGTCATATCCCTGTCCTCTTCCTCAGAATGATGATAAGCACTGGGTACTACAGACTTTGGTGGATGTGTTTGCTCGACACAAACCTCCGTATTGTAAATGGGCTGTTGTGAGTAAATGGGATGTGAGAGATTCTTCCTGTAACCGTCCCATTAAAAGTGGTACATCGGGAAACCTGATTGCCCAATAGGGAGATATGCCTGGGTTTCGAGGCACGGTGCATCCCAACAGACCTGCTACACTAACAGGGATTTAGATATTCTCAACATCTCCCTCCAACAACCAATTCCATGTCCCTGCCTCATTTTCAGAAGCTCAGCTTCTTCTGTTGTCTGTCTTTTTGTCCCTATGTGAATTCATCGGCATGATTCTGTCTTCTTGGAGTACTTCTACAAAGTGTCGGAGTCATGACATAGCCTCTCCCCCGTTACTCCAATCCGGGAGAGGGTGCGCCCGGAAGCTCCGTCCTTTTAAAAGTGCTCGGGGAGGCCTTGTTCATGCAGCTGATACAGAAGAGAAGCAGGAAGAAGAAAGAAGACAGGAGCAGTAAGGACAAGAAAAGGAGATAGTTGGCGGAGAAGACGTTGACATTATCTAAACCCCAATTATCGGCCTAGGGCAGCATATCTGTTGGGCCTAGAGAGTGTGAGTAAGAGTATAGGTTAAAAAATACTGTTTTACCCTTCTACCAATTTTAGGAGTGTGTCCTATAATTGGGACAATATGATATATATATTACTAGGTGACAGCTCGGCAGCTCTTACTCTAACAGCATTGTGTTTTATGCATTCCAGCCAAGCCATATGGAGTAAGACGAGAGGTGTGGCAAATGCATTTGGACTGAAATCAAGACAGCCTGCAACAATTATTACACAGCAGAGAACCAGACAGTGCAATTAAGAGAGAGAGCAATACATTTTTATGAATTAAACCGTTAAAATGCAAATTTCCTCATCATTCTTGAAAGCACAAAACCTGTTTAAAATAGTTTCTTCCTAAAAGATTGTCCGGTCACACTCTACATGCTCTTCTTTTAACCTAATCAAGAATTTATCGTCGTCGTACAATTTTTCCAGCACATTTTGTGGAGGAAAAGGAGTCATCTCATGGTCACTAAACAGCATCTTATTCTTGGCAGTATTCCAAGGTGGAAGCGCTCTTCTGTTCTTTCCAGTTATCGTTTCGATGTCAGAAACACATTAAAATAAATATGGGCCATATGGCCTCATAGCGTTAAACCAAGGCTCCTACAATCAGAGGGCAATGTATCTCGTAACCACAATCACCATGGAGAGTCTCCAATTTAAACAATGGCGATTGTATTTAACGTAAATTTAAAGGTCGAACTTCCACTGAATTCTTTAAATAGTCTCTTTTACATTTAATAAAGAGCCTTTGGTGCTACTGCATAATTTCTTTTTCAAATCAATATTCGCAATTGTGAGACACAATGTTTTAAGTGACGTATAATTGTGTTATGTATGTGTTTAGCAGCGTTATCTTATCTTCGTTTTCCTATACAAACACATTAAGTCCTTATCATACTGTTTTGTGTTAAACAATAGGTGCGTTTCAGAATCTGCCAGCTCAAATATCCCATCTGCCTCCAACACAGGTATTTTCCTTTATTTGACATAATCCCCCTGTACTAATTTATTGTGACAAATATCCTGTGTGTGTGTGGCAGTAACATAGCAGTACAATAACACATAGCAGATATATTTTATATATATATATATATATATTTAATATATCTTCATAAGCTTGTGAGCAGGGCTCTCTCCACCTAATGTATCGGTTTGCGGTTTGTCTTAGTCTGTCAATTCTTGTCTTGTCAGACCCCTTGAATATAAGTATTGCATTAAGCGCTGCGTAAACTGTTGGCACTCTATAAATAAATGATAATAGTAATAATAATAATATATTGTCAAAAAGAATATAAAATGTAAGTATAAATGTATTTTTTATTCTATTTTTTCTTTTAACCTTGGTAATTTCATAATTCATGTTTTATAAGATATTAGACATATGTTAATACATTTTATGTTTTATTACTCTATTTTATGTGTGTGTTATATACATTTTGTCTGGTAGCTGCAGAGTTGATTGTGCTTCCTACACAGCTGGTGTGTTTTCTTTATAGTTTAAACAACGAGGTCAAGGAGAACTCTAAAAGGACTACAACACTTCCACCGCTACTGTGTACTCCATGACCTGCCTAAATGACAACTCAGCTATCTAGTAATTTATAACTGACACATATAATACATCAAACAGTAAGAGAAACCACAAAGGACACGCCAAGGCTTCTTAGAGAAGGGAAAAGGAAAACCATTTTATAAGGCAAAATGTCTTCATTATCGGGCTGCAATACTGCAATAATTCAAGAATGATAATAATTTGGAGTAAGAGGTTTATTTACTGAGGTAGGATTAATTCCCTTAAGACTTGTACTGGTAATTCTCTTCCAATGGCAAAGTTAAGAGGACGTTCCTGCCATCATAATAACTTTAATGCATATGGAAGCTGAGTGGTCCCTTTTTTAGTGATGTCCTCATTCCAAAGGCATGGGGAGATTCTTGCATTTGCCCCTTTCCCTGTCCCCAGTTCTGGGACATATACTGTATTCAGCTGAACATATAATGTTCAGCTGAATATATATATATATATATATATATATATATATATATATATAATAATAAGCATATATGATGTGTTCCACAATAATATTCTTGCTTGGTTTTCTGTTTCTCTCCAATTTTCAAACATGGTGATGATAGGATCTAATGTTTTAACAAACGTGCATAACTCAATGAGACTATGTAAGCAAAGAGGCACCTTGTGATCTGTTGTGGAATGACAACTCTCATGATGTTCAATGAGCCTTGGGCGCAATCCTATTCTTTTAGGATAATGGCAATTATCATGGCGGGGCGTGCATCTCAACAATACTTGAAGGAAACCTTTAACTCTGGAGCGACATCTGTATTTGGTTCAGCCTTGGCAAATTGTTTAAAAACCCTCCGTTGTTTTATAATATAATTCAAAACACAAATAGCTATCGAATAGAAAAATACACTATTTTAGTAGCAGGCCGTCTTGACCAGTTGTTATGGAATATACTCAGCACTACGGAATATGATAGAGCCCATTAAAACAATAAATAATAATAATTACAGAATGTGTATAGTCTTACAATAAGGTAGAATATGAGTCACAAAAAAAACTTAAAAAAATAACATAAACACTTCTTTTTAGTTCTTAGTTTACCACAATCTTTTTGCCATTGATCGTTATGTATTCTCCCGATTATTGTTTGCAATATCCTATTTATGCTAGCACTATGTGTGATGAGCGCCGTGTGTCATCAAATCAAGCTTGGGGAAGCTTTACGCAAGCAGTTTTTATTGCCTGCACTGGATGCGTTTATACTCCAAAATTCAGAATGTGTATTCGGCGAACATCTGGAAAACAAGAACGCATTTATCCGTTTTAATCCTCTTGTTTCACATGGGTGACTGGCTGACTGCAAAGTAGAAATCTACAGAATATTGTAGGGTCAGAGACGGAATCCCAAGGCCCATGGAACGCATTGAAAAGAATCATTGTTCATGCATAATATGCATAAAACCAATGTCATTAATGGACCCAATTAACATATTTCCTTCTTCCGCCAGACAATATAAAGACACCCTTCAGAAGACACAGCAATCATAAAACAGAGGTAATTAGTGGTCTCGCAGAATATACGCTGTTTTTAATCACTGGCTTCAAAATAGCTTTGTAGAAAACTAAGTTGTAAAGGGAACAGCCAGGTGACTCGCCAGACTTAAATCGCTTAAAAAAAGATTATTGCGTAGAAGGCACGATGATAAAAAAGTAAAAGCTGACACAAAAATGGTATGATAAAAAAAAATACAAATACTTAAAAAATGCTAAGAAGGAATAATCGTTATGGTTAATAAACATATAATATATGCATATGAGATAAAATAATGTAGTTATAAGACAGATGTGCGGCCTATATGTAAGTATTCATTCTATATTAGTTTGGCAACATAAGGGTGCAATAATAAGTGTGCGGGTGTTACATTAAGATTTTCCTAGAGCAACATTATTTTCTTTTATGAACCAATTTTTCTTAGTAGTGAATGTTGGACCTTATTGCCACACTAATGTAATAGGAGTTTGTCCTGATGGACCTCAGGCTTATTGTGGCCTCGAAGTGGTTTATTCATTAAAGTGGGAATTGGCAGAGAGTTTGCAAAAAGAGTTGCAGGTTCACTAGTGTGTAACTTAAAGGAAATACCATCCAAACCTTAAAGGCGTTGGGCACATTCTAATAAAGTTTATGGAGTTTTTCAAGCCACATCAAAGCAGTCTACATCTTGTTTAGCCACGCTTTTGATAGCTGTGCTGATGAATGTAATCTCTGCAGCATTATAATCATAAATTGCGATCTCACTCGTGGTTGATGGAATCACTTTGTCGTACCAAGTCAGCTATACGACAGAGGCATAGTTTGGGATACTATAATTCATAGGCGTCCAGGTTTAAATGTGGTCAGCCATGATAATCCAAAATATTTTCTGTTGAGGGGGACATAGAACGGTGATGGTCCTGGAACTCATTTTCCGGGTCTGGAAATTTGAGTAAATCTTATTTCTGAGGGGGTTCTGCCCCATGGATATTTTAAAAATGGAGAACAATAGTATAATAACAGGTACAATTAAACAATCTATATGTGTTATAGATTGTGATGTCGTTTTCAATAAATATGCAGTATTTAGTAATCTTTTCATTGGCACTAGTCTTTAAACATAGTTTTCTGTTTCTTTGAAGATGTAGAAGATGTAGTTAAGTTGATTTTAAAAATTGAATCGTCCATTTATATTTCCACACTAAAAAGAAGTTGAATCATATTATCTCACCACATTAACTTTGCATTATGATGGAACCCTTCCAACATGTTGTAGACTTGTACGTTTGGATTTGTGTAAGCTTTAGCTTTAAGACATTTTGCCGAGTTAGTCCATTTGTAAGAAACTTTGATAATGTGGAGGGACCCCCAACACATACACATTCTAGTGAATACTTTGGGGCTCATTAAAAAAATGATATATACGGTATATATATATATTTATTAGTATATAATATGTGCGTGTGTTCTCTTACGCTGTTGTTACTAAAAAACCTGATGTACAGAAGGAATGTACAATTATTTTTACAACGTAACCACAGCAGCATAAAACCCTATCAGAATACATGTCTTGGCAAAGTCCCCAGATTGTTACCATGGCAACTATAGTCAGGATTTAGCCTAACCAAAATAACTTGTACGGGAGAGAAAACCGTGTGAGCAGATCTAGAGTTGGTCTAAGTGTATGACATAAGAACTCATGTGCATGTCATAAATTAACTGCAAATGATCATCCATGAATGGAGAGCATACTATCATGCCCAGAATATATATATGACATCTACTCTGGCAGTCTTGGGATTAAGCCTTGACTTGCTTGTCCCAAGAGGTGGCAGCTGGCAGGGGATGGTGGGTAGGTGGTGCTAGACAGTATAAAATGGGCACCCTGCCTGGGTCTCTTCTTCTATCTCATTTGAAGCCAGTTTTCTCCATGCACCCCCACTGGTTCTTGGCTTTGCTGGAAGTTGGTATTGGTTTTATGAGGATGAAGGTCTGTTACTTTTGCGGGGACATAGGTTATGGGCTTGCCCTGTGAGTAGTCCCTGGGGCAGCCTGGTCAGATACTACTGTGTGAGGTGGAACACCAGTATCTAATAACCAATGATAAAGAAGAAATGTGCACTCTGAACAGACCTCACCCTGTTTTCTATATCATGGTTATTTAGAATTGAGTATAAAATTATTTTTTTTTTGTCATTGTGTTATAAACACGGTGGCCTATTGACTCCAGATCTTCCTTTAGTGTGATACGCCAGGGTACTGGGAGGGTACCGTCTTAAAATTCATGTAAAAGGACACCTTTTTTTAATTTTTTTTATTTGGCACCTACATTTGAGACTTTGACTGCTATTAGTCCAAAGAAGGAAGTTATCATGTCCACAAAATGTGTGAAAAGAATATCATGTTATGTATATACAGTATGGCTGCTTAAGTATTATATATATATAAATATATATATATATATATATAGTAGACATGGAAAATATTTTTCAAACTACATATAGCATATAATTGTCATATATATATATATAATATATATATATATATATATAGAAGAAAAGGCTAGCATCTTGAGAGTTGTAGTCCATAACATACTGTGTGCTATGTGCCTGCCTTTTGTGTCATATTCAATAGAATATTGTGCTAGAGAATGCAAACAGACGCGTACCCTGAGAAGAGCTTCAATCCCGTCCAAACCTCTCTTTTATAATTGTACGTTCTTTCTGTTTTCAGGTTGATAAGAGAGAGCTATTTTTATAAACGCGCATGCTTTTCTCTAAGAAACCGTTGGCTTATTATACGGGAACGAAGGCTGTATCTGCCCGAGCCAAGCGTCGTGTGTAGCTCTACATCTGGCAAGCTGCCACTAAGCAGCTTGCGGGGTAAACTGCATCACTCTCCCTTGTGAATTTACTTTGCTTTTTATGGTACTTGCTACTTATCATTTAACAAAGAAAACCAGGGGATGTGCGTCTAGCTCTTTGCTATTATTGTTGTTTTTGTTCTGTAATGCAGATAGTTGCAAGATCATGTTTGCAATCTCAACATTGCCAATGAAAATTGGTTTAAATGATGGTCTTGTACCTTTGTCATATGATCCATTGTGAAATTAACTGGCACTTGACGATTACAAGGAAAGCTACATGGAATATCTATTTATGAATCCATTAGGCAACTGTTATTTCAATTATTAAATACTTATTTAACCCCTTAAGGACAATGGGCGGTCCATTGAAAACAATGCATTTTGAGCCCGTACATTTACGGGTCATTAAGGGGTTAAGACTGGCACACTGCGCCGTCAAATAACTGAGGTCTGTTAATCACAAGTCTTACGTGGCTCAACACTTACTCACTATGATGTAATTTCCCATCCTTCTACTCCATTAGATTGCATGAAGACTGTACGCTGCAGACAGATCTCAAGGATTACCTTGGACTGACCACCAAGAAAGACAAACCCCTAACCATGACACCAAATTAAAGTGTCTCACTTTGGCCAATTTCACTCATGGGGGAATGCAAATGTTGACCTCACAATTCGTAGTTAAAAAAAAAAGTACACCATGTAAACATGAAATTATCGACTACGCCTTACACTCGCACTTTACTATTGTACAAATATACATATCGTTATTCTTTTTTTTTTTTAAGTTGGCAAATAAGGGTTGAAAGCATACGTGTAAAATGAGTAGAGGTGGATGGGTTGACGCTGTCACTGCTGTCCCCGCTTTCGCTGCTAGAAATATCATCATCTGATTCCTGGGCTGAAGAACATGGTGAAGAACCATCAACTTCTTCAAATTTCCTCTTTAGAATGCTACTCATAGCTGCTGTAATGTCGCATGCACCTGGAAACAGAGCACAATTTACGTGCAATTTATAAAATGAAGAAAATCAAACCTTCTGAAAACATCAAACCACTTTGCGGTGCCCTCTTTCTGCCATTTTCCGATACCCTTGCGGCTAATAGCATGCCACTACCATCCAACAACATTATTATTGTTTTCATGTGGTAACATATTTTGTTGAGATAGAATTACATATTTTTGCTGACTATGCTATAGTTAATGTTTGACCTATTTTTGGTTGACCAGATACCTCCAGTGCTGTTCCACCTACTCTGTTGTTCTTAAACTTAAACATTAGAAACATCATTCCTAGTCAGGTCCATATCCTTCCTTTTTAAACATTCAAAATGATGGCTCATTTTTTTGCCAGGAAAATAGAATATTCTATCTTACGTAAAACATCACCTTTAAATTTGCTTAATGAAAATAAACATAAGTTATAGCACGTTGCAAAAACAAACAAAAATTACAAACATATTAAATGTTCCTTTTTTTAATGGAAATCCCGTATTCATTATAAATTTAAAAAAAATAAAGGGGTTCAGAGAATTAGGTTGACTGTGAAACCCACCAGTTACCTAAACGTTCTCTTAATTAAAACACACAGGCAAGCGAGCATGTTATTTAAAAAATTTGGCAATGTTTTCTTTCTGCTTTATTTTACAGATCTAAGCTGGCAGGATGTTATTAGCAGGTCAGATATATGACATAAAATATATAAATAGTAATGTCCAAGTTTCAGTAATTTACTGGGATGTTGCAAAAGTATAAAATTCCAGAATTATCTGAAATGACGGTGACTTGTAAAAGTTGCTGATTACACAAACTGCCAAAGTACGCTCGATTCTAGTAGTTTACATGAGTAGCTAATGGCATTTGAACAAATTACACAAATTCGAAAAACCCCATTTTTTTTTTACTATTTAGGGTTTTTTAATTGTGGTTCCCTGGAAGGTATGTACACATCATGTATACGTGTATATAAACAAACACATATATATGATAAGATGCTGTACATCATACATTGGTTTGGAAATTCGATATTTACACCCTTCCTTACATCACTTCCTTTTTATGCCACAGCCAGTAAGCATATGGCCAGATCCGGTGTAAAATTAATTTTCACTGACAGGTACCTTTTCATACTGTTACTTTATCTGTCTATCTATCTATCTATCAATATTAATCTAACACAATGAAACTCGGCATTCTCATTCTTATATTGTATATCATGGATATTACATATTGAGGTGACTTCTTGGTTCATCCCAATAGCGTTCCTTGAGAGGGACACGAGACTGTGGAAAAGGGTCTTCGAGGTCTACCACATCAAAGGATAATGTGATATTTTTTAAGCAGTCGGATTGCCATTTAAAATAAATCATTATAAAACTAGATTTCTAAAGAAAAACATTTGGTTCTCAGTTTAGTTCACAATTACATATTATGTTCTGTTTTGGCTCCTTCCCTTCTACCACTGGAGCTAGAATTATCGTGAATACGAGGAAAAGCATCAACTGTGAAAAACACTGTTCTGCATAAATAGTACATTTACCAGTTTGTTACTTATTTAATATATGATTTTTTTCATTATTTTTCGTCATGCTGACCATGCAGCCCCTTTTATCTAGGAGTCTTTGGGATCGCATAGCAGGCCTGTATTGGTTTATATAGATCTCTGGGGACTGTTCATTTAATAGATTGGCCTTTTTACTGATCTACAGATCCTTACAGTGATACACAGTGACCAAGGGGGTTTGATTCTGCTGAAGGATTTATGAAGAGTGCATAGGAACAGACTAACTAAAAACATATAGAATATAAAAGGCTCATATATATCATATTAAGAATATATTTTCCTAACTGATAAATGACTGTCTTTTTGTATGTTATTGTGTGTTTGTGTGTTACATAGCAGATCAAACACCTAACTGAGTAGAGTGTTCTTATTATACTGCAACAAAATGTATTTTGGTTGAATACTTCATATATATAGGAAATCAATGCTATTTTCTATATAAATCAAAATGTATAATGATTCGCCTTGAATTATATTTGCATAAAGAATCATAATACCATGGTTAGTTTATAAATTATTTGCTTGCGTTTGACATTCATTTCAAAGATTACTTATTCCTTCCATTCTAAAAGGATTTCAATGGGTTAATTGTGCCCTCTCTTAATTAGCTAGAATGTGTTTAGTAGGTCTATTGTGATTCCTGGCTCATGGATCGTAATCCCGTGGCTATTTGGACAATGGCTGGTTTTGACCACAGTAGGCTCTTAGCCTTTTGGCTGAACCAAATCAATTTAGGGACAAAAGAAAGAAGCCAAAGAAAAAATTTAGATTAACTGGTACTTGAGAAACACACTTCTTCTTCCAAAAATGATGCTGCTACTCCATATGATTACAATGGCTTATTTTGGTGTAATGTGTTGTATTCCATTTTTATGGTAAGAGAAATGTTCCGCATATAACATTGCGTTCCATTTGTTTGACATTTTTTTCTGTTGTCTGTAGGGCAATAGGCAAATCATATAACACAATCGAAATTTAGACTATGTATCTGTCACATGTTGTAGTTACTGTAAAATATAATTGAAATAACATAATTAAAATGCTATTTAAATCAACACTGCATATTTGCATTGCGGACAGTTTTATACCAGGAATGTACCGCTAGATATATATATAATATATAATATAATAATACACAGCTGATATTCTTCATTCTCAATCTATATATAATGTATTAATAGTTTTGGTGATGTGAATATAAACTCTTTCCCCAATTTGTCAGATGAGAGATTTCTTTTATAGCTTATTTTTTCATTGATACTCCCTTTAGAATTACTCTAGTCCCCAGGGCACAGTTTGGTTAATTGCTTTTAACCTTTTAAATGCCAAGAGGCTGGGGTATATTTACTTGGATCCTCTAGTAAAATTTAGATCTTTGAATTTTTTGATCTATTCATCTATCTATCTAGTTTAAAGTAAGAATTACGTTGTGCATTTCAATATGTAATTGGTTATTAAACTTCTTTCTATATATTTTTGTATCGTTTAGAAATTAGCAGAAACAATCTAAATAATGTATTTATGTATAAAGAGCTATAGGTTAACACTCCAAATATGTCCAATGTCTTACATAGCACTTGAATAATTCCATTTTTTGCAATGGCTGTAATGTATAACAGTTGTTTTCTTGACAATAGAAAAATCAGAGCCACAAAATAATTTACAGATACAGAATCTAAACATTCTTTGTATATATGTAAGATATCTCATGGCTCAATAATTTCTCTACAATACATTTTGTTAAAACACTATAGTCCATACTGCAGTTTGAAATAAATTGGCTCATATTTTTATTTTCACAAACCGGGCCGAATTGCACATTTCATGTAATAAAATCACTGTTACCCAATATTACTGTAAGCAGCGATAGAACGCGTATATATTTGTATATACGTTCATACATTAACCATAGCATTAAAGCAAAATATAATTGGTTTTATTGCCCACAAAGCACATGCTGGGACCGATAACGGGGTGATCACATTAGAACGATGGCCAATCTAATTTAAAAAGGAAACGTGTTCCTTTGCTGACCTTTTTATAATGATTTATCAGTTAAACGTTGGTGATTTAAGCTAGATATAGATAATAGTTTTCTTTTGCTTTCCATTTCATCATGCACTACCATTATGTAGGCCTGAGATCCTTCAAAGTATTGAATAAATAAAAAGACTCGTTATTTATTTAGAAATAATGACCATGACTGTACAGCACTGTGCATTTTATCCATTCGTCAGCATTGTAACCTTTGAGCTCATTTGCTCCACCCACTGTGTCTACGGCTAATGATCATTTGCATAAACCCGGTACGGACCTCAGTGATGAATGGAGAAGAAACAATAATTGTTTATCCATTAAAGTAAACAGTACACAAACCATATTGGAAACCTTGATCTATGATACACATTTGTACAATTTTTTTATTTGTGATTGATATTCAGAGATTTCTTAAGTCACTCTCTAAAATAAATGTTGCCGTAAATCCAGAATTGTATTTTCTGATTTGCTCGTTTTGTCCGCAACACTTGGTAATCCCAAATCTGTTGAAGTCTTGCTTCCCAAACAATTCATGCTAATTGCGTATTATTTATAATCGAGTAAAACCCAAGTGCTTGTCTTTTACTGATTTGGTCTTCAGTTGTGTAGTCAGTACAATTTTTTTATTTGTGATTGATATTCAGAGATTTCTTAAGTCACTCTCTAAAATAAATGTTGCCGTAAATCCAGAATTGTATTTTCTGATTTGCTCGTTTTGTCCGCAACACTTGGTAATCCCAAATCTGTTGAAGTCTTGCTTCCCAAACAATTCATGCTAATTGCGTATTATTTATAATCGAGTAAAACCCAAGTGCTTGTCTTTTACTGATTTGGTCTTCAGTTGTGTAGTCAGCAATTGTAATGTAAATGAGCCCAAAGACAAAGACATTTTAATTGGAATTGCCATCTTAATATATAACATTAAACACAGGATATGTTTACAGAGATGTTGATGGACTATAATAAATTAATTCTTGCAGGGCGATTAAATGAAGCCTGATTAAATATACAGGAAACTGTAAAATATACAATCATATTTAATTACTGAAAAACACAAAATAAATACAATAGTATCATTTGCTCTAATTATTTAACATTTAACTTAATGTTGCTTTCTGAAACAAATATATAAATTACATCAATAAGTGTTAATTTCAATTTGACAATTAAAATACCTTAATTCATTTTATATTGGCCTAGAAACTACAATGATAAAAATAACAAGCTATCTTCACCTAACGTATCGTTCTGTCTACCAATTTTGGTTTTGTCGTATTTGAATATATGTACTGTAATGAGCTCTGCGTAAATTGTTGGCGTTATATCAATAAATTACAACAACAATAATAATCTAATACATTTTAAATTACAGGCATTTTCACCAACATCTTGATAGAAAGGTAAATCACTAAACATGCAATCGCATGCAGGATATCATGCGTAGCAACACATGCGGAGAGGACTGTACATCTTCTGTTCATCGATAAAAAAGAATCATTAGACAGATACACAAATTTAGCATCTGTTTCTGAACATACCAACCAAAATAATACCGAAATAATAAGCCTGAAACAACTGACCTGTTCGGTTTGCTGTGTATCGGTCCACGTACTCACAACATGCAGAAATTCTAATTACAATCCATTTTAGGTTGATAGATGTTTTCGAAACACAGCATAGTCATGGTTCTCCTTCCGCTTCTGCGTTTCAGCAAAACGTATTTTAAGAATTTCCCAGCATAGTGTTTTATTGCTGGCAACATATGTTTTATTGTTCACCGTCAAGAGCTCCTGTCTGCACAAAGACTCATTACCTACTGCTTGTAGAGCAGCTTCAGTCTTCCCGAGCTCGCCTGTCTGCTGATCACATGGGAGTCTTGTCTGAGAAAGCCAGGCGTCCACTGATTTCACCGTCTACAGATATTTTTATCAGCTGAGTCCTAGCAAGAGGAAGGACTAACAAATCACCAAGCTGTTTGAAGTCATTAATCCTCTACAAATTATGGAAAAGCCTCCAACAACATGTTTTTGCTGTGAAGAAGAAAAAAAATCTGCAAATACTAGAAGGAATTTCCAGTAAATTAACGGAATATTCAACGAAATTGTGAATGGGCTCTTTGGAAATTATATATGTGTGTGTGTATATATATATATATATTATATATATATATATATATCTCCAAAGAATGGAAGGCACACTCTAATCCGTAAATTTACTTGCCCTGGTGCTGATCCTCGACCATGATGATATATATATATCATCATGGTCAATATATATAAAATCACTCAAAAAAAAAAATAAAAAAATTCTAACATAAAAGGATTAAACTCATCAGGACTGTCTATAATGTGGGGGAAAAGATATAACCGTCCTGACAGCTATCCTTTGTACCATTTTAACAGCCCCTAGCCGCTAGCTCAGACCATTCCACTATCATTTCTTCCATCATGGCCTGTCCACCATCTGCTGGTGCAGTGCTAGGATATGACATCATATCCAGAGTGCAACGGAATGATGGCATGCAGACTGCAAAAGGTAAAAGGGTAAGTGGAGAGGACATCATTTTAACAAAGAAAATAAAACAGATTCCTTGTGAAACAGTTTTACATTTCTTTAGTGAATATGCAAATACTTTAGTTTTGTTATTCAGATGTACACCATTTAAAAAGTCTTTAAACCCATTAACGGCATTCCTTAAGTCGGTCACAAGGAAATGCTAGATGTGCAAACTCTCTAGGTCAATCTGTGAAGTCTGCCAAATCAGCTTTTTATTTCATTTTATTTAATTTTCAAAAAGCTTGATCAGATTGCATCCATTTAAATATCATCCTTTGAGTAATTAACAAATGATATCATCATGCGTATGAAGTGCTTGCTCTTGTTCTAAGCAAGCAGATAGTAGGTTATTAGTGTTCTCTTGCTGTACTAGAAGAGGTCTTTCTGCTTTAATACCAGATCAGCTTGAGATATACAAGAATAGATTTTTTTGAAAGGGGACAAAGAGATAATTAAAGCAGAAATTCCCCACGGCGTTACAGAGATCGCTTCTCCGGGCATTACCCCTGCAGTCTTCTACGTCTACTGAAATGTCATTTTAAAATGCGTCTGTCTTCCAAGGAAAAAAAAAAAATTGGCCTCCAGTGAGCCAATTATTATTACGAATGCCAGCGTGGTGTGGCTTATGGATGCTTAGAAAGCCAAAACTAAAATATTTAACTTTAATGATTAGGTTTTTACATGTAATCTAAAGGAATTATCATTCCAACTCCAAAAGGGCAGTAGATATCACAAAAGACATGCTAATTGTAACGTGTTTGAGTCTGAGGAAATATGGAAGGCTGTAGGCAGTGGTGGCTTTGAAATATATTATCGCAGAAAACACACCTTACTCTGCATTTGCTTGTTACGGTGAACTATTCTATCACCTATACACCAATTTAAATGGCAACAACCTAGAATTTAATTTAAACGATCAATGAAAAAGATAAATGTTTCCTTATTTGTTTTATGTTTTTTTTGTGATGTTTACTTATTAATTATATGGTCAACTTGCTTTCTTTTCATCTTATGTTTAAAAGTGGTCTTCTTTCTGGAAATAGGAGTTGCTGAGTGAAATACTAATTTGCAGAGGCTCCAGGTATCGGTGATCAATGTCCAGGCAGGAGCAGATTTTTTTTGGCATGGCAAACGACGTTCCATTGAGCACTGGCCCACCAGTCATTTTGCTCCATGTGCTCGATGGCCAGACGTGGTCTACTAAAGTTACTGTAGCTGATTTAGACTCATAGTAGATACTGTCATTCCTCCCAATATTGTGCTCAATATATAGTAGCGGCTGCTACTTAAAAAAAAAAACTTGTTTTCTTGAGGATAATCATGAACATTTTGTCTAATCATATTTACATTTAAATACAGTCTTAGGTACTGATGTATAATTTTCTGGTTCATGTAGGTGCCAATTTGCATGAAACGTGTTTGTTTTTAGAACCCATTAGTCAGGGTAAATTTATATGCAGACATTACTCTTTCTCGTAGAACCTCGCCGTATGACAAGGATGGCTCTAGATAATTAGAGATTGAAAAATGCAGAAAAACAAAATAGCCAGAAAGGTCTCTATAAAGAATTTCTTACAAAAATAAACAAATGCATACTTTTTCTTCAATAATTTAAATCGGTGATGGAAGATCAGAAAAGTCTACCAAGCCAATAACCAAGGTTCAAATCATCACTCAACATGCAGGTAAATAGGTAGTTGTAGGTTGTATCAACCTTTATCGCTTGATCAGCGATTAATCTGTTTACAAAAAGGCAAGCTAAGTGCTGTCGAGTTGCGTGCTGTCTTGACACATTGCGAGTTTCCTTTAGAGGTCTGTCAAGTTGCGTTTAAGAGCTGTCAAGATGCACTCAGATCTCGTTCAGAAACATTGTTTCTGTAGTTTATAATCCATATATTGACTGGATTGACTATGATTCCCTGCGAATTTGAAAGAATTCCCTTTTGCAGAATCTTAAACATACCGTTCCACCATTTTTTCTTTTTTTTTAACTAAATTCAGCATTAGAAACTTAATTCATAGATTGTTGAATACCTAAACCCTTCACTGAAATAATTCCTTAATCTTCTAGAAGTTTACATTATTCATAATTTTTTGCTTGGGACACTTAATTGTAATGTGGCACAAACGCAAGTACTAATAGGCTGTTGCCATAAAAACTAAAGACTAAAATCATATTTTATTTTATATAGTGTCAAATAATTTATGCTGCGCTTCTTACAGTCCACACATTCAGAAGTAGACAAAAGATAAACCAATACATTAGGTAGCGAGGGTCCTGTTTACAAGTAAATATATCTTAAAATATACATTAGTAACTGGTAATATCAAACTTAAAATCCTTGTTTGAAACATTTCTAATAATCATGTTTAACGGAGAGAATTTCCATAATAACCACAAAACTCTCACTTTCTAAAAACCAAAAAGCTTATATTAACTTTAACCCCGATGTGCGTATCCTAGATACTATTGGGGAAAAGGCTTAAATTCACTCTGTTGCTAACTGCTCGTGTCTAATTCCCTTTTAATTGAGAATCCTTTCACTCACTATATTGGTTCTGACCCATCAATCAGGACAAAAAAATATAAGTACTAACTCACACGAGTAAAGGAATGCCAAAGCAGGACAACCGACAAGTCTATTATTGTTCCCTCTATTGTTCTTAAGAAATATTGTAGTCTGAAAATGGATATATTAATACAAGTGAAGAAAAAAATTAATAAAATGGTCTGGAATTTGTACCTGTCCAAAGGGCAAGTTATAATTCTATGGTGGTACATCTTTTATTTATCACATCTGACACATGAGACATGCACGTAACACGTCTAAGCTGTGCCTAGTAAGCATGAAATATATTATTTTCTTCATATCTCTTTATATACTAAAATTGATATTAGTGTTTAATGGCAGTGCTAAAATAAACATCAAAATGTGTTATTTCATAACACTTTTTTATGACTTCACCGTGGAACAGGCTAATTGTTCCGCATGTCTATCTCTGTGTATTGTAACTAATCTTTATTAGTGCCCACAATGAGATGAAGAGGCCGATAATGTTAGTATAGAAATATTCATAATATAAAGGTCATATAAACTGTTAATGACATAAGATAATAAAGCCAAGTCCCTTAAAGCCAATAGCAGTATATTGCTACTATAAAGCCATGATTACAAGCTAGACAAAAGTGATATCTTGCCTTCTGATTTAATTAAAGAGGACATTAGCAAGGTAGATATGTAAAGGGGTTCACTGAAACCCTCACAAGCAATTAAATATTTTAAAACATTTTAAGACATATTTAATTACATAGATGCTATTGAGTGGCACAAAGATATATAAAGGTCACTGATTTAATAGTGTTTCAATAGTGGTCCATATGAGAGTGAAAGTTCTAATTAAAACTACATAAAGACACAATACACAAGGCGTATACCACAAACAAATTCCCTTGAAAATGTCTCTTGGATACTACCTGGGCCGGCCCAAGACTTAATGCCGCCTGGGGCGAAGTTTAAAATGCTGCAACCCCCCCTGCCGACGCCGGGGGCATTTTAACCTTCGCTGACGCCATTATCTACCCCCCTGTTTAAAGGTACTTACCTTTAAACAGTCCTGCGGCGAGTCTGCCTGCTCTGCCACGGTGCCGGCTTGTAATGCTGAGCGCCGGAAATTGACGTCACTTCGGCGCTCAGCATTACAAGCCGGCACCGAGACCGAGCTAGAGGGCTCGCAGAGGAGAGAGAGGGGCGCCGAGCGGGTAAGCGAAAACCACTCGGCGCGAAGTGCCGCCCCTTCAAAAGTGCTGCCTCGGGCAATAAATAGCATTGACCAAGCACCATTGATTGTCAATTATGAGCAAAATATAATATGTCTAATTCAGAAGCCTATGGGAAATGCTGCGTTTCCAGTCTATCCTGAGCACTAAGTTGTTTTTGTCTCAGACACGTTTCTGCAACGAGATGCTACACAAAGATAAAGAACAGTAAGATCTATCTAGCAAAAAGCAGTCTCCAAGTGTAAATTCCCCGATTCTAAGATTAAAACCTAGACCTCTGTTTCCTAGCGCTTTATTGGCAACGAGTCAGGAACAGCATCAATTAAATTACTGCTAGCTTCTTAAAAAAAAAAAGAAAATTCCTGACAAGATTTAGTGGTTCTTTCTGTCCTCACTTACCCTTGTTTTGAAGGATTTTGGGTATATTTTTTTATTGGAGGAATAATTACTTCTAACCTGGCAGTTCTGTAACTAACTAATAACATTAGTGTGAAGAACAATAATGTTGTTGCTTTCACCAGCAAAAATCAAACCATGAGTGACTAAGCAGACACTGGGAGTTTAATTATTCTCTGTTCCTAACGTGTAGAAAATCTTAAGGGATCTTATCGTGCAGCACATTTTGTTCTTAATAGTTGTGTTGGGTAAATTCAAGGAAATCTGCGTGGACCTTGGTGAACCCAAACGCAATGTAACAAAAAGATGACAAAGTCTTAAAAACTAGATTTTTTTTAATCTGTAGAAATGTAACACGAATGAGAAACGTCTTTATTTATAGTCTAGACAACCCTGTGCACAAAGACCAATGAAACATGGAAAGTCATAACAAAAACAGCATGTTTAAGTGAGATTTCTGGCACTATACAGGTAGAGGTTGTGCATAGTCATGTAAGGTTGGAACCTCAAGCTCTTCCTGAAAAAAGGGGCACTGTCGCTACACCCAAGGGTGGAAGGGGGATAATTGGACTAGAAATGATGAGACGGCCCTTGCACTCTAAGGTCATCGACCACCTGATGGCGTAGGTACAGCTTATATCTGGATATCTTGTTGTGCTGACGCAGTGCGAGGCATATCTAGCCAGTGGCCAGATCGGGTGAGTGTGTGGTGCATTTGCCCGGTGGGCCAGATGGCCAGTCTGGGCCTGTTCTGAGTAAGTAACTTATTTTTGACTAACCCTGCCCTCTGCTCCCAGTGAGACTCCAGCAGAGGGGGGGGGGCTCCAAACAGATAACTTCGGAAAGTTCTTACGTGTGACCACTTGACAGGACTTGCTCTCTGGGTTTATTTTTTCTTAATATTGGAAGAAAACAGAAAAAAGGGAGATGCAATAATGCTTATATGATATCCGTAAGATCTTGAACTAGGGAAAAATCTTCCCATAGCTATCCTATGCTTGATGAAATTCTCCCACATCATTAACCTCAGCCACTTCTGGAAGACTATACTGCCCATATCCACCAACTATTGTATTTAGACTATGACCTTTTTGCTCTAGGATCTCCCTGTCCTAAACCTACCTCATCGTTTTCATTTTATATTGACGTTGGATACCTCTTAAGTATATTTTATTTAATTTATGTATTTTAATTTTATGCTACAGTGGACTTTCAGAGCAATGTATCTGGGGATTCTAAATTGCGTTTAGCGATTTCGGTAATCTACGAAATATTACAAATAGCCTGCACTACATAATACAGCAGCCTGTCAGCAATGCTTTCATTATTTGCTTTGTGTCAAGGTAAAGTGCACTTATGTCTACCCATTGTGGAAAAAAACTCCATTTAGTCAACAATGTAGACATCGTCTGTGCTTGCACTTTATCAGATGAATGTTGCATAGACTTCGTTTCTTACCTTTTTTATTTGTTTGGTCTTGTTTTTCATTTTGTTCAAAATTATATGTATATTTTTTTAAATGAATGTGGAAGGGAATAAGTAAGCAAATAAAATATGCCTTTTAATGTAGGACCATTAATATTGATTTGTCGTGTCAATTAAATACACCTCCATTATAAATTTATTACATAAATAAAAAAGGGAGCGATAATGAGCAATGCATACAAGCACAACTACAGTATGTAAGTCATTGAATTTAAATCTAGATTCCATGAAACAATACGAGATATTTTCTAATGCTTAAATGCAGAAATAAATGTTTACCTGTTTAGGTGGCACACCTCACCACGAATTTTCCCCTCTGAAATTTAAAAGCAAGCTGTGGATGACATCATAATTGTCCCAAGTGACATATGATGGCCTATGTAAAATTACTATATATGTTAATCTGCTGCAAAAGAACCATTTGCTTTGATTTGCGTGTGCTATCAAGTTCAATATTGTGCCAAAGATCTGCAAAACATTTGAATTTGTAATTCATTATTCTCTATTGGTGACAGCTTGTTACTTATGAAGGGTACCGCAATGTCTGGTAAGTCACGGCTTCCTGTCTGGAGCCTTACCGCCTTGGACAAATCAATGAATTCCTTATTTTATAGCCTCAGGCGCTTGCATTACTTCATACCATTGTCTTGTAGGATTCACTGCTCTTGTGTGTCTGTATATTGCACAGTATTGTTAACAATGGCATATCTGCCCAGAAATGATTGCCTCTAAGTGCAGACACCATTACCGGATGTAATTTCCTTCCTTTTAATTGGTCATCCTACCTGTCTTCTTGTCCACCTTTCAGTGGGATCTTAGTGGAATTGACTCTGTCGGCCACCTTCCGGATTATGACATGAGTGGTAGGACCCTGGAGATTTTGATCAAATGGCATAGTATTGTCCATTGTGCTGATCCAACGTACCATTAATTATGCCTTCACGGTGGTGTAACTGTCAAGGAGATAGCGCTCCCCTACATTACTCATCATTATATGTACATTTCATATTTAATTGGGAACTGTCACCTTACTGATTATCTCCATTCCCATTGTTGCATCTGTTTAACATATGTTAATCATGTCTTTATTTCATTTCCTATAAAGAATACCTTTGTTACGTTAGGTTGTAATATATATGTGATCTGTGATCTTTCTGTATTTAAATTGGTGCCTTGGTAAACAGATAAATGTAGCTTTACATGATGGAACATGATGGAAGTGGTTATGAGTAATCTGTTAAAACAGTGTATGTAGGGTTCAGGAAACACGTTACAGCTTCCTACATGGGCTGAGATTGTGATTTTGATGTAGTGTTTATGATGATAAGAAACCTTGATAGGGTGATGGGGAAAAAAGAATGAAAACATGCATAATACATTCTAGCTATGCCTTTTGTGGCTCTCAGGGTGGGATATCTAAAATAAAAAATGTTTAATTGCTACAGCTCCCGTTTAACTCCGTCACATTGAGAGGGACTGCTAGAGTTAAGTTAAGTGAGTGAGGGAAGGAGGGAAGAGGGTAAAGGAAAGTATGTACTTTAGAGTGAGTGTATAATGTTTGTGTCCTAGCAGGTATGTATGTGTGTGTGTGTCAGCATGAATATGTATGTGTAAACATGTGAGCATGGATATATGTGTAAGTGTGTGAGAGCATGCATGTGTATGAGTAAGTGCATGATCATGGATGTGTAAATGTTTTTGTGTGAGCATGGAGGTGTATGTGTGTGTGAGCATGGATGTGTATATGTAAGTGTGGGTGAGAGGAAGTATGTATTTAGATGTGTGTAGGCTGTAAATGTGTGTTATTGAGTGTGTGTGTGCATGTGAGTTGTGATGAGTTTGTGTGTGAAAAAATGTGTGCCAGTGTGTACGTGAGTTACAGTGAGGGGGCATGTTGCAGATGGGAGGGGTAGGAAATATAGGATCCGACCCTGCTGCCAAATATTCTAGGTACGTTCCTGATCTCTACACCATAAACAATAGCCCTGGTCTTCGATGATCCACAGGGAACATCGGGGCTCAATACCTAAAGTGAAGAAGTCCTTGCCCAAACAGCAGGAGCAACACATTAAGGTGAAGGAGTTAACAACTGGAGTAGTCAAGGTCATACAAAGGAACAGTAACCACGCGCTAAACTGAAACAGGAAGGATTTGTAGTCAGGAACAAGCCAAAGTCACAGAAGATGAGTGTTCAAAACAGCCCAGGTAAAAGCACAACACAGACTCCAGAACTACAGTCTGCAGGAACCTCACAAGGCCACTAGAGTCTGAGAGAGCCAGGTATTTATAGGATTGATTGCATTTCTCCCAACAAGTAATGAAGTACCTGTTACTTAAACATCAGGAAATAGTGCCATGCCATGTATACGTGTCAGGATAAGGTTCCGCAATGCAGAGCTGGTATCACCTAATGGGCAAAAAATGGCCCAGGAACACCAGGTGCATAGTGGAGGAGAAGCAAGAATCATAGTCAATGTAGGCCAAGGTCAGGTATACCGGAGCAGGACTTCAGGCATCGGTACATAGAGGAAGGAATGAAAGTCAAGGTCAAGTAGAGGTCTGGTACACAGTTTAGGATCCAATGGCCATAACACAACAGGATAAGGTAGCTTGTAGTCAAAGCAAGGCAAAAAACTGGAAAATAAATAGCTAAGAATAGATCTTACATGAGCAAGGGCTACAAGGAGAGTGAAGGTATAGGTATAAGAGGGAGGAAGTGCTCACCGAGCAATTCAAATCTTTAAATCTTTACTGATTAGCCCGCAATATAAATACTGAAAAAAACATTGTTTATTTTCTTTACATTTGGGAGAATTAAAAATAACAATTTTCTTTATTTCTACTACTTTGTATTTCCCTGTTATTGATAGTTAGCAATCAAACGAAATGCTTAGCATATGCAATGCTGCTTTCTAAATGCGTAATTACATCACAATGTGCTCTGAAATGCTGGATTTTCACCCGCATCATCCACATGAAAGTCAAATGTATGTAAATGTAATCCTCTGGATACAATGTGCTTTCCTCTAGAAATTTGGTTGTATCTGCTTTCTTGCCTACTACTATAAAACACTTAAACAGTATAGAAATATTTTGCAAATAATGACCTTTTTTTTTTAATTTGTGTACATAAATTCTGTAATGACTGTACACAATATTGATAATATTTAAAATTTAAAATATTAAGCAAATAAAAGAATGAGAAGGAGAGAGAGAGAGAGGACAGAAGAAAGGAAAGAAGAAAGGAAAAAGGAGATAAATAAAATTATTTTCATGTAGATTATTTTGTCCAAACCATCACTGCCCATGTCTTATATCTTGGACAAAGTGAGACCAGGCATAACCGACCCTGTCATTTATATCATCCTAAAACCAGACAATATAGCCCTTGCCTACTATTTCATAAACTCTCCCGCTGTGTTGGGTAGAAGTTTTTCATTTAATTGATCTATTAATTCATGCAATCAATCTAATAATCCGTGTGTCATGGGTGTTGCCCAAAGAGTTATACTAATCCTAGTATTAGTATACTAATCAAAGTTATATACTTGGTATCTAATTACATATTCCTTTTAATTTATTATTTCACCTTGAATAAATGTTGGCTACATATCTATTCACGGACTCCCTATTAACCCTTAAAACCAAATAGTTTAGGGTTATGATTCCAAATTCTTACCTATAGGATTGTTTCTGGCTCAGACAAAAATTACATTTCAAATGAGGATGCTTGATTTAATAACTAAGTTTTTAACTTTTCCTAAAAAGGCACTCCAATTTAACAGGCATATTGTCTGCTTTTATACGAGAAGAGAGAAGAAGCCGTACTCGTCTAAATTATTTAAGATTTCAGGGATGACTATTTATTCTTTATGTCTATTTATTTCAGTATTTTTTAAGCAATTTCCAAATCGCATTTCTGCGTTATCTGTTTTTTTGAGGAGCTATTGTAGCTGATTCCAGTACTGTATTTATGATAAAAAAAATCTGATTAAAAGAATAATTCCCTCCTTTAATGCGGCTAGGTACCCTTATCATCATCCATGTATTACATATAGCTGTCAAGATATTTCAGTTGCAAACACAAGTAGATACAAGGTATGCTCACATTTTATTATTATCATTGTTATGAAACAGGAACAGACATATCTCACAGCCATATGGTACGTTTTGCAGAATCACAGTTGTCATGGCAACTGAGAAAAGAGGAGAATTGGGCTTCGCAGCGGTACAATGGACAACATCTGGTGGGAAATCATCGGCTGGCACCAGAATTTCTTGAAAGAATCTATGCTGAAAATCACAAATTTCATTAACCCTTTCAATATTAAATAGCGAGATTCAGTCACTGCTGTTATTTTGGCAAGAGTTATGTCTATTGACAAATTACTAAATGCATGAAAAATCAATGCAATTGTTTTTCAAACGGTAATTTCACTTGCACGTAAAATTAAACACTTTAGCCTCTTTAATAGAATGGTGTTGTTTGTAAAATGAATGAATTTTTTTAAGAAAAAAGTATTATTGTGGATTATTTTTAAGTGTAAAAAATATGCCAAAAGAAAATTAATGATATTTAAGTATATAATAGAATTTGAAACATTTGATGAAGAAAATGAACTATACATGAGTATAAACAATAACTTTAACACATTGATAGATATTCTATGAGTACAGGGGTGTGATTATATCTCATTGACTGGATGTCAAAAATTACGTTGTACAACATTATTATTGGCTTTGTTAAAGGGACATCCCAGCCGTCACGTGCACTTTAACGCATATGATAGCTGTGTGGTCCCTTTACTTTTTTGGGGTGTTGCAAACTCATGGAGGGTACTGAAGAATCCCCCATATGCATTTGTCCCTGTCCTCCAGCCCTTTTCCATGAAGGAGATGTGTTTGGCCGATCACACATTATATGTTTATCGTCGGTCACCGCCAGGGCTGGCCCGGTAAACGCTTAGGGCCGAGGTCTATTGCTTGAAGCACTTATGTTGGCCCACAGAGAAGGTCAGATATTTTTTTTCATTTTTTAGAATGCATATTTTTATTATGCTTTCTTTTTTAATGGGCTGTCCTGAAAGTTCATTGTATTTCAATGGGGGTAATTAACCCCTTAATATTGGAGTACAGTTTATTTTGTTCTGGTTTGCCCCGGTTTATCCTACACTCTTAATACTGAACCAAGCTAGGCCTGGCATCTGCCCAGTTACCAAGTCTCATATTGATCCTGATCAAGATTTTTACCATCGTTAACTTTGCATGAAAGCTTGTTTGGAACTAAAAAAAAGAGAGATTTTAACCAATATGGCTTTCTTAAATAGATTTATTAAAGCAAATCACTTTCTAATCTGTATATCCTCTTTAAAAATGCTAAGGCACATTAGGGATTATGTACTTGTAAAGCCAACAAGTAACAGAGGGGTAAAATTTGAATGGTTGCTATGGAGACTGCACTACATTTATCACTTTCCACCATAAATTCTCTTCATACTGCACATAATCTCATTGTGGGTTTTTGCTTGGATATGGTCGGAGATGTCGGTTATTTTGAAGGCTGTGCCCACCAGCTGGCTTATTCACAGACGCTGCTTCTAATCTCTTTTTCATTGAGAGGCTTCAACCTCTAAAGCTCCGTTTTGGAATTCCCCCTCCACCCATCCAAGCGTGGAGAGGTCCCCAGATGTTGTCGTTATCAGTGTAATAGCTTTAAAAAGAAAACCCCTCTAAAGGTAGAAAAAAGTCCTGACCCCTCACTTATCTGCTGGAAGCACCTGAAGCTTAATGCACTATAAATTCTGCATGGTTTGGCACCTCGGGTCAGAATGGGATAGCCTGATATCTTATGACAGCCTGAACATGTATGTACAGACAAAGGGGAATACATACGAAATCTGCTCGTGAAAAGCCACTTTGTATTATCCTCCTCCAGCACATCAAGTGCAAAACCGAAAAAGAAATACAAGGAAATTATTGCTATATTATATTTTCACTGGGATTTTATAACGATTAAGGGATATTTAAATTCCTTTTTCTCTTTGGTGGTTAATAAGAAAAAAACATTCATGCAGAAAAAAATGCATATGCCAGGTAGTTGAAAAAAAATGCAATTTTTAATAAATATGCTTTTTCATACAAGAAATCTAATATATGTGTGTATATATATATATATATATATATATATACTATTGGGTGCGTTATAGTACAGAATTGGTGCATTGACATTTGGTGCTTCTGAATTTTGGAGATTGTAACACATTGTCAATTACAGAGCAGCACTAGCACTTTAAAGCCAGGAGCCGTTTAATGGCATAAGATATGTGTGGCTTCACACTATATTTTTATGCCCACATAGAGCGTGGAAGCGGAGGAGAGAGAGAGGGGCTTACCCGCTCGGCGCCCCTCTCTCCTCTGTGGCGAGTCTCCCTGTTCGGTCTCGGTGCCGGCTTGTAATGCTCAGCGCCGGAAGTGGCATCAATTTCCGGCGCTCAGCATTACAAGCCAGCACCGTGCAGAGAGGGGAGGACTCGCCGCAGGACTCTTTAAAGGTAAGTACCGGGGGGGCGTCGGCAAAGTTTAAAATGCCACCCCCCCCTCGCTGACGCCGGCGGGGGCGGCATTTTAAACTTCGCCCCAGGCGGCGTTTAGTCTTCGGCCGGCCCTGACTATCCCTAAAATGTAATCATTATTGATAATAATAATAAAACTATTCAGAAAACGATACAGAAAAATCTTTTGTTGTTTCGAAAAAACCAGGGCATAGCAAAATTCAGATGGGGGCATTACTAGTCAGTACAAACCCAAAGTTCTTAGCATACCATGTAAAGTTACCAGGTATGTTGATATCTGGAGCTCTCCCTCTTGGGCAGGACTGGCTCATTGAAGAGGCAGAGCTACTCACATGTATGATGGTGCTTGTCACAGATAGTGGCGCTCAGAGGGTAGACAAATGGTGGGTAGTGGGGATGACCAAATACCACTTTCTTTTCTACAGAAAGAAGAAACTGGTTGGGAGACTCAGGGAAGCTGTGCTTAACCGGGGACTCTGTGTCAAAACTGGACAGCTCCCAGGTATGTTTATGTACCTCGCCTGATGAAGCTAGTACTAGTTGTTTTCAGGCAGTCAAGTAACGCGTGTACAATGATGGTAAGGGGACAACATAGTTTAAATGTCTAGTCCTTTCGTATTAGAGACAGACCATGTGTATCTTTAGTATTCTGTAGGAAACTAGATCAAGATGAGAGTTCATTTTGATTTTATCTACCTCTTTAAAAAGAGCACAGTTCTTATAAGTATATTTAAAGTGTTTTCCTTTTTTGTTTTGGTCATTAATACAGTATATGCAGGAAGCTTCGGCCTTTGGGCTGGCCTGAAACATTTCTGTGTGATGCCAACATAACCATTCACACTAAACTGAAGAGGACAATACTGTCCATGCATGGATGGGTAGTCCCCATACTGCACACCATTACAATTTATATTGTCTTTAATATATCTAGTGTACATTAAAACTACTGATCCAATTAGACAAAGCATAATCCAATTAGGTTGCACTCTCTAGTATATCAAGAAAACTTGACACATCTGGCACTTTATTTCCCTGAAAAGATTGAATCAAATAAAAACAGAACATTTTAAGGTTTTTCAGTTGCTGTGGCAACAACCTATCAGCACATGCTTCTGCGTCACATGACAATTAACTGTTCTCAGCAAAAAAAAAATTATGAATGAGGCTACCTGGGATGCTGATTAATTAAAAATTAAGTTCAGCAGACTAGAATAATGACATTTAATAAAACTGGAATTTAAATAATAAAAATATTCTATATATAATATGTATCTATAGGTAATGCAAGCAAATGCTATATACCGTACATCTAGGTATAAAATATAAATAAAGTTGCGGAAAAGTAAATTATTGATACGACTAATGTTTTTACTGAAATGTTATGATATTTACCCAGCCTGAAACATTTAGGTAATCAATAATGTATTTGATGTCAATTGTTTCTCCCAGTCTAAAGCAAACATGATTACATTTTTGTAACAATTTGTTTTAAATCAAATCACCTGACTTCTACAGGCAGTAGAAGGTATTAAAAACCCAGGAGAAGGTCATATTAGTTTATGTGGTCAATTTACAGCTACCTTGATATTTCTGGAGTTAAAGGTCAAACTCATTCAGTGTTCACAAACGGTGATTTTACACATCATAAATCAGTTAAAAGCTGTCATGAAAAAAAAAAAAGGTTTCCAAAATGTAAAAATTGATGGTTGTTTAAATTGATGGTTTTGTTACAAAATAAGCCTCGGTTTGTTTGTAACGGGTGATGAAATTTGCATGATGTTGTTATAAAGTTTGTTTAGCTGCCGTATGTCAACCTAATTAATTACCTGCGCTTGACTTACATTACCTGTAATAAATTGCTTTAATAATAAATATTTCTTGGAGGAACCAAAAAGATAATACCGGTAATGCGAGGGGAAGGTGGATATATAAAGTATATTCCTTGCTTAAATTATATGGAAAAATTGGCAATTCTAGAATAATTGGAGGCATCCACAAGAAAACGGTACTTTATGCCAAGTAGAAATTCCGATGCCGCTGCTGAATTTTTCCAATGACATTTTGTTAATTGACAACGTAGGGTAAGACCGAACTGCTGTACTGTGAAAGTCTTTGCAGTCTCAAAGTTAATTAGCTACAGGAACACTCATTAGCATACGTTTTCCATTATATTGACAGCTCAGCTAATCTACAAGACGTTTCCAATACAACAGAAAATCCTTTCCTCTCCTGAGCATCTGTCCTGCGAAATATACAACAGATCTATTCTTGGTTACTTTTATGGCTGTGATACATAGATATCAGATATTTAAGGCCTGGGAGGATTATGCGCATTTATATCTACTAACAAACACAAGGTCAGGATGCTTAACCCCTTTCTCTGACATTAAGAAAGGGAAGGTCTGGTAGAGGTCACTAAGAAAAATTGATCGCTTGGGGCAAATGCGATAGGTATATTTTTATCAGACCAAAATCAAAGGGATAAGTCTAGTGTTAGAATTTAAAAATCTTTATGGGGGTTCTAATAAAAATAATGTTGATTGTAACTTAGAGGGTGGTAGATAAATAGAACAGCCTCCTACCAGCAGTGGTAGAGGCTAATATAGTAAGGAAATTTAAACATGGATGGGATAGGCATAAAGCTATCCAGAATCTAAGACAAGACCAAGGACTGATGAAGACCTGAGTCTTACATCAGGAAAAATGGGCATAGTAGATGGGCCGAATAGTTATTAACTGCCAACAAATTCTATGTTTCTATGGGAAATAGTGTGATTTTTCTTCAAACTTTCCCCCGTATCTTTAGGAGAGTCTGGTACCATAAAACTAGCCTAGTTTTGGGGATATTGTCAATGCTTCAGGGACTGTGATTTTTTGTTTCTTTATATTTCTATCCCATGTATAAAAGGTTGTAGTCAACCCTCCAATAGAAATATTACATTTTGTTATATGGCTTGCTGTATAGGTAGAGACCAAAACGCTAAGGTTGATAGCAAGAAGGTTGATAACAGAGGTATGGAGATGATCGTCTAAGGGCTTGAAAACTTACGTTGCACTGCGTCCTTTTTAATGTTGGCCCAACAAGTCATCGCCTTTGAATGAAGACTCCATCCTATCTTGGACCAATATGGCCATACTTTTTCTGTTTTTCAAAATGGTGTAAGAGAATGGGTCTCATTATATCAAGTAAACCCTTTCAGATGGGTTATGGGGGAAGGTGTTTATGACCGGTGAAATGCGAATGTTGAACGGGTTGGACAGGACTTTTTAGAAATGTTATTCTAAGAAGTCCTGATAATCATCTTGCAGACATTGGTGTTGTGTGTAGTTGTGTTTTTCCGCTGAGTTTCCAGTTTCAATCAATTCATTGCCAGCCTCATTCAATGTTACCAATGACTAACAGAGCTGCAAATCCAGATGCAGTCATTAACTCTATAAATGTTCTTTTAAACATTACTCATGCTATATACAATATACCACACCTTTATCTGTGATAAAAATACTTATGAATAAAGGATAAATGTATAAAAACAATTAAAATGAAATAAAAAATAATATCCAGGACGAAATCCATATCTAGAGTTGGTACTAGTCCTAACGAGTCAAAACTGACCCTGAAGGAACATAAAATGTCCTCCTTTGAATATTTTATGGGAACATTATGTGATAATCCCGAAATCCAGGATGGCTGGTATGGGAACCGGTTAGGGAACGATGATCTTACTTTTTTTGGATGCTCTAGGGAAAATTAATTAAAGGGGGAGGGGTAACATAATAATTCAGAATAATTATGCAGGTTCGATGACTAGTCACTGGTAACATGAAAATACAGTGGAGTTCCTATACATATTGATATATATCGATTATTTTAACCTGTATCAAATCATATAGGTCTATAAGGTATGCTGTAGGAAAATGACAGGTCCAGGTTAAATGATATCACATTTTGCACACAAAGCTGTCTTTTTATAAATCACAGCCATCATAAATAAGTTAAAACATAGGTACCTAAAAAAAAGTCTTCCCTATACATTGTTTTATTTGATAACAAAACCAACATGTCTAGTATTCCATAACCTATTTCAGTGTTTGATGTCTAATACATTATCATTATTAATTTTGACCAATTTATCTAAAAATATATATATTATATATTTAAAGTAAAAATAATCAGTATTAACGTTTAAAATTGGTGAAATGAAATCTAGACATGCAGTATGCACTCAGCAGACCAAAAAAGCATCACTTATTCCAATTATAAAAATTATAATTCATTTTTCAATTATTTCACAAAACACATTTTTCAATGGTTTAACATAAATAAATCATTCATTCATAAGTGATCACGCATTTCATATACATTACCTGCTTACAGTAGTCTACGAAGAGTATTTGTAGTAAATAAAATCAACATATTAGTAACTCAATATTTGTCTCAAAAAAGGAAAGAAAAAACAGCGACTGACCCGATCCTTTTTCTGTTTCGAATATGTCTTCTTTTTTCCGAGTTGTATTCTATTCTATGCTGATTGTCTTGGCAGGGAGTGCTGCATATTTAGAGGTTAAAGGATGCGGAATGGTTAGTGTCCCCTTGAGGTTGCCAATGCATCTTATACAGGGAGTGCTGTTTTTTCGGTACCAGATCTCCACTGCACACAAAGACTCCGTTCCTTCTGCATCCTACTGCTTCTCAATGGCCGTGTCTGCCTGATCACATGGGATGCGTCTCCGAGACAGGCAGCATCTTCTGTGATTGCATAGCTTTTAAGTACGCACATCAGTAAAGGGCTAATAAGGGGTAGGTTGACCTGCGCTCTAGGAAAGTAGAGTTTAAGCACAAGCAGCGGTAAATCAAATTATATTCTAATACAGAAATAATGTAAAAAATGTGTTTTAGACAAAAGCAGATGAGGCTACAAGCCTGTAACCATAACACGCTGTTGTGTAAGCTGTAATGTACAATACAAGAGTGATCAATCACAAGGACTACTGCAGAAAATGTAACTGCGCTGGCTTTTGCATTGACGAGTGATAAGATCATGTTTGATATGGCTGAGCGGGGGGGTATTAGCGTTAGTTATTTCTCTTCTATCGATAATGTAAACCATCTGTAAGCGATGCTAGATAAAGGTGTTGTCTGGTTTCTGTGCTGCAAAGAAGGCGCCACATCATTTATTTCTTCTTAATTATTCAAAAATATAATTTATGCTTCTGTTTGATGTTTTGTGGGGAATCACAGGCAAGGTTTCCGGTTGAAAAACCACCACAGACTACTCGAAGTGGTCCTTTTTTTCATTTTCTACCTTTTATCATTTAGTAAAACAAAAGAAATGTGTAAAAAGCATTTTTTGGATTAAACAAAAAGGGGCCAATATGTGTACCAATGGGAGCAGCCATCTTAACTTTTTGAAGATCCCCATGGTTACTGGCATATCTCGCAACTTCCCAGGGTGTAGCCTACCTGGAGCTCTCCCTCTTCCAAGGGCACGGGGCCCGTGTGTTCTCTGGATATATTAGTGTGGGTATGTGAGCGTGTGTGTTAGTGTATGAGTGTTAATGAGTCTGGTTGTGCTTGCAGTTCCCCATCTCAAGGTGAAATAATATACAAAAATATACAAAAAATATACAATGTCCGTGCCTAGCCCTCATGCCTTATCCCATTTCCATTGGAACAGGTCGGTAAAATAACAAATGTACTTACAGCAGGGTTTCATCTGCAGTTTCTGATACAAAATTATACGGGCCCCTTAGCAAATGACAGCAGTTTGAAACAAGCAGCTTACAATAATATTAATCAGCCTAGTTGAGCCAATATATTAACACTGAACACAAAAAAAAAATGGCGCGTGTATGCAAAATAAAGTGGGTCAAATCCATTAGCGCAGTTATGAAGTAATCTAAAATACTAAAGCAGAGTGCAAAGTTAGATGAAAAAAAACCCAGTAATGGACGTGGAAGCAGAAATAACAGCGTGACAATACTAATTTCACACAGCTTCCTACATTCATTTGGCTGCGGTCTGTACAAGCTAAGCAACCTCTTACTATCAAACCAGCTTAACAGCTGTATGACGGCTCATGAAAAGAAAGTATGTCTCACAGTAATATATAGATCGGTGGGTTTCTATGGAAACCTTCATTATACCATGAGTAGCAGGGGATAGTTTTTTCTTCTCTCCGATAAGTGCTTTTGTTTCCGGTGGAGTACTTTGGAAAATATCATAGGTAATGCCCTACATTTAATGTTTTGTTTTGTTTTCTTTTGACCGTCAAATACAATGAATAATAAAATAGATTAATGATCACAATAAAAAAATTAGAGAGCTTCTAGTTTAGTCCTACACAATTTAATGCACATGTATAATCAAAAAAAAATTTAATTACCTTTTTACATTGTATAAGCTGACTCTCATTTGATTTAAGGCGTTTGGAGCTAGCCACACCCACTCACTTGGATAGCCCCACCCATGTACATCACAAGCCACGCCTGCTTGAGTCAAGCCGGATCCTGAAAATCCACAGATATGTCTGGTAGACTAATAAGTGATTAAAATCACTAAGATCATGCTATAAATTAAAATACTGGACATAGCAATAAGGACGGGGGTTGTGAGCAGGTCAATAGAAGTAAATGCTGGAAAATATAATGTTTAGAGTCATTATTTAGAAGATTACGGGGGGGCAGGACAACTGTCGTGACCCCACGGTAAAAGTAAGGCTGTTCATGCATTTTGCGAGTGACAAGGTGATGTACAGGAGGAATGATGAAGGAAAAGCGAAAGGCAGTGAGAGGATAAGGGAGGTATGTATGTACATATGTATGTATGTTAGAATGAGAATGTATGTATAGGTGTGCTTGTGTGTCAACATGAATGAATATGTGTTTGCACGAGCATGAATGTGTATGTGTGTTTGTGTGTGAGAATGAACGTGTACATGTAAGTGTGTGTGAGTGGACGTGTGCGTGTCCGATGATGCTATTTTAATTTGGGTGATAATTTATCAGAGCAGCCAGGGAGCTGAGAGAATTAAAATTTTTGATCTTGAGGTGCAGAGCTGAAGGACAGTTCATTCTTTAAGTCAGCTGCGTTGATGCAAGCTCCGTGGTGAGTAGGGTGTGTTCTCTATATTATCCCTGGCATGTCCTTTGCACACTGTGATTTTTAGAACCTGATTTGCATCGAACAGTTAACCTAGATGTAAAATTTAAATTTAATAACTGTATCTGTATTCACGATCACTGTATCTTGTTTTACAGCGCCATGCCTGATTTAATAGTGGAGATAACGTAACCGGTAAAAAGAAGCACACAACCGATGTGCTATAATTGCACAAGTTCACTGGTGCCATCTGGAGGCTATTTTATTATTTGCCAGCTATAGTAATAATTTGTGTGTGTGTGTGTGTAGATAAATGAGGTGGAGA
Source organism: Spea multiplicata (assembly GCA_009364415.1). Classification (NCBI taxonomy): domain Eukaryota; kingdom Metazoa; phylum Chordata; class Amphibia; order Anura; family Pelobatidae; genus Spea; species Spea multiplicata. The sequence goes on from VKOC01000005.1 coordinate 18,208,787, forward strand.
GAGATAAAAATACACATAAAAAGGAGACAAATAATAAGAAGCTGTTACCCAAGTACCCAAAACTAACACACCATTTATCATAACCCTTTCTTTATATTAAAAATTAGTGACCTTGTTAAAATATAAATACAGTACTCTGGTGTCTTCTCATAAGTGCCAACTGTGATAAATATGCCAGGACAGTAATCGACAGAAAATATTTGCCTTGTTTATTGTTATCGACTAATCATGCACTGTGCAGATAAAAAAGGAAGGAGAATAGGGTTCGGTGTGCGTAACACATTGGGGTTTATTCACTAAAGCGAGCGTTAGTAGGAAAGTTTGTAGTAGAGTTACTGAAGAGTTTACATCTAGCTATTCTGTGTAAAGGGTCAGTACAGGCAAGTTTCTCCATTAAGAAGAGCTGGTCTGGCCCTGCATTATGCTTAAGTCAATTGGTGAGGAGACACCGTTTAAGTCGGGAGCTGAAACCAAACTCTGCTGCAAACTTTCCTATCTGCCCTCCCAATGAATAAACATAATGTGGATGGAGCGTGACATCCCAATGGCACTTATTCATTGAAGGTGGAGTTGTGCGTAACAACACATCATTTCTGGTGTAGTGGCGTTAGACTCTGGAACATTGGTAAATATGCATTCTGTATGTCCTTCGGTACATTCTGCTGTATGTAAATGGCACATAAATTATTGTTCACCTTTGAACAACATTTTTTAGTGTATGTTAAAGAATCCCCGCAAACAGTTAAGTGTAGGCAGGAAAGTCAGAGGTTCTCCCAAAACTGCAATGGTCACTTTTTTTTTTTTATTGTCTGCCGAATAATGGTAAGATTTCTTTTATGCAATATTTCTATTATTAACTGTGTAAAACAGATACAAAACATGTTTTATTTATTTATTAAACAAAGAATAGTTTCATATCAGTCATGATGTCTTTTAACATTTTTGACAATGCCTTTCCATGAAATTATGCCTTCAAACATTCCTCTTAAAACAAACCTGTCCGTTCTTTGACCATTTAAAATGTTTTTGAACAGATAATATTTTCCTTCCTTTGGTTAATTGGTTTCTGATAGCTCTTAAATGCCAGCCTCATGGCACATTTTAATGAGTCTCTGTACCAGACAAGGCGTCTGTTCGCTTTAAATTGGATAAACTCCTAAATATGTGTACATCTGTGTGTATATAAGTTATTGCATCACCCACTTACTCACGACCAGCTGTTGAATAATCTCCTAACTACAAACCCTGACAAATAGCCAACGAAATGTAACATTTTTTTTCCCTTCAATGTGGAATCATTGGTGGTAGACAAATGTATCTAATTGTTTTGGTTACTTTAAACATCCCATATAAAATGCATAATCCTCTGTTTAGCCTTAATCTGCACTTTCTCTTAATCTTCATCCGTTCTTTTTCATGAACTATAAGGCATCGTAGTGCTTGCATTGGTTCAGCCATAATCATTCCCGGGGACTTCCCCAAAACAGAGTTCCCCTTCCTCTGGATGTGTGGCTTCATTTGGAGGGCAGGGGTAGCCAAACATAGGGATAGGGCTATCTAGTCCCAGGTAGACTGTAGTTGGTAGGAGAAATTAGACAGGAGGGGGTACTTGGGATACGAGATTTATTTTCCGTAATGACCTAAATACAAGCAGTAAACAAATATACAAGCCACTGTATTAATATACATATATATATATATATATTTAAGCTTATCTTTTTAATGATCTCTCAATTCGATAAAACATGTATAGTGTACACAGTTAATTAATTTACATTTTTGCCTTTTTGGTATATGATATCTGCCAATAGTCTTTTATTTTGTGGTTCCTGTCCCGACAAATTCGGGCATAAGTCCAGAGCATTACACTGTGCACAGGCAGCATTGCGTTTTAACTGCTTATGTCTAAAACACACACAGCCTAAATGCTTATAAATGAGCCCCATACCATCTATACCGGGTACCCTAGAGCTTAATGCTGCAGAGTCATGCAGAGTGCGTGACACCGCCCACTTTAGGCCCTGCCCCCTTTGCCTCCAGAACCAGGAAGGAAATATTGATGAGTATGGTATATATAATATATATTTGTTTTGGAATGGCATGATATCAATGCTTCTTCAATTGAGTTAGGATGTGATCAGAGGCAGACAAACTGCGCAAAAAGTTAAAGAAATCCCCACATGCCATAAAGTTACTCCATGGATACTTCCTGTCAGAAGAAGGGAGTGCTTCCTGTGACCTAGCGTGTTCCTGTCTCAAAGGGTCTATAGAAGTTGCTTGCTTTACGGGATGCCCTTTGTGCGCACAAACGCCAGGCGGTAGCCTCTATCAGTGAGAGCGCTTTGTTGGAATTGTACGTGATGATATCTATTATGTTTGAGATAGTCACAACACACAAATGCTTGGGTTTTTTTTTAATTCAATTGTAAATAGCTGAACTATTATTAAATACAATTACAGCACAACACTTAAGGCAGTAATCCATGTGCCTTTTATTAATTATAAACTGTACCTTTAAGCATATACAGAGTATTCCATCCCTGTTTTTGGAGTTTCCTACAATCTATCTCTTTTCCCCTCTTGCTTTTAACATTGCAGTGATATATAGCCCACCTTGTAGTTTGTTTCTGCTTGGCTTCCCTTCTTTATCTTTTCTGATATCCCATGTATCATTGTGGGCGATTTTAACATTCCTCTTGACTCATCTAACAACATCGCCAGCTTCAAATTCCTCTCCCTAACCTCTTCTTTTGGTCTTTCACAATGGTCAAATTCTAACTTTTTCTCCAGAACATGTTCATTCTAACCGTTTCTCCTACAATACCACTTCCCAATGTTGCATTTTGACATTCTCCTCATATCCACAGCCCGCTGCCAGATAATATCCTTGTCATCTCTTGATAGCATTGCCCTAATTTCCATACAATATCCCTGACAACTTAGGTGTCAACCATGGCTTACTTAAAACACGAGCTTTCTCCAAAATTGCTGTTGTACTTCAGAAAAGCCAAATCTTCATTCACTATAAATTTACACTCTGCGCCTACACCTCTCTCCTGCTAAACAATTATTTTTCTCCACCCTCATATTCTCCCTTCCTTCCATCCTACAACACTCCTTTTTTCCACCTTCAACTCACTTCTCTGTCCCTCCACACATCAATCCACTTTCAATGCCCAAGACCTTGCCATTCACTTCAAGATCTACAAGTCGGAGGATAACTTTCTCTATGTTCTTTCCATGGACTAAAGCTCTCGTCCCTCTTCACCTCTTCTTTTGCACACTTACAAGTCTTCATTCTTGCTGCCCCACATTTCTGAAATGCGTTTCCACCTAACCACTAGCTTTCATTCCCTCTCGATATTCATGTCAAATGTCAAAGCCCATTTCTTGGAAATCTATTGAACTGGGACAAGAGGATGCCAATGGTGGCTGTCCAGATGCCCAACCAGTTCAATTATATTAAAAAGACGCACACACTGTAATAATGTACTAGTAATAACTGTAAGAATAACAGAACAAAGCTCATTGACTGGCATAGTAAATCTTTTTCCAATTTATTAAATAAATCTGACGCATTGAAATCCCACAGATATCTTAGCAGCCGCTATAAATATTCCCTTTTTGAATTATATACAAAAGGCTGAGAACAGAAGTACGCTTACATTGGTATCGGCTTTGAAAATCTTTAGTTTTAAGACATTTCCTTATATTTAGCAGTCAAAGAATGCATTTGACAATATGTTTCTTTATCTGTACATTATGACCGAATGGGCATTTTCTTTAAACTGGTGTATAATATGGCTTCATATATGAAAATCCCTGGACTGCATATATAGTAGAATAAAGGCAAATTATATACAAGCACCTGCATTCGCTGCAAGAACATTAAGATATTTTTAATAAATTCGCCAAATAAAAAAGCCTATAAGCGTTCCAGTGTACTTGCTATTATTTGAAAGACATATTGCCACAAGTTAAATAGCTCTAAACATTACTAGTATTTTTTTTTTATTGTAAAAAATAATTATGTCTCATTTGCTGAAAACCGCTAACAATAATATTAGTAGAAGCATGACATGTTTTGGAAAAAGAAAAGTGTCATTCATTTTCATTATAAATCGTTACATATGCATTCAATATATTATTTTTTTTATACAGAAGAGCACTTTACACAGAAGCAAATCTGTTCATACAGAATATCATTTAAAAAAAAAACATTTGGAATAATCAAAAACATTTCTTATATAGAGGCACATAAAAATGATCAGACAGGTTAACTGGTAATCCCATACAGCTATACAAAGCTTGGCTGTAGTGGTGTAGAGAACTGCGGTATGATTTAAAAAATATATTCATTGGGGTTTGTCTTATTTTAAAAGGAAAAAGAATGGCGATGTGTCACCCAGCAGAATACACCAGTTTTCACTTTCAGTCCTTTTTTTATATCTTAGGTTTGTGGCGTCATCTTGGTTATTTAGTTCAACAGTGCATTGCATTTAACATTTTGTATCACTGATCCATATGAGCATGGAATAGGTAATTTTTTCTTTAAATCCAATCAAGCATGAAGTTGTTTGAGTTGGAGATTGTGGTAGTTGGTATTGCATTACAGAATATATCTTATGGGCGTCATGTGGTATGACAAGGAGTGATTCCTGTTGGGGCATCTTAGGTGATAAAGCAGAGGTTAACACCATGTCTCATAGGATAAACAAAGTGCGACTTTGGTGAGTGTGGTTAATATATAGCTATATATTCAGAAATTATGAGAGCAGGAATATGGTATGAATTCTCTGTAAATAAAGTAATACCCTCAGTAAGCTCATCAACCTGTCACAAAGGTAATGTTTGTATACAAAATGTCATTATTGTATGATTTTATAGGCACTAAATACATCAATAATATAAGGTGTATTTGGCATTAGACCTTGAACTTGAGATCTGTTGACAATTAAAGATGCCTTTACAAATTGTAAACTATATATCATATATACAACGTCAGAGTACACTATTTTGTATGCCTCTTTCATAGTATTGTCTATTTCTGTGTTGTCATGTTTTCATTTTCTAAGCTGTCATGGGAAGGTGGTGAGGTTCACGAGGTGAACGAGTCTGATTTATCAGCAGGCATGATTTCATTATATTTATTTAAATCTTCTTTTGTAACTTGATCGCTAATAGATTTACTGTTATTTTCTTTCAATACGGCTACAACTTTTAACTTTCTTCGAATGGAGTAATGCCGGTAAGAACGTTGGATAACTAGAGCAGATAATTCCTCATGTTTTCTTCTTAAGGTGGTTGTGATAGGTTGATATGGAACTTTGGAAGGATTAGCAGCCATAAAACGTTCTTCCATTGGTTGACGAAGTGAATCTATCTCTCCTCCTTCACCCAAGACTCGCTTTGTAAAAGCAAAGAGAATGTCAAGGCAGTGAATTCTATCACCGCTTACCATAGGGAGGTCCATTGCAATAAGCTTGAGGTTATTTGGTTTTGGTACACGAAGAGGTGGTTCCAGTGAGTCTGCAAAGTCAGACAACTTGTTGTATACAATAAACTGTGAAGCATCTGGGTCAAACTTTTCCCAAACTTCATAGAACATATCAAAGTCATCTTCCCCTAAAGGTTCTGCACTTTCTTCTGTAGCAACACTAAAGTTTTCCAAAATGACTGCAATATACATGTTTACAACAATAAGAAATGATATGATGATATAACTGACAAAAAAGAAAATCCCGATCGATGGATCTGCACAGTTCCCTTTACCAGAGCTTCCTGGGTGTTCAGCTTCTGGGTCACAGTCAGGTTTGTCACTGTTGAGAATTGGAGCCAACAAAGCATCCCACCCAGCAGACGTTGTAATTTGGAACAAGCAGATCATACTGTTGCCAAAAGTTTCAAAGTTGAACATATCATCGATTCCAGCTTCTTTCTTAACATAGCCAAATGTGTACATTCCAAAAATGGCGTAAATGAACATCACCAAGAAGAGCAGGAGACCAATATTGAATAAAGCCGGGAGCGACATCATCAATGCAAATAGCAGCGTACGAATTCCCTTTGCTCCTTTAATGAGACGCAAGATTCTTCCAATCCTAGCCAACCTGATAACTCTGAACAAGGTCGGTGAAACAAAATACTTTTCAATAATGTCAGCTAGAAACATACCTGGAAAAAAAATATTACACATGTAGTCATACACGTAGTTTAATGCAGAATTATAACTTAATGATCGTTTGATATAACGCAACATATCATATCTGTTTTATCCTGCCTTACTATATTATTATTTTCAATTGTTATAAAAGTGTCAGAGGATTGGTCTTTGAAGGTCACTACATAAAAAAAAACTACCAAAAATCTACATAGTTTGTACCCTCTTTCAGGGCCATATTTACCTTCTGCGCTGGCCTACCTACTTGCCAATCTTTATTGTTGAGCACCAGGGTATGATGTCATAACCCGGCGCCCTGATTTTAAGGAAGCATGGTGCCTGGAGGAAATGAAATGTGGTGGCTTAGAAGCTTAGACGTGACCTATATAACTATATTTCATCACTTTCAATTTGTTTAATAAAAAGTAAACATTACCTGTAATAGAAATGATGACTACCACTAAATCAAATATGTTCCAACCATTGGTAAAGTAGTACTGCCGCAGAGCAATCAGTTTCAGGAGAAATTCACCAGTGAAAAACAAAATAAATATCATGTTGATCCAGTACAAGCTCCATCGTTTCTCTTCAGATTCCCCGTCTGATTCAATCATCATTGTTACCATATTAAGGCAGATAAGGGTCATGATTATGATATCAAATCCTTGCTTGGTTACAATGTCAAAGACCATACCTTGAAACACATTCTGTAGGGGGAAGATAAACTGTTTTGGTACTAATACAGAGAATTTAGGGCACATCTGTTACATGAGAAATGTGTTATTACCCACCAAAAATCTAATCTTGTCAAAAATTCTCAGGGTACATGCCACCTAATATTGCCAGATAACTATTTCACCGCTGGAAAATAGATTGAGTTCAGTGGCATAACTAGCGACCCCTTGTTCCTGTCAATTGTTTGGAAAGGGCCCTTCTGACCGTTACGTCACATGACCCCGTGGTGAAAACGAGGCTGCGCGAGAGCTGCCGGACAGAAAGCTGCAGGAGTTCTGAGGGGTAAACGGGGGAGGGTAGGATGTATGTAGGTATATGTGTTTGTATATATATATATATTATATATATACTATATATGTATGTGAGCATGGATGTGTAATTGTGTGTGTGTGTGTTTGTATAACCATGGATGTGTAATTGGTGTGTGGTATGTGTGTGTGTGACATGGATGCTGTAATTGTGTGTGAGAGCATGGATGTGCAATTTGTGTGTGAGCATGGATGTGTAATTGTGTGTGTGTATGTGTGTGAGTGAGCATGGATGTGTAATTGTGTATGTGTGTGAGCATGGATGTGTATTGTTGTGAGAGCATGGATGTGCAATTTGTGTGTGAGCATGGATGTGTAATTGTGTGTGTGTGAGCATGGACATAAAATTGTGTGAATATGTGAGCATTGATGTGTAATTGTGTGTATGTGTGAGCATGGATGTGTAACTGTGTGTGTATGTGGGGAAGGATGTGTAATTGTGTGTGTATATGTGGGCAGGGATATGTAATTGTGTGTGTGTGTGTATGGATGTGTGTGTGTGTGTGAGAGCATGGATGTTTAATTGTGTGTGTGTGAGCATGGATGTGTAATTGTGTGTGTGTGAGCATGGATGTGTAAGTGGGGTTAGATGGAGTGTGTGTTAGAATGAATGTGTATGTGTTAGCGAGTATTAGTAAGTGTGTGTAATTTTTGTGCCAGAGTGCATGATGGGGGGGCAAGGGGAAAAGAAAGCATAAACGAGTTGTTTGGTGGCAATGATTGGCACAGACCAGCTTTGGGGGGCCCCAGGGCAATTTTCACACCAGGGCCTTTTGGTTTCTAGTTATGCCCTTGATCGAGTTGAGGGAAACAAACTAAAAACATGTTGACTTGGTTTTCTGAATTTTTACATCCACAAATCTGTCTTGGGTCCCTTTGGCCTCATGAAATACAATCACACCCCCCCCTTCTATATGCAAAGAATGGACCTCTGGGGTGTTTATGTGACCCTGCATTTAATTATATTAATATTGGCCCACTAAAAGGTATCAAAACTGACCCGAGTTGGGCCAGCAACTAGTGCAAGTGTGGAAATGGGAGGATATTTTATATGTACAGTTGAAAAATATTTCTTCTTATTATTTCTTAACCAGAAGAACTGGTTATAATTTTAATGGTTCCCATAAGAGTGACAAGATAAATGTAATTGCCCCTAATGAAACAAATCTTCACTGAAAATGGAAGCAAAAACACAGCTATAGATTTGCTGATTCCCCTTAATTATCACTGGAATTAATATATCTCTGTACATGAAAAGTTTGAGACCGTGGGCATTGTTGGTCACAGAGGGCAGACCAATGAAAGAGAGTGAAGCCATTGGGCTATTGGTTCATATTATTGGACCCCACTATTTATACTGGTAATAAACTTACTGTAGGCCTAGGAATAGGTTTCTGTGGCTTTTTTGATCCCAGTTTTTTCATTGCATTGTAATATTTTTTTTGTTCTTCTGTCAAAAAAATATCTTGTCCCCCTAAGTAAAATATGAAATTGAGATTGGTTACAACACATGGAGTGTAAATGCCAATTTTATAGAAATACATAACATATTGCTAATAAAAAATGAGTTATTTATTTATTATTAGTTACAAGTACCGTATTTATGGAAAGTGATATTTTGAACTTATGTAGGCTAAACACTTATATGATCCAGGAAACATTTGTTATTCCACCCTAGCATGGCCCAGTTTTAATTAAAACAAGAATATAAAGTTATTCCTTAAGGTGAAGGCAGAATTATTATTTTTTTTACAGATAATTTATTTTTGAAATTCTCCAAAAAGGTGATGCCTTTAAGATGTCATATTTATGATATTAAAAAATATATATTTTTTTACATTTGTTCTGAAAGACAGATGGTGACCATATGACACTGGAGAGGAGCTATGCATGCGCTATACCAATCTGTATCATCAGCTATTTAAAAAATATATAGAATAGCTCATTAAATAAAAGTAACAATCTCACAGGACGATGCAAAAAAAAGTTACTTATCTTCTTTTTTTGTTGGTTGAAGTTATCAATGATGACACCAATGAAGAGATTTAAAGTGAAGAATGATCCAAAAATTATAAAAATTACAAAATATATATACATATAAAGATTGTATTCCTTCTCTGGTTGTTGATCCAGCTATGCAAAAACAAACAGAAAAATCAGCATACTTTAAATATCAACATTCACTACTTCTTTCATGCTCTTGCCCTGCTGTATGAATAATAAATATAACAGACAACTCAGATGTTTGGCTGGAACATCTGCTCATAGGGGGCCAACATCTACCCATTGTAATTTTATTAAACAGCGGTTAGCAAGGAATAGGAAAAGGGTTGAGTTTGATGGACACAAGCCTTTTCTCAACCTACTATTTATATATATATATAATCTTAATGCATAGAGTGAGTACATTTTACACTGCTTTATCTAGATATGAAGACCGAAAAAGTACTGTTTTGCGCTAAAGACTGACATACGCTGCTATGTATATCTGAAGGTAGCACAAATCTGTTATCTCTCAAACAACTAAACATAACAAAAGGAGCATACCCTAAATCCCTGCACATTTATACTTAGCAGAATATAAGGTAGACCCATCTGAAAGTGAATAACTAGACGTATAAAACAGATTATACAGTAAGATTTATACGCTCACCAGAATATCAATAAATATCAATGAATGTGAAATAAGACTATACTTGCCACTTCTTTCGAGTCAACAGCTGCATACATGATGCCTGTCCATCCTTTGAATGTTGCCTTTTGGGGGGAAAATAGAGAATAGTTTAATATTTTCTATAGTTTTTTGCTGTAGTCTTTAAAAAAAAAAAAAAAAAAAAAAAACCCAGAAGTTTCCTTCTTGATTTCAAAGATTCCCCATTTGTAGATTAAAAGCGTCTCTGTAATTACACACAACAGCTTCATTTGATTGTAAGGGTATTTCTGATTAATTATCTCTTAATATCATTTATTTGAATGTATACAAGTACAGTCATCATGGATAACTATAGAAAAATGACTACTCACCACTTGGAGTAAAGCAAGATACCCTGCTCCAACATTATCAAAATTCACCTTCACGTTTTTCCACCGGACACTTTTATTTTGGCTTTCCATCTCCTTGCACTGTGACTTGTTCGCAACTTCTTTAGCAGATATCATTGTACCGGTTGTCGTATTGACACAATGGAAGAACTTGCCAGCAAAGAGATTTACCCCCATTATACTGAATATCAGCCAAAAAATAAGGCAAACTAGAAGAACATTCATGATGGATGGAATTGCTCCAATTAGGGCATTTACAACCACCTAAATATGAAAGGAACATATCAGCAAAAATACACATTTCAATCAAATTTTTGTTTTACGTACCAAATGATTTTTGTTTTGTATATATTTTTTATAATGTTTAAAGATATGATTTGTTAACACACTGTGTTATGTTTTGCAAGAAATTTTCATAGACAATTGTAGATTGTCAAAAACACATTGAATGTAGTTATACAATTGTATGCTATACAGTTCAAATCTCCAGCCTTTGAATTGGTGTTTTATTTATACATTTTAAACATAGTATGCATTCATTTTGTGTTTAAGTTTATTTTAGTTAAACTTCTTGTGTGTGAGGGTAACTTCTGCTAGAGCAGCAACGCATTACGCTGGACATGGATCATCATGGATCATGCCAGTCCTTTGAGTAGTGTTGTATGCGGGCCCAGAAGGAAACAGTTCTACCTTGACAGCTATTGCTGACTTCACTTGACCTACTGTATAAAGGGCTTGACTGACGGTGACGAGGCGGCCCTGGTTCTTGGTCCCGGCTTGAGCTGTGATGTGATTTGTTTTTTTATGGTTTAAGCCACCGATCACGTCATTTCCAGCCCATACACAATAGAAACATCGTACTTCATGTCAACTTACCCTCATCCCTTCAAAACGTGAGAGGGCCCTCAGAGGCCTCAACGCCCTGAGTGTCTTAAGGGACTTTATAGCCCCTAATTCTGAGTAGCCAAAGGCACTGGCTACAAGGTTAATCAAAGAAATCTAGAACGAAAAAATAATTTTCAATCAGCCTTAAAAATTCCCATAGCATTGTATTTTCTATGGTTAATAGATTTTTTGTGTTGCTTTGTCAGTTATGTATACTTTTAAGATTTTTAAATCCAGAGTCAAAATATACATTGTTAGGTTTGAAATATAAATGAGGGTAACTTACACCTAGCATTATTGTATCAAAAGTCAATGCAGTGACATACAAACTATCTAATGCATCATCAATGACTTCATGCTTGCTTTTGCTGTTGAAGTAACTAGAAGGGAAGGAATTCAGAAATACTTACACTCACGATCAAGAAATCAAGCCAGCACCAGGCATTAGTGAAATATTTTGCAAATCCATAGGCCACCCATTTCAGAATCATTTCTATGAAGAAGACATATGTAAAGACCTTGTCTGCGTATTCCAGAATGGTTTTGACATTCTTGTGTTTGTCAATATAAATGTCTTCAAAGGCCTGCAAGCAAAGTATTTCTAATTATTATAGAGTATAGTGTCTTGATTTCTGCAGGACAGTGCTGATTTCCCAACTGGGAAGATCTTCTGATCTCCCCTGACCAGCCCAGGGAGCTGTAGAATCAATGCAGACACCCCCATTGCAGTTTCCACAGGGCCACCTTGCAACGATCTACAGCTAAGCACTGGGACGTGGCTCCTCAGGTAAATTAGGTAGGTAGTCCTGTCCTAGCCATGCCCCCTCCTGGCTCTGGCCATACCTTCAGGGCAATGATCCCACCCATCCCTGCATCTAGCCCTGCCCCCAGCACAGATAGACACCTGAAATGTTGGGGAAATACAAAATCCATATGAAATGTTGTTATTCACAATTTTAGGAAGAAATTTCTAAAAGTAACCTTGCATCCTAAGGTTAATACATCAATTGTTTATCCAAATAACAAAAAAAAATCATGCCTTTTTACTTTATTAAGTTTTTAGTTGAATGCTGTTATGTATGATAATTACCAGGGCTCCACTGCTCAGGAGTATCATAAGGATAATAAATGACTCAAACCAGCTATGCTCAACTATTTTGTAGCAGGTTTTCCGAAGATTCCACCAATCTTTGCCTTTTCCATCCTCAGTATTGACCTTGCAACACGCAACCCGATTGACACAACCTATGAAACAGGAGATTCAGGATTACAGTTATCTGTAATGTAGATCATCATCATAAATTGTAGTCTGTGATTAATGTAATATGCATTCTTCAAAATGAAGAAATAAAACATACCTAACCAAGAAGTTACAGCCCAGTTGCTGCAGCTGCCCTCCAACTCCAGTGGTCTGGCATTTCTTGCCACCTATTGGCTGCTTGAAGCAGCCAATCAGTGACATGAAAAAGTTCCCATTGAAATCCAGCAAAATCCCATGTATATTTGCAAAGGGAACACCATGAAAACTTAAAGGGACCACCATGCAGCTATCCTATGCATTAAGATACACATGATAGCTGGAGTGAACCTTTAACATCCCATACAGAAGTCTGTCGCAAAATTGGGGCTCTTAACTCATTTGCAAGTGTATGTGACTTGGCAGTATATGTTATTTTACAGCAGCAGTCCACAACTTCAACCAAAGATCATTGCAGTTATTTAGTGTGCATCTGTTAAATGGGGGCACCAACTATGTTTGGTTCAGATTGCCAGACAGGCAAATGAGGCATGCAAATGGCACAAAACATGACATGAACATTTGTATCACTTTCTTTTATTCATTTGCATGCCATCGCTACAAATACCCAACATCATGCAAATTATAGTTTATACACCAACTTGGCTTTCCTTTTCCTTAACTATTTACATCTTTGCTAGCATTCCAAACAGACAAAGATGGTAGATTGTATACAGTCCAACAATATGCTTTGTGCATTTTAATGGCTTAGTAAACATTTTACTCAAAGTATCAAACGTACCATCTGGAAAACATGGTTCAGGTTCAAGCCCAGGTTCAAAGCCATAGTCCAAGTACACACTTTCTCCTACAGAGCCTGGTGCCCTTAGGTTAATTGTGCTGCCCTCTGATGAACTGGACAGCGTTCTCCTCTGCAAACAAACCCAACAATCATATGATGAATATCTGAATGCGTTACACTGGTAGACTTGGGGTGCCAAGTAAATTTGGAAAAGAAAATTGTTAAAATGTATTAAAGGGGAAACAATTTTTACAAATTGAGCCACAAAAGGCTTTCCAAAGGAAAACTGAGAGCAGACACGTTATTACAGCTATGTCTTCTTGTTTAGGAGAGAAGATGATTACAATACATAACCTAATGGTTATTAATAGACTGGCATCACCAAAAGGGTAGATAACTTAATTAATAAGATCAATGGAATTCATTGTCATTCATAAGACTCCTGATTTATCTTGACTAGCAGGAGAAAACTAGTTATCTACCGTATATACAGTATCTCCTACACTCCTTTATAAACACCACAAGTAGCTAAAGTAACTAAAAACAGTGACATTAACTCACAAAAACCAAATTAATCCCACTTTTACAACAAACTTCAACCTAATCGTGACCAAAATACTAGCATACTCCAGGATCTTTTCGCTAAGAGATCCTCTCCGTTCATCTTTCCATTGTATATACATATTACTGTATAGTTCATATTATCTAGATTTAATTCTTGATATCCTCATTCCCAGTTGACAATTCTACTTACTCATCAGCCTCACTTGACTGTCTTGATGTTTAAACTGACTCTCTCCGCATCTCACATCCAGTCCCTCGTAGACCACTTATAATTTAAATGCTAATTTAATCTCTAATGAAATCCTGTTGGAATTACTGGAATTCCATTCCATACTATACTTTCAGCACTCCAAACGATTCCAAAAGCCTGGGCTGTTTATCGATGGCCCCAGTCCCTCAACTGGTTCCCAATGTCTCCACAACTTTTATCTCAACTTTCATCCACACTCAGCTCCCATCACTTTTACCCACTCTAGTATCCAGGTATGCTTTAGAATACCTTGTTTTGTCCTATTATTTCTAGCTCTAAACACTCACTAAAACATACAATACCTAAAACCAAACCTACAACCTATCCTCTGCATTCCCCTCCGCTTTAATCTCTCCAGGACCGCTGACTGTAATGTCGTACCTAGTTCCAGTACCAATAACCACTTTATTATAACCAGTAACCCATAATAAATAGTTATTTCACATATTGATTCTAACAAAGAAACATCAAACAAACCTTAATTTTCACCTGCGAAAACAAAATGTATTTATTTAAAAGACTATAGGAAGCTAAGATACGATGCTTTAATTAAAATATCCCAAGAAGATATAATGGAATGGATGCCTTCTTATACTTATACAGTTACATTCAGAGTTTCATGATGTAGCAGTCGAGAGGACTAAAAAAAAAAGTTAGAATTGTTTTTTAAAAAAAGACATGTTAGAATTTAAGCTTTTAGTTAAATACAGGCAGACCTTATAATCACTATAACATTAATGGAATCATGATTTAATGCAAATAGAGACTATTCATAATTTTTTTCAAATATAAACTTTATATTTTAAACTAAACCTATGAGTTTGTGATTTCTTCTGAAATTTTCCATTTATTTATATTTTCTTTATTTTAATCTTTATTTCTATTTTCAGTCCGGTACTATTAATATCATTCATTTAAATTATTTTTTTTGTAAGAAAATTTGCTGTTCTTGAAAATTGATGAATGTCCCTTTTGCATTTTCACCTTGCAGGCATTGCAATAAATGCGAGTGCATTGCTTACTGGTATCATCTGGCATGCACTTCGGTATCATTGAAGTATAGTGGCGGTCAAAAATATACACTTACCACATACATCAAGTATACAGCAGCATCAACAAAAATGTTGATGAAATACATGATTTGAAATACATGATTCTTAATGCATCATGCTTGTGTACGAAATTCGGAGAGTGGCAATGGCCAACCCTGTGATGTGAAATATTAGGCTGAATCTAAAGGCAGGGATGGGGATTGCCAGTCTTGTCTGATCATGCTATGGTAAGTTTTTTAACCTCTTCAAGACCGGGATGTACCTGGTACTTCTGGGTCAAAGGTCACCGGCAGACCGGGATGTACCAGGTACGCCATCGATGATACGCGATCCAGCGTCACTTTGAACGCTGGGATCGGGAGGGGCGGCTGCTACTCCCCCTCAATTCAGTGCACGTGATTGCTTTGCAGCGAATCACGAGCACGGAATTTAAATATTTTACAAAAAACTGCGGTTTTCAAGGGAAGACGCAGTTTGCCAACGCCGGTCCGGAAGGGGTTAAATAAAATTATTATTATTATTATTCGTGTTGCAATGAATGGAAAAGATCATAGCTGAGTAGCATGCAGTCTGATTGGTAAAACAACCATATATTACTTGTGGAGACACCAGAGCTGCACTCCTGACACCTTCAACCCTGTGAGAAGTGAGAAAGGGAAGCAATAAACATCAAAATAATGCACACTATGCTAGAATTGATATGAACATTTCCCAAATAAACACACAAAAATACGTAGTTACTTAACCAATATTCCATTTTTCCATGCATTTATTATCTCATTACAAATAGTATACATTGTTGCTTTTCTAATATTTTGCCAGTGTTCAACATTTTTTGGATATCCATTTATTAATGCATTGGTTTTCATGTATGTGATTTTTTTGTTTATTCCCTAACATCTCGCAATGCCTTATTCACTCTTCTGTTTACATTCTGAGCTTGGTGTTGTAAATCACATTAATTTAAGACAAGTTTCTGTGATATATTGCCTCCCCTATTAATTATATTATATATTTATTTTCTGCGTTTACTTTTTTTAGGAGATAGAAGGAATTTGTTGTTTTAATACACTGGCAAAATAATATGAAGTGTGAATTGTCTTGATTGTATAAGTAATAAATTAGAGATGAGTGAACCGTCTAATGTCACACAACTTGCTCTACGAACGAGTGGTTTGACTCAGGATTCCTATTTCAACCAGTGAAAAGTGATCACTTCTACTCTTCTATTGAGTTTCACATAAAATAGCATTTTAATTAGTTTTGAAAAAAAGGATGTCTTTTGATGTTGCCATAGAAGGTTTTTGCTTTCTAAAGCAGAAGGTTCCATCACATCTACATTATAGTTTACATTATATGAAGACTGTTCTTCATGTCCTTGCTTAAGGACAATGGGCGGTCCCTTAACCCATTGAAAACAATGCATTTTGAACCCGTACATGTATGAGCTTTGTCATTAAGGGGTTAAATGAGCATGAGCTTACCATTGACCTAGAACCTACCCCTTTATTTCCCTCCTGATCAGATACGCTGCTGATGTCTTCTGTGTTAAGAATTTCACAATCTGACTCTCCAACAGCAATAGGCACAGTCACAGTAAGGCACAGTTTGTTGATATTCTTGTATCCTTTCTCGTCGGCAACATCTTTTTCCACGCCGCTCCCTATGCCACTTGTCGTGACATTGCCATCCCTTAAACAATCTTGTTCTTTGATCATTTCAATAATAGTGCTGTTGAAGCCACAATCATTTTTCATTCCTCTGAATTCATTCATGTGCTTTACTCCGTCTGGGTTGTTTTTATTTTTTTTTATGAATGATTTTGGAAACAATTCACATAAACATTTTCGCGCATACGTCACCCCTCTGTGTATTCTGCCCACTGCAATCTGAAGATTATTCATTTCACTGTCATCGTCTGTAGCACAAAGATTGTCTGAGCTAAATGAGCTTAAAAGTAAAGCCAGAAACAAATTAAGGACCTAGGAAGAAAATAGAAATAATCGTAAAGTAAAAATAATGATATCATACCGAAAGATGAATAATAAACATTGGCTAGTTTCAGTAAAAAAAAAACCCACTGACTATTCCTTGTTATTTCCAGTTTGTTTCCAAGGAATGATTTGTTATTTCTTATACATATATAGACTATATGTACAAAAGTATTGGGACACACATCTTAATTATTGAATTCTGGTGTTTCGATCATACCTATTGCCACAGGTGTGTAAAAAAATGGGTCATTCAGCTTAGTGAATTCAGGTATGGTACTGTGATATGATGCCACCTTTGCAATAAGTTAGTTTGTGAAATTACATCCCTGCTAGATTTTCCACGGTCACCTGTAAGGTATTTTTGGAAAGTAGAAGCTTTTAGGAACAGCAGCAACTCAGCCGCGACGCCAAAGACCACGTAAAGTCACAGAGCGGGGTCACCAAGTGCTGAGGCGCATGGTGCGTTAAAGACACCAACGCTCTGCTGATTCCATAGTAAAAAAAGTTCCCAACTTCCACTGGCATCAATATCAGAGCTTCATGGAATGGTTTTCCATGGCCGGGCAGCTCCATGCAAACCTCATATCACCAAGTACATTGGCAAACGTCAGATCGAGTGGTGTTGCCGCCACTGGACTCTGGAGCAGTGGAAACGTGTTCTGTGGAATGACAAATCCTGCTTCTCTGTTTGGCAGTCTGATGGACGTTTCTGGGTTTGACAGATGCCAGGAGAACGTTACTTGCTGCATCGTGTCCACTGTAAAGTTTGGTGGAGAAGGGATAATGGTCTGCGGCTGTTTTTTAGGGGTTGGCCCCTTACTTCCAGTGAAGGAAAATCGTAATACTTCAGCAAACCAAGACATTTTGGACAATGCTATGCGTCCAACTTTGTGGGAGCAGTTTGAGGAAGGCCCTTTTCTATTCTCCCTATTCTATGACTGTCCCTCAGTGCAACAAGGTCCAAGAGGACATGATTGGATGAGTTTGGTGTGGAAAAACCTGACTAGACCTCACAAAGCCCTGACCTCCACCCCATCGAACACCTTTGGGATGAACTGGAATGGTGATTGCAAGCCAGGCCTTCTTGTTCAACATCAGTGTCCGACCTCACACATGCTGTACTGGATGAATGGGCAAAAATTCACACAGAAACTTTCCAAAATCTTGCGGAAAGCCTTCCCAGAAGAGTGGAAGCTGCTATAGCTGCAAAGGAGGGGACCAACTACAACAATATTAATGTCTATGTATTTAGGTGTCCCAATAATTCTTCCATATAGTGTATACTTTTAAGCTGGCATTCTGGCCACATACCAGAACATTCTATTGTTTAATGTAATAATATACTTACTACTAGATTTCCTATCACCATCACCAATATAAATACAACAAGGCACATAGCTTGTCCTGCAACCTCCATGCAGTCCCACATGGTCTCGATCCATTCTCCGCATAGCACCCGGAACACAATCAGGAAGGAGTGGAAGAAGTCATTCATATGCCAGCGAGGAAGTTCACAATTTTGACTGATTTTACAAACACAGTCCTTGTAATTTTTACCAAACAGCTGCATTCCGACCACGGCAAAAATAAAAACAATGATTGCCAACACTAAGGTCAAGTTTCCCAAAGCTCCCACGGAGTTACCGATGATCTTGATCAACATGTTCAAAGTCGGCCAGGATTTTGCCAGCTTAAAAACGCGAAGCTAAATGTAAACATAAGAAAGTTATTAGATTAGAATTTAAAAAGTATATGTTTTCCCAATAGATGATTATTATTGAACAATAGTTAATGCAACATTGGCATTTTTTAATGTAGATTTATATACAACTGAAGTGCTCTTGTAATCTTCCATTTACATACTGGCACAAAAGCTGCAAACTGTGGCACATTTTTGACAATACATGGCCTCACGTAACAGGCTCCTGACATCATTGTCTGCCAATGGCAGCCGACATCCCAAATGGCGGACAGGTATTGCGGAAAAGGCTTCAAATCACGTACATTTTCGGCAATATGTGGCTTCACGTTGGGATGTCTGATCAAAGGTTGTCACCTCGCTGCTGGCTGAGAGAGACAACACTGGAGCTCTATGAAGGAAAAGCAGTTTTCCAAATCTACTCCCTACACAGCTATATCCTCCACCCTGCCCCCCCACAAAAAAACCCAAGGGGGTATAACACAACAGATGCAAAACATTAAGAATTTAGCAACTTTTTACAGGAAAAACTGATATATTGTACAATGGTCTCTGTATCTCTCCATATATATAATCTTAGTAGTCTTTACCAGTCTGAAGGATCGAAGGATCGAGAACCCTCCTGTTTTTTTGTCAGGAAACAGAAATTCTATTAAACTTAAGCACACAATGAGGCAATCAAATATATTCCAGCCCTTCTGAAAATAATAGTATGGATCCAACGCGATCAGTTTGAAAACCATTTCCGCTGCAAAAATCCCAGTGAAAACCTGAAATCATAATATTAGTTACTTGCATAATTAATAATACAGTTAGTGATGTTATTCAGTTACATAATTGTAAATATGTTGCAATAAAATGGAATATAACTATACTCTCAGTATTGGTGCAAAATGAGGTTATTCCAATATACATATTAGACAGAGTCAAGTGTACCAATAGTAAATAACACATATGCCATTATATAACATTTTAATCGCATCACAGACTTTTGACTTTCTGGTAACATTACCCAACCCGCAATTGTTGGCTTAAATGAGCACCTATTGATACATGATGTGGCTAATTTTAGCCAAACAATCAAGTTGTGGACCTAACATAATGAAAATAGTACTACTGCTACTAACTACTACTACAACAACTACTTCTACTACTACTACTACTACTAATAATAATATTTCATTATTTGGGTATTATATGGAATCAACAGAACTGCGTTATATCTTTCATTTCTCAAGTTTCATAACTAACGCTTATGAGCCAGTAAACTGTACATTTCATTCAAATATGCTAAAAATAAGATTAGGCGATATGTATTGTTTGTTTTTCACATAGTCTATGTAAATACACAGTATATATAAAACAAAGATCAATAGATCTGTAGATTAACAATTTACAATGAGTGAAACTATCCGTTATGATATTATCTCACACTATCAGACTGTAGGTCTTAAAGTCAGCTGTATGAAGTATATAAGACAGACATGGGGAAGAGTTGCAACTTCATAAGCAGGTCCGCAACCAGGTCTTTTGTTAATACACATATTCCTTATGTAAATATTTATGGAAATTATCTATTTAATGCATATACACAAAATGATGACACATGTTTACTTATACTCTGACTTCTACAAGAAGAGTAGAGTTCTGTTAATAGAAATGTATCTACCTGATTCCCAACTGTCAGCATATTCTTGAAATGTGTCGTCATGTGAGCATGTTCCATGGCCATGAAAATAGTGTTTAATATGATGCAGATTGTAATTGCCAGGTCTGCGAACGGGTCCATCACGACCATTGCAACAAACGTCTTCACTTTCAGCCATGCGTCACAGCAGTCCCAGATTAAAAAACAATCTGAGAATTTATACCAGCAAGAGGGACATTTCTGTCTGGATTCTTCTAGCTCTGAAAACAAACAATAGAGGTCTGATTTTAAAAAAAGAAAAACATTATCTTTTATTTTCATTTTTTATTACCAGCAGATTCAGTAGAATTTTTACAGTGAAGTAGGAGTACCTTTTGTTTACATTACAATTTACATCGGTGAAAATATCCCAACATTAAAAATTAGTGGGTGTAGTGTCGGATTGGCACTTTAAGGTCGATTTAATTTGGTATGTGCTGCCACTTGCTGGGTACACAAGCTAAAAGATGGGTTGTCCCATACAAAGTAGGCGTTATAGGACTGATATCAGCTCTGACCCCTGCAGGTGCTATCATATTGAACATGGGCTACATGACGGGGGTGCTGTAGTAGTATCAAGATGATTTGTTACTTTAATTTCTTATTTTTAGTGTTTACATCACAACCCCCTGTGACGTTTGTTGTCATAGTTTTTATCATGTCAGTAAGGCGTGCATCCCCTCTAGATTATAACCATATAGTGTGAATTCCTAATATTTATGCCTCAAATGCCTGTTTTAATAGTATTAATGAATAATTTAGAGCAATTAAGTTTATCCAAATGACTAGCAAATAATCTATATTCCATAAGAATTCAAACGTTTATCAAGTATACCTTCCGCTGTGTTTGTAAGTACACTAGCAGTACTCAAGGCCCTTTGCCTCAATCTATAGCCTTCAAGAGCATCTACGGAGAGTTTGTAAGAACTTTTCCTTCTTTTGTAAATATCTGTGTCTGTTGTATTCTCCTGTAACACAAGTACCATTACATAAGAGAAAATTTCACATATTTTATTAAAAAAAACTTAAATATTAGTACAACTCTATATGGGAATAAGAATATATATGTATATGCTGTCATTTTCAGGATAAACAATAGCTTAGAATTACCGGTAAATGGGAAGCCACTGAATCAATAACTGTATTTGTTTATAATGTTTTAAGAAACCGATTCAATTAAGCTACACTATAAAATAACTGCACACAATGTAAAAATAAATTCACCTATTTCAGGTTCCTTTTTCATTCTATACTCAAGTTTGAGTTGCCAGGTGAGTTACAGGGTTGACTACACTGATTGAACTCAAAACCACTCTACAACACAAAATGTTAAATCAAGGGTTATCACATTGGACACGGCAGACTCCTACCATTACAGAGTCTCCAGAGCTCTCATATTTTGTGAGTTGAGTTGAGTGCTGATCAACTATGAGGTTTTGAGTTTAATATAGTCCTGGGTCAGCTTGCTTTCTCCTTGACTGGCAACTGAGTTTAACTTAACTTGATGCTTTCTGTGAGTGTGTATGTGATTGATTATTGATTATTTTATACAAGCTGTTCTTAATACAACAGTGGAAGGAGCCTCAAAAGCCATGTGGGTCACCATCCTATTGGTTGACAGAACAGCAAAGTAACACCACAGCTAATGCTAAGGTTAAAAAATATGTTAAAATCAGTCAGCAACCAAGACATAGGAAATAGGCTGTAATCGGTAAACGCTTAGTTGACTCCATGATCACCTCTGGGAAAAGTTGAGGGGTACCACCAGAGCCACCAACCAAAGAAACTGCCCCATTGCAATCTACTATGCTGTGTTTTTTTCCATTTATAGGAAGTAATGTGGAATTCCTGGATGATCTGCTTATCTGACTACTGTTACTGTTACGTCGCTCTCCGTGTCTTCCAGGCACAAAAAGAGAATCCCTTCGACTGCCGTTATCTTCAAACGTGCTACGTTCATCATCAGCAAAATCATTTTCTGACCCTACATCCTTTGCATGGTCTCGTAAGCTAGAAATGCTGGCTCTGCTGTTTCTTCTTGGAGAAAAGAGAAACCCTTTGACACTCAGCTGCAATGAAGAAAATAAATAGATCAAAAACTATGAAGTCACAAAAGTATCATATTAATCTATCGTTACAAACATATTTCTATATAACTATAGAAATCCTGTTCTTTTTCCATCCGTTTTGTCCTCTCCTGTCCGTCACCTGTGTCTTCTGCTTCCATCTGTTCCTTCTTTCTTTTTCACTCTTAGAACTCAGCCTTGATACTGTAGAAGAGCATTCAGAAGACTCATCTAGCCCAGCTTCTTCATCTAGTGCTTGTGACTCAGCCAAAGCTACTGCTGCAGCCTAGAACAATATATTCAACCACTGTGACCAACGATCCATGAGGGCACTAAAATATTTCAGTCCAGTAGAGAACAGATCAAGAATTGGTTCATACTGGATCCAGTTAAAAATGTTTTCCTCCGGACTTTATAGAACCAGCAGGTCATAGTAGCTATGACCTGCTGGTTCTATAAAGTCCGGAGGAAAACATTTTTAACTGGATCCAGTATGAACCCATTCTTAGTATTCTTTCTTAGGAATGTTATTAGTATTCCTTAAGCCAATAATTTCTTATGTAGCATAAGAAATGATTGGCTTAAGGAATACTAATAACATATAACATACTGGTTTAAGTTAATATAGACAATTCGGGTTTGCAGATGCTGTGGGCATCATCAGCCACATGTTTTACCACTCATTAGCCCATCCATTACAGGGCTAAATAATACAATATAAAATAAAAGTACAAAAAAACACAGGTGACACCTACTGCTTTAGAAGGCCACATCTCAGGTTAAATCGGAAGTATAAAATGAGTTGTCAAAATATAGTAGATCTTGATACATCTACCTGACATGTCCACCGCGTTACCTGAGCCTCTTCTTGTTGTTTTTTGAACTCTTCTAGCATTTGCTGAAATTCCACTTCTTTCTGCTTTGCCTCTTCTAATGCTGCCTGATTCTGTTCTTCATAAGCCATGGCAACGACAGCTAGGATTAAATTGACCAAGTAGAAGGATCCCAAGAAAATCACCAACACGAAAAAGATCATGTAGGTTTTACCGGCAGCTCGTAGGGTCTGATAATTAAAAAAAAATGATCACGTCAAAATCTGATTTTGGATCCATCCAAGTTTCTTGTAATACTCAAGTTTAGTTGTGAAATGACAATGAACCTCTTTTCGGAATCCACTAAAAATGTTTTGTTTAACTAAAGGCTGGACACTAAAGCTTTGCTGTTTAGCCCTCTAGATAAAAATAAGTCCCAACCAATGTTTCCTTTGTTTTCCTCTGCTCTAGCGCCACTTAATATCTATTCTTGTGTGACCATATTACATGAACTGCTTACAGAGCCGGTTAAGGTCCTATGGATCCTAGTGATCAGAAGACCTTAACAAGCTTTTTTATCACAGTTCTGTCAAGATGTTGCATCACTACGATATAAACTATGGATGTAAACAACAAACACTCACTACTTAGTTTGGAGGTATATGCACCACTTCTGTAGACTTAGGGGCCCTAAAAATGTTTGCGTAGGACCACAAAATTCCTAAAGCTGACCCTCAACCTTCCTTGCGGAATTAGAGGCAAAAATCTGGCAGCATGCTTCATGAGAAGGCAGAAAGAGGTAAGTACTGGGTCTCGGACTTTTTTCTTTATGCCCCTAATTTAAAGAAGGAGGCAAGGTCGAGTTGGGTCATGTAACGTTACCTGCGGCACTTCCCAACAAAACACTGCAGCCAAACAAAATAAACCAGCAAGGTTATGTCCAGAAGCATTCTTGGCTTGATTAAGAATGTTGACTTAAATACACCAAGCTGGTCCTTTTAAACCCTCCTAATTAAGCCAGGCGAGCTGCAGTTAGCTGGTCTTGATAAGACTGTTGGAGCTCCAGCCCATCCTGCGCTTCTGGATACTCCACCGCAGGGACCCATAACCCAATTGGCAAGTCTTGTAATCGTGTTTTCTTCAACTTACTTATCTTTGCCTGGGGCATCAATTGTATTTGGGCAAACAAGTTTAGACAAAGCAGGTTGTATATACAACCCATCCACTACTGCACCAGACTTTCTGTCACAATACCCAAAGACATATTCACACACTAAAATACCTCCCGACACACTAACTAGCATACCCAGTAAGACACACTAACACAAAAAAGTGAAGCCTCTGTCCATCTTTGATGCAGCTACTCCTGCAGGGGCACGAAATATGACGCCACGCAACCTCTCCTCCTGGAAATAAGGACGATAGAGGTAAGTCCGAGTGTTGGGACTTGCCTCATTATCCCTACTCTCAGAGCACACCTTTGCCCCCTCTGGATCCACCAATGCAGCTGTGTCCATAGGATAAAGGCTGCATTTTGACTGGTGTGACAATCAGGGGTCTGCACCAGTGTTTTTTCAACCACAATTTATGGTGTCTGCCACCCTGCCAGTTATCTACAGAGGCAAGCATGGTCCTCCCCCTAATAAGCCCAAAATAAACGGACCGTGAGCCTCTGTTTCACTGCTCCCTTGCAAACCCACGCTCTGGATCTGCCCCATTTATGGAAGTTGATCAAATTATTTTCCAATCATTAACAAAAGACAGTTATGGACTTCGTGGCACACCAATAACAAGTTTATATACACACCTGCTGATAAAGAACTTCCCACGAGTCTTGTGTCATAAGCCGAAACAAAGACAAGAATGCCCACGAGAACGTGTCAAAGCTTGTGTAGCCATAATTAGGATTATTTCCAATTTTCACACATCTATACCCTTCTGGGCACTTCCTAATTATATTTAAAATAGATACAAACATATAAACAAATATTAGGATATGTTAAAATGAATTGTTTTTCATTGCTAGGCATGATAGAACTGCTACTGTGTGTCTGCTTCTAAAGATTTAAAGGAATCCCAGGTAGGAGATAATTAAGCAGTAAGAGGCTATATAGATTTTGCAAACCATATTATTGATTGTAACTAGCGTGCACGGTGCACTGGCACATCAGGGAATCTACCATACTTTAAAATATTCAGCAAATCGGTTTGATGAACTTTACACGTTAATTCATATCACATCAATAACTGAACAGTGCTTTGTATTAACCAAACCGATTGTATTAACTGATTTATCTCTCTACTGATTTTAGGGGATGAAATCCCCACCAAATTGTGTTTTAAAATGATGATTTCACACAGCTGAGATGCTGTCAAGTTGAGTGGTGTCCCATTCTCCGTTGAGATAGAAGCTACAGCAGACTTGCTGACTGTCGAGCCTCTTTGATTTATTTAGATTTTGTGTAGTTATTTATTTTTTTAGTTTGGAGCCCTTCTTCAACTCAGTTACCAGCTTTAATTTCTAGATTTAAATAGTTATTTGCTATCAAAACGATGGCATCTTGCTACAAGTTGGGAGTTTTGTTGTTCACAAGCATGATCTCAGGGCCCATGTAAAGGCATTCTTACCCTCCATACGAATCGTTATTACAAAGTAAAGGATCCTTCTGACCTTCCAATTTGTAATACAAGCCTGTTTGTGGAAACAAAAAAAAATGCATTACATCACCACATCCTGATAAGAATGTAATTTAGAAATACATCAGTCCTCCGGTAAAATGCTTTGGACAAAATACACACAATTGGATTGCTCTTTCCTAATTAACATTTATCATCATAACCAGACAAATTAAATCGAGATGCTTCAAGTTACAGCTTGCATGGTATGTTCACATGCAATGGCTATGAAGGGCTTTTAACAAATCTGGCAATAGCCCTTTTTAAACATGAAATAACGGGGAAAAAAACATGGCTTTCAGGTTTGTAATGTGGCAATTAAAACACGGCATATTGATCTAGTTATTATCTGTTATAACAAAGCAAATGAATGAAGTATGTGAAAATGATGTACCCGGTCGAACGTATAACAGACCAACACGCTCCCATTGTTACGTTTAACAGTGTTACTTAAAATGTGCTATTAGATGAGTTTACAATGTTCAATGTTTCTATTGTGTTTCACTGGTTTTAAAATCTGTTTTTTTTGGGGGGGGGGTGTTTAATTACTTTTTGTAAAACCCCTGCCAGATTAACCCTTGTATACATTATTGAATGAAGAGTGCTCCTGATTATTGTTGACTTGTTATAAATCTTTTTTTCAACCATTTTTTCAATTATTTTTTTGACTACCCTTTCTCTGTTTAGTAAATGAGGAATTGTTTAATCTTTGGAATGGATGTTATATATATTGATGATATGACACTATATATATATATATTATATATATATATATATATATATATATATATATAATATATATATTTGCATATGTTCTTAATAAATACACTTCCATTGTATTTGTTTTGAAACATCAGTGTTTAAATATGGCATTGTAAACAGTCCGTGAAATAAAATCCAGGTAGGACTATGTGCTATATTCACTCACTGGCCGATTTATTAGGTATACCTTGCTAGTACCGGTTTGGACCCCCTTTCAGAACGTCCTTCATTCTTTGTGGCATACTTTCTACAAGGTGCTGGAAACATTCCTCTGAGATCTAGGTCTATATGGACATGAGATGGCATCACACATTTGCTGCAGATCTGTCGGCTTCACATCCATGATGGAAATCTCCCGTTCCACCACATTCCAAAGGTGCTCTATTGGATTGAGATCTGGTGGCTGTGGAGGCCATTGGAGTTCAGTGAACTCATTTTCATGTTCCATGTTGTTTACACCAAAGTCTGACCCTGCCATCTGCATGTTGCAACTAGAATTGAGACTCATCGGACCAGGCAACATTCTTCCATTGTCCAAATTTGGTGAGCCTCTGCAAATTGTAGCCTCAGTTTCCAGTTCATAGCTAGCAAGAGTGGCACCCAGTGTGGTCTTCTGCTGCTGTAGCCCATCTTATCCAAGGTTTGACGTGTTGTGCATTCAAAGACGGTATTCTGCATACCTTGGTTATTTGAGTTACTGTTGCCTTTCTGTCATCTTGAACCAGTCTTCCCATTCTCCTCTGACATCAACAAGGCATTTTCGTCCACACAACTGCCACTCACTGGATATTTTCTATTTTTTGGACCATTCTCTGTAAACCCTAGAGATGTTTGTGCGTGAAAATTCCAGATCAGCAGTTTCTGAAATACTCGGACCAGTCCGTCTGGCACCAACAACCATGCCACATTCAAAGTCCCTTAACTCCCCTTTCTTCCCCATTCTGATGCTTGGTTTGAACTTCAGCAAATTGTCGTGACAAACATCAACGTGCCTAAAGACATTGAGTTGCTGCAATGTGATTGGCTGTACCTAATAAAGTGGCCAGTGAGTGTATTTTTATTGCGCAAACATCTAAAACAGAGTCTATTTTACTAGCCGTTTGTGATAAGCAAAAATGCTAAATATAACTAGTTAAAGGGACATAGAGTCAGAAACCAAATGTGCGAGGAAGACATCTTCTAAAGCTGGTCTGTTGGTATCTGCTACAGAAGATGTTTGCATTGTTCTGCAGGACCAGTCACATGTTTGCTATCCCTCATAATATAAGAGCATTAATATTATATGTTGATTTATTTGATATAACAAATATTACTTACTTTCATTTTCAGGAAGTTGACTTGTGTCACTTATGTTGAGAGGTTCACCATCAGGTCCTGTAGGCCACAGATAACACTTATTTTTAAGGAGTCCCATGAAAAGTTGTAGGCCGATTAGTGCGAATACGCTCAGGCAGAACACTGTGAGAACCAGGACATCTGAAAGCTTCTTAACCGACTGAATAAGGGCTCCAACAATGGTCTTCAGACCTAAAATGTGATGGTGAATTGAAATAATTTGAAATGTTTCTTGTTCTTATCTGTGTATTAATGTCCTTAGCTCTTTATACCTCTGATGTAAAACAAGGGGAGTTCACGCACAAACACAAAGACAGACACTGCTGGGTGTACAAGGGACCTGGCACCTCACACCAATTACTTCTTACCTGGAATTACAGAAATCGTTTTCAAAGCTCTCAATACTCTGAAAGTGCGAAGAGCTGAAACATTGCCTAGGTTTCCGACTTCTGTTACACACCTGTAGAATTTCGATAGCTCAAATCATTATTTCACAATAATATTTTTTTGGGGGGCATTGGAACTCGTTTGGTTACATAAAACATGATGGGATACAGAATCCGGAACTCACAAGGTTTCTGACTGCAGTATGTGTGTAGAAGTATGATCGGTGGAGCCCGGAAACACACAATGTATTTACAGATAAGAACTTTTAATTTCTGTAAAATTCTGTTTTTTGGTTTTCTGTTATGTTTTTAGCATAATGCTAATAGGCACTGCTCTGCAAAACAGGTTCTGATTAAGGCAAACTGCTACACAAAGCAGGATTAAGTAAAGCACAGGAGAACCAATCCGAATAAAGGTATTAAGGACTTTATCAACCTTTTGGGATTAATTTGAGGTTAGAATCAAAGGTGCTTTATAGCAAAACTATCAGGCTGCACATTAAATTACAAGCACACAACTCTTTCAATGGTAATTTGCCTAAAAAAAGAAATAAAATGCTATTTGTTTTACACTTGCATATATGTTTTGTAAAGCACAAGCAGAATAAAGTAGATATATGCTTGCATCTTTAAGCCTGTTTTCCATAGCAGATATTTATTAAAGACCTATTTTTTTTAGACTCTTAAATAACTTATCACGCACGTCCTCAATTGTAGATGCAGATACCTACACTGCATATATTTACTAATATAAACTAACATAAAACAGATGTCCTCAAAAGCCATGCAAACATTTTTTTTTGCTAAATGTGAATACAAGAAAATAAGGATGAGAGAAAATAGAGAAAGGAAAGAAAAGGAGAAAAAGGGAATATACGGGTGAAGAGACAGATAGACAAAGAGAGAAAGGAGAAAAATGATGTGGATGAGAGAAGAGCAAAAATAGAGAAAGGAGACGTATAGGGTTGGAGGAGAAGAGGAAGGGAAGATAAAGGGGACACAGTAATGAGAGGAAGGAGGAGAGAAGAAAGAAAGAGAAAATTGAAAGAGGAGAACACCTCTACAGGTTATGCACAATTCAGTACAGTAACCCAAACTTCCTGGACTATGTCCCAAAAACTTCCTGCAGTCTTTGGTCACATTTCATGATGGAATTCTAAAACCTTAAATTATTTAATATGCATTATAAAGCACCCACCCTGCTGATTGTGTTTTGTGAGGCGCGTACTTGCAATAATACCTTAAAATGCCTTAAAATGAAAGTGTTTGTTTCTTTGTAACACAGGTGCACAGGTACCCAGTGGGTTTAATAATAAAGTGGTACCAGTGATAGCGGAACGGTAAATAATAAAGCCATGCTAGGATTAGATAGGATTCTTGATTTTGTAATAGGATACTGCTAAATTTCACGAAAGCATTGTATCGGCCTCATTGTTGGCACTTTCCCGTCAATTGCCCACTGTTTTTGAGTTCTATATTTTATGCCTGTTTTTTTTCTGCCAAATCATAAACCCAGTTGTTAAACCCGCACACCACACATCTAAGCTATTACCAGGAAATTGAAAGTATTGCATCATTACCAGAAACATTAGTGACCTCAGCCGCACCCACAGAACATGCTTAAAAAGCCAATATAATATTGATAAGAAAATGCACTTATATATTACAGCTTTGCATGAATCTGCCTATTAACAAGGGTTGAAAACAGTAGAAAGTAGATTTTAAGAATGTTTACTAGTGCATAAATTATATTTACTATTTTCATATTTTTTAAAGATAAAATGCATCCGGTTCCTGTATGGAGATTGAGGATGTTGCAAACTACTAAGAAAGCAAATTATATTTTAATTGACCGTAGCACTTAATAACCGATCCCTGCAGACAACATTGTATTATTGATGTTCGTAATCTATGTACCTTTGGAAATTTGTCTTTGGACCAGTTGTTTCGCACAACTAGCATGAAATTATGTAGGCGTTCCAGTCCCATCGTTTTTTTACATATCGATCTTGACCGTGGTATGCTATGGTCCAGAAAACCTTACCTAGGTAGCCTTATCCCAAACCCAGTCTAATCTATACATACAAAATATTGTACTTACGCCAGCAAAACAACGCAGAAGTCCAACCAATTCCACGGATCGCGTAGGAAAGTAAATTGTTCCAAACAGAATCCTCGTGCAAGGATCTTAATCAATGATTCTAATGTATAGATCCCTGTGAATGTACGTCTGAAATGATACACAATGAAAGTTCTTTATGCATTATTTATAATAAGCAATCTTTTAAATGGTCAGTAAATCGTACCTATCACCAAAAACAAATGGTTTTATGTAGATCAGTGGAGCTTTAAAGCAGAACATAAGTTTAATATAATTTCAATATTGCGTTTCCAGCACCATTACTGAGAACTGGTAGCATCTCGGGCTCATCCGTTATCTTCAGAGCTCTGTACTTGTTAATAGTATTTCATGTGCATTAATTTGGCTTTTAGCGTCATGTTGAGAATGATTATCGTATAATTCTAAGCATGTTGGCAAAATCACCTGTTTAACATGTATCTAAAAATTTAAAACCGCTAGGTGGTCTGACTTTCTTTTGAGGGTTTCTCTGCAAAATGCAGTAACGTTCTTGAGATAGACCATTCCATTTGATCAACTCAATGACTCTTCTCACAACCCTGCTGTTGATCCAGAATAAAGCAAAAACTCCATACTAAAGCAGTTTCCAATCATGCTTAAAATGGGGGAAAACCTCTATATTCTTCTTTGTTCAAATTATCCAGCCCATATTTAATAGTGTCAACCCATTTTGGGGTTTTCTAGCATACTTAGTCAGCAATACATTTTTATTGACCTACGATTGTGGTTCTTAACCTTTTTGGTGTCACACATCCCTTGTGAAAAATCGTATGACCACACCATGTTTTAAATGTAGGTTTAGGTAAGATGAGTTTGGATAAAACAATTCGGTCCAAACCTCCCCAGGGAAGCCGTACCCCCCACAGTTTAAGAACCCCGGACCTATGGAATAATAAATTGTTGGAAGATGCTGCTAATTAAACATATCAAAACATATTCAAAATGACCTGACACGTGCTTTAGATTCCTTATTTTTTGTTGTCTTTGTAGTAAGCAATACTTACTCTACATTCTTGGTCCAGTCTGGTGGGGAGTGCATGGTCATAAATGCACAGTTGGTCAAAATGGTGCACATTATAAAGATGCTGAATAATGTAAATCATTGTCAAGGAAAGTAAGATGTCTGAAAATGTCATAGTGCAAATTGTAATGACTTTTTGATGATTTTGCTTAGAATGCAAAAGCTGCTATTGAAAATAATGTAGTTTTTATGGCAGACAAAGAATTCAATACTTACTCATATCTACTTTAATAAAACACAACAAGGACTAAATTCAGTGGCTATGGCTTAGGACAACATCTGTTCATCCTTTTATGTTCCCCTGGCTCGCTATGCTTGTGCGTAGCAGTGGCGTTTCTTGGTTTACTCTGCATTGTTACCCGTTGTAGCTGGCACAAGTACAATTAGGTGGATTACAAGGAAACTGAATTAAACTGGGTGAGGTTTTATATAGTATCCATTGTCTCTTTGATTCTCTATGCCACAAGAAGACAGGTACTGGAGAAGAAACATTAAAATCAAATGGAAACAAACAGGAGAAGACTGCAATCACATAAAGGGGACATGTCTGGAAGTGGTCCAATAAAGAAGTAGACCAGAAGATATTTGGAGAACCTGTTAAATATGTCCTCTCTAGATCCAGACATACTGGTAGGTATATACAACTGGTGTTGCAGAAAGAGTTTGAGTCATTGGCCCAAAGTCTGTTAAACTTTGATGCTCTTGTCTCACTGCAATTTTATATTTATCAATAAGAATTTGGTTATCTCAAACACCTATGCATTATTAGCCCATCAATTTCAAACTATAACATAAATCTGTTGCATACTTTCACAGTTTGAAATACAGTTTTTAGTCTGTATTATTTCAGATACAATAAATGAATGCAAGACTTCTTAAAATCTAATATTAAAGATCTGACTGTAACACTTGAATAGTAAAGGATATGAATGGACCAAAATCTTTATAGCTGCTTGACGTAGAGGATTAAAGGGGGATAAAATATACAAGGCAGATGTGGCACTGAATCGGAAGATTGCCTTCCCTTTGTTCAACACTATGAATGTCTGGAAGAAAAAGGAGAATAATCATGGTTATCATGTCCTGGAAAGTATACATACAAAGTGTACCGAAGTGCATCGGTTCCAAATGCTATACTGCAACCTGAGGCTTTTCAGTGCTGTGGTAAGACGTGGCAGCTGTTCAGATTTGTGATGCCTGTTGGATGAATATAAGCCACATCTTAGCCAAGCTTGAGTGCTCCCTTCCCTTTGGAAGAGGATCCAGGCACAACCTAGATGTTGTGCAGGAGGACCTACATCTCTAGTTGGTCAGTTGGTCAGTATTATGTGTGAGCTTCTATATCCAAACTGGGGTCTGACACAACTCTTGCTCATCTCGTGTTACTCTACAGCCACCCAGACTACCGCTAGACAACATAAACTATGCCTTCAAGTCAAATGGGAAATAAAAGAAAGTCATATGATTTTCTAACAGCATTATGACTGTTTCTTTTTAAATATAAACTAAATAATTGGTAGAAATGTTGGTTAGAGCATATATAAAAGTGATATTGTTAGGTGAATTCTTTTAAGCTACAGTCTGGAGAACAGTTTTAATTTCAAGGTTTCAACCGTCACCTTACTGTGAAGAGCCCAAGCCAGTAAGCTTATCATACAAAAAGAATGATGCATTAGTATGCAATGTGCAAGCTGTGCATTTGTGGAAGGAAAAAACTTTAAACCATAATGCACCTTGGTGCCAACAAAATGAGACTTACCTTTTGATTAGCATAATATGGATCAAGATCTTGCAAGGGTTTAGACACCATCCCTGGTGGTATGTCACCATAGATGAACGGTAATTTCTTTCCCGCTTCCAAGTTACTGTTTGGGCTGTGACCATTTTCTTTATGGTTTCGTTTTTCTTTGGACTTTTTAGCTTTTTCCTCTGCAATGCGTGTCTCAATAGCTTTGAGAGACTCTCTGGTGAAATATTGAAAGCTGTCTGGACCAGGTGGTACAATTCGTATCTGCTCCATCTTTTCATGCTGATAAGTTCTCTACTTCATATGTAGTAAAACTGAATAAAAAAAAAAAAAAAGTACAATCACCATACCTTACCAAGCAACATATTGGTCATTGTATTTTCAGATATGTGTGTGTGTGTGTGAATGCTGAATGCTTACCTGAGAACTCTCCAGGTTTTGACTAGGAGTCTCTGGCTAAAGCATTACTTTCGGGGTCACTTTCTTCTTTCTCCAGGGAGGGGAACAGTATTTGGCCGTGCCTACTTCCACTCACCTCCTCTCTTACTCCCAATTTACTTAAGGCTTTCTGTGGCTAGCCATGCATGTCCATTTGTGGCAGGCACTACCACCTCATGGGAGCCACTCTATCACAAGAAGAAAACCCAGCTAGGTAGCCTACCCTGGAAAGTTCCCAGGTATGACAATATGTTCTGCTAGTGGTTACAATGTGTCTCTCTTTGCATACCTGTAAGTTGATAATCAGTAACTGCATTTTTACTGCAGTTTTCCTTCAACAATCATAAAAATATTTTAACTTTATTTTAACTTTATTTATTTGAACTGATCGATCTTGTAATTTAAAGCAGTGCTGAAATCTATGCGGGATGGATATCTCATACAATTGTTTTTCTTTGAGGTTTATTCATTATAGTGTTTGTTTAATTAATTTTTCAGAAACACAGACCTTAATGGAAAGTGAGTGCCAAGAACCAATTGGCCCATCTGATCTTCTGATTCTCAGTACTCTTTAAAACCACAGACATTAAATACATGCACTTATGGTTTTATAATCCCATCATCGTTGTATATTATCGTTCAGCGAATCCACTGGGACAATATTGAACGTAATTATTACAAATTATTTAAACTATTAGCTCTTTATGTTACCTTGCAGCTCTATATAATGATTTCAACAAAGGTTGAAGAAGGTTCTACTAAAACAGGATTACAGTCTAGAAATAAATGTGCATTTAATTCCTCTCACCTTTGGGTAAAAAAAGGGAGAATAATGGCCAATTTTCTAAAAAGCTTTTTATGTTTATACTGTATTAGTGGTGAAAAAGGAACCGTACATCTGGAAATCTCTCGAGACATCAAATCTAAAGCCCTGAGACTAAAAGCTAAAACTTGGCATTTGTGAATGCCAACTGATTTTAGCGTCCAAACTGGTCAAAATGAACCAAACCGAAAAAGGCAACTTAATAGAGATCTTCACCAAGATATTTTCAAATGTCAAAGTTTATTTTAATTTGAATTGATTTGAGTTTAACTTTCACTCCTACGTGTGTGCTACTGACTCAACATCAGAGTTTATTCAAGGGTGCTTTAGAGCAGCTCTTGGAAACTGGTAATTGCTATTTATAAGTTTTATAAGTTTTACATAGATAACGGGAAATTATGTAAACACAAAATTCTAATTTCTCTTTTTATTAGAGAGAAGATTGTGACCTGATGAGCCCAAAGTAACAAGGAGACCATGTGCAGAGCCGGTAGAAACGTTGGGTCGGGTTAGTCATATTTTGGCTGCCCTCTCCAGGATTCATTTGCATAACATCAAAGGAACAAACTTGGCAGTCGTGATTTCACAGACCTCACACCCTCAGGTGACCTATATGGTGGGACCATCTCTCTTGGAGGCTTTTCTCTGCATCCCCTGTTACACTTCTCCACATTATTATTTTAACTAATATTATCTTTTATTTTTATAGCGCCAACAATTTGTGCAGCGCTTAATACAATACATATATTAGGTGAAGAGAGCCCAGCTCGCAATCTTGTTAACTGTAATATTCATTGGCATTTTTACCATAAAATGTTCTTTTGTATGCAGTCTACCAGTTTCTTACTCATCCCTAAAAATCTCTTCTTGTACCATAATGTTTACTATATTTGTCATCTATTTCCTGTATTCTCCTACTCAAGGGATCTCTTTCTTCCTTGTTCTACTCCTTACTTTTTTGTCACTTCACATTACAGCATATTTATGTTTATTTCATTGTTCTTTTCCATTTATATATTTTTTTGTATTACCTTTCAAGTCTTAATTATTCCAGGAAAGATATAATTATCTTGCAATTTCCTTCCTGAGTTAGCATGTAACTAACTGCATTTCCCCAAATAGTATTGGATCGGCAGAACAAAGCTCACCAATTGTAATTGTTAAAAAACACCCAGGCGATGATATGACTAGGTTTGTTGATTTGGTTTCCTAGGTGGCCTGCCATTGAATTATTGAAGCTAGTAATTTGATGGAGGTCAGGTCCTTTTGGCTTCAGCTCAAATCACCATTATCTTTACTAACTTGTGGCCCCCAAATGTTTTATAATCCACTGTATCCTATGTAAACATCCTATATAATGCTAAATTCTATAATCATATTGCCATTATAATATTTAATAAAGTGCATCCAACAAACCACGGTCAATTATATACTAAAGGGAAGGTAACTAACCCATTGTAAGCTGAACAACAATGAGGTGTATTTAATTGTAATCATCTTCCTGGGAGATAATTAGCATCAAATGTGTTTGAAGATGCGTACTCGAAGATGTTGTGCTTCCCATCTAACAGGACATCATCAGAATTCAGAACATTAGTTTGAATCGCGGACATTTAATAAATATGCCTGTTTCTAAGCATCACCGTGAAATTGTGAATGGAAAACACATTCATGGTGATCCATTCCAATCGTTTCAATTCGTTTGTGAAACAGATTTCTGCTTACACATATCCCAGGGACTTAAAAGGTTAAAACTTTTTGTTTTTTGTCCCCTTCTTTAACACATAAAACTGAATTGACTAAATGCCTGCCACCCTTATTCCAGAGTAAAGAATAACCTGTAGGCCTCATGAGACTTAGTTACCAAAACAAGCTAATTATTATATCCGTATGCACTTATTCTGTTTTGTCTCTTGACAAAGAAGAGATCCAGGCTTTGAGTTCATAAAAATTTAGTTAGAAAAGCAAAATGAAATGTACCGTGACAGAGTCAAAATATTACATGTTACCACCAAAATGTTATATGCACTACATTCTTGTATTGATAAGAGCCTGAAATTGGCACAAAACATATATATAAATACAGAATGATACAATGTAATCCAAAAATGTGTCTGGGCAAATGTTCTTGGATTGCATGTCCCACCATGTGTTCATGGGGGGTACTTCGAGCTGGAAGTCTATAGCTTAAAGCCTTTGAAAAATAAAGTATGTAAGGAAATGACTGAGTGGTATTATAAAGACCCTACATAACATAAGCAATCTAAAGAAAGAACAGATGTAAACTTTTAAAAGTTTACTAAGTGTTCTAATCACATGCATATCTTAGGTGTTTATGTGTTCTTAAATATCAACAAGGTATTGTTTAATCTTT
Source organism: Spea multiplicata (assembly GCA_009364415.1). Classification (NCBI taxonomy): domain Eukaryota; kingdom Metazoa; phylum Chordata; class Amphibia; order Anura; family Pelobatidae; genus Spea; species Spea multiplicata. The sequence continues at coordinate 18,245,782 of VKOC01000005.1, forward strand.
TTGGGTCTATTCACTAAGAAGTTGAGTTAAGCCCTTCCATGCTCATACTTGGGAGAATAGACCTGTATGGGGGTTTAATTGATAACAAGAAACCCAGCTCATGCATGTCCCTCATCCTTTACCTTGTTCCCAGTGGGATAAGAGGGTTATTAATTGATTAAGTAGCCTTACAGGTTAGTATGCCCATTAGGGTGTGGGGGTTAAAATAAGAAAAATCCCACTCTTTGGGATAAAGGGGGTAGTGACTGTAAAAATCACCCTGTTGGTGTGTGTGTGGGGGGGATTTAAACTTTTAAAGGTTATCCTGCCACAATCCATTTATCCACCACCCACTAAACGCTATAACATTTTATTCTAACATGCTAACATACAAAATATCAAAGATTGTAAGGAATATGTTCAAATATAATAATATATAATAATCTATTGGATAACTACAACAATACAGTTCAGTTGCTGTTGTCTTCAGAATTGACGCTAAAACAGAATGTTCTGCCAGCTCATTTTGTCAAGCACTTTAAACAGGTGTTCCCGTTGATTGTGAATTGCTATGTTGGTTAAGAATGTGCTGCGGTAAAAAATTATGCCACATCATATTTCAACTTTCTGTAAACAATACATGGAATTGACTAAAACTGGTTCATGCAACAGGACAATGATTCAAAGCAGACCAGCAAATCTAGAACAAAATGGCTGAAAAAGAATAGAGGTGAAGCAATGGCCCAGTCAACGTCCAGACCTCAACTTGATTGAAATGCTGTGGTGGGACCTTAAGAGAGTTGTGCATAAATAAATGCCTGCAAACCTCACTGAACTGAAGCAATGAGAGACTGATAAAATCCTACAGAAAATCATTACTTCACGTTATGGATGCTAAAAGTGGTTCTACAAGTTATCGATTTATAAGGTTTTTCATACATGGCTTCTTCATTTTTACTTTATTTTTATTAAATAAATCATGACACGGTGTAATACAGTATGTCATGTGTTGTTGTTCATCTGAGGTTGTATTTACCTAATATTGAGAGACAATTGATTTTTTCTATTGATGGCAAATACAGTATATAGTTACTGAGGAAATGGTGGCATTCAATTATATTGTGGTCATTCCACTTCAGGTTTCTTTTACTCTAGTCATAGTCTATTCATGCGTGTTGACAATGCTGAGCTACAGCCACTGTGTCCCACCCCCATTATATTAACAACATATGAAGGGTACTAAAAACCTATAGCGTACCCTAGATATAATAATTAAGATTTACTTTTTGAAGAGACATAGCCACGGTAGAGTAGTCAGAATTGTCGAATAAAGGTAACTTACTTTTATATTTTTATACATGGAATTTGCAAGTCTGGTGGCCAGGAGATTTTTCCCAAGAAAGCTACCTGACCCTTAACTTGCCCGGACCTCTAACATTGAAATGTTGCCACTGTATACCTAACTACATAGAGTCTCCACATCATCTTCTCTGTCTCATCTTTTAAGGACTAACATATAGCTTCCATTAGACTCTTTCAGAATTAATATTTTTAACAATATATATATAAGGTCAAATTTCAAGGACCAAAGTGGGTTTCAACAGTTGTCTATGGGTAAATAGACTTTTTTTTTTTTTTTTAGCCCAGGTCAGACATTGATCATTGCTTCAGCAAGATTCTGATGACATTTGGTATTTATATATTTATATCCTCAGGATTTAAATCATGCAAGCTAATACAAACAGGATTATCAGATATTGGGAAGTATGCCTCATAGTAGGCAACATATGTCAAATCGCTATCAATTAAACTGTCATGTTCCATGGCATAAAGTGAATAATATGTAGGAATAACCGAAGAATAGAAATTATAGGATATTTTCATTATATCACCGAAAAGCTTAACATTCAGATTGACAGCTGTGACTCAATTGTTCGCATACTTTACTTAAAACATGTCCTTAAGCGGAAATGATATCTCAAACACGATGTATTTATTACGATTTTGGCTCCGCTTTATTGAACCATAGAGTTTACAAGTTCAAAGTACACATTAACCACACACAGTTGTTCTTTGAGGGTTAATTTAATAATTTGTTGTAGATCCAACCTTAACTTTCTAGCTTTCATGATACTATTATGTTATGTTTATGAAAAAGACTTGCATCTGTTCCACGTTAAAAATTATATTATTTTCACATTTAAATGTCTAACAGCTTGTGGAATACCCAGACAAGTAAAAGATCTAACCATGTTCCTCAATCGTGAATGCAAATTGCTTTTTTTCTTCAGATTACACTCACATAATGTTTTCATGTTATCATACCCCATGTAGACGCTTGTTGACGAATTATTACCAAACGAAGACGTAGCCTCCGGTTCTCTGCACAGTTACAAAAAATGAATCCCCTTGAGCTTTGTCACAATGCTTCGAGGAAGGGCTAGGTGCGGTAGAATAAACCCGCGCAGCAGTGAAAACCACCCGTGCTTGTATCTACAGTCCCCAAGGATATGAATATGTGTAACTGTTCATTGAACTCTAAATAAAAACACAGAAACAGCATTTTTTCTTCAAAAAACACAACTCTAATACATAATTTGGAATTGGCCATTCCCTGCAAGCAATTATCCGCATACATCTCCAGATGGGAAGATGGCGGTCTGATCATGGCCTCTCCACTAGAACTCATTACTTGCAGGAGACGTCTGTTAACGTTCCTAGTCATCTACGTGCGACAATTATGGATATTTGGCTGTCAATTGTATATTAGACATTTCTGAAAAAATCCGAATCGTGAATCATTTGATAATGCTACTTCGTATATTCTGATATAACCAGGGTTTTTTACGACTAAGATGTGAGAAAAACAAGCATTTTAAAGTATTTATAAACAATAAGCCTATATAGCCTTAGCTAACCCACTTTACACTGCAAGTACCCTTTGTCTACAGAGAATGTCTCATGTCTATTTATGTGACCTGTAAATACTGTTCTTTATATCAAATATTCAGATCTGTCAGTCTCGATATATGTACCGTGACAAAACCCTGTAGCTGAGGGTTTTTTCATTTGGGACCTTAAGCGCGATCCTCTAAAGCAACAGAATTTCAGTAAACTGTGCATTTATATTTTCTGGTTCACAAAACAAAAAATCCCCAAAACAAAATCATAGAAATAAAGCGAAGCTCCCATTGTAGACAAAACACACAGGTCCAGGTAGGTAATGCCACATTTGGCTCAGGATTTTATATTTTTAGGGCCCTTTCCTTGCCCTGGGAGCACATGGAAACTTCCTCTCCCCTCAACAGTCTCTCCAAACCGGTCCCTTGAGGGAGTTTATATGTCCATCACCTGTACGGGATGCAGGTCTCATAGAAATCCTGGACTGGAAACTTGAGTTGGCGCATTGGCCCATCATGCTGTCCACGTGCTCCACCTCAGGCACCCATACATACAATTTACACATCTGTACATAAAAACACAACAACACACCTCCCTGAGGCTGTACAATGTCACAATACCCAAAAGTGACACAATGAGGAAAGGGGACCTCGATGAGAAATCCGAGAAAAAAGTAATTTCTATGAGAATATTTACACGGTTGTCTTATTTTCCTCCTTTACATCGCAGGATTATAGGGAAAAGAATAAAGTAGAAGATTTATGATTCATATATACTTGTTCTGCGGTTTTTGTAACATCCCCATAACTGCTTGCCTTTAAAAAGCCAAATCCTTTCTGAGAGTCCTCAGATCTGTACTTTCAGCCATCGACATTATAATACATATACCATAATGTGGATGGTATGCACTGAAGGTGTTGTGGGTGGGTAAAGCGTGTTTTACACCTGAAAATTACTTTTTTGGATTATGATCCAGGCATGGTAAAAGGGCAAGGTAACATTGTTATTAATTTCTTGATTTTTCAAGGAAATCTAAAATCTCTCACACAATTACTCTGATTGAAAAACAAAACCCGCATACTACAGATGTATGCCGTTTTAATACAATAGTATAATAACAGTGAAAAGCTTTGCAGGTGACATATCCACTTTAAATGCTGCTGAATTGTTCACTTATCTGCCTCCCACTGGCAACAATGATACGGTGGCCTGGATAAACCAATCTAGGGACGACTGCAAGCTGTTTTCGTAATGCTGTGGGATTTAATTCTGAATATTGCTGATGATTGAGTAGATAATAACAAAGGAATCTGACAATTTGACAGCGCCAAGGCACGTCATGCTGAGAACCATGATCATTTTAAGGACAGATATCTAGGGGTAATAGTTGAAATACAGCACACCTCTTTCCATGACCACCATGGCTAACCCCTCTTTCTATATGAGATGCCGTTGACATTACAGACACCCTGTTGTATCACACAGCAAGTGTGGAAAAGAAACCCAATGCTAAGGCTAGTCCATATTGAGATAAATTGTGTTAAGCTAATTTACCTGCCCGCAGGTCACACAGCTACTCGTCCAGGTCGACGTCCGCCCTGCTTGGCTTGACTGCAGGCATAGCTTTAAATTCTCCAGATTACCTTAGGAAACCAAGGTACCGCTAGCCATGCCTCCTGGGTTTATCCAACCACTGTAGTCACACCTCTCGGATATGACGAATTCTTCGGGGAGGCCTACAGAAAACCTAAGTCTGGATTACAGTCCTTTTCCTTTGACTTTCAGTTCCTGAATCTCAACCATCAGATTTTGCCTTGCTCTTTTATACTTGAAGTATTGACTCAAATGTTTGTGGTCCTACACCAGTGTTCTACACCTTGCTGGTGGACTCTAGAACAACAATGGCTGAATTCCCACTACCCTTAAAAAATGGTACCTAAAAAAAACCATTTATATATAGCATAACTACTTTTTAACAAATGCCACAAAAAGAAACACTCAGTTACATTGTATGTAAAGTTTACACAGTGCTGAAGAGAAGATCAAACTGTATTGTCTTGCACATCCATAGATGCCAATCCCTAGCTTGACAATTTGACTCCATGAGAAAAACCTAGCGATTTCCACCAATATGAAATGCATATCTCTTTACTTCTTATGGAAATCTACACAAGTACTTACAAGGCTTTGCTGTACTTAATGTAGTTTTGAAATGGTAACCTAGTCGCATGATTAGTAAGATTAAAAAATGACAAACCTAATAAATACAACAAAAAACAAAACAGTTTTTCTTACAAGCTTCATTTTATGGAATCCAAACTGTTATCAAACTATTTTGAAAATACGGCACCTTTTTTTCCCTCAAATAACCAGGTTATCAGTCATTTCAGAAGGAATGACTAACATTCAGTGGGTGGAAGTGATTATAGCTTTTAAACTACCGGTGGAAAGGAAACTTTTACTGATCAGTGGGATAATATGTAACGCACAAGGCAAGTTCAGATTAAAACAAAGATGGGTAGCTTGTAACTTGTAATTAAAAATAATTGGCACATCTATATTCTTCTATATTAAATTAACATAAACACAATATAAAATGTATTTCTAATAACACTTAAAAAACAATTTGCAATAAGTTCCACAACCATCTAGTGTGTTTATTGTTATAATACAATGTTTTTTTCCGCTGCTAACATATTTGGGACAGATTGTCTATCAAAATCAACAGGTAGATAGCGGAGACGAAAAGAGGACATACGGTCTTATACCACATGTTCTTTAAGGTAGACCTAAAGCCTTCTCGGAAAAGCACAATGTTTCAATCCCAAACATTATTATAATCAATGAGCTACAAAAAAAGTTACAACAATTACCAAAAAAGTATGACCTCATAATAAATGATAAGCATCAACATACATGATGGACAAGGTAACGCGTGAGCTATTACATGCGCTAGCAGATACATGTCTTTTGACTTTAATCCAGTGCTGGTATGTTTAGGCAACAGTTTAAAAAAAAAAATGTGTTGGAGAAATTCCTGATCTATATTTTTTTCCATGGCACCGAATACATTTATTGTCTATTATTATTGCTCTGTTGCCTTTTCTACTTAAGGTTTTGCATTATAGAAGTTGACATGATCAGAATTTGAGCAGAAAACATTGTCCTCCTGCCACACCCTTAATCAGGAAAACAAAGCAAACAGGGTTTTCTTTAAGAAAAAAAAAACTTCACTCTTAAGGTTAAATATTACTTTGGCTAAAAAAAAATAAAAATCAGCTGAAATGTAAAAATCATGCAGTACAATTTAGCTTCAATTACCATTCCCTCATTACGGAGACGAACAGGCATAACTGAATATATTAAGATACATGCTACTTGACAACGCCCTGGAAAATTTTACCCAACCTCATATTCTCTTTAGTGGTTCTTTTGTTCTGCACTGTTAGTTAGAAAAACAAATCGCACTATTACAATATAATCTGGTATCAGTCATTATTAATGTAATTTTATTTATTTATAATAAATATTCTCTATTCTATGTTATGTTAAAAATTAGAATTGTTTCTGTGAAAACTTATGCAAGATAAGCTAGATACCAAACACCTCTAACTGTAAGATAAAAGGATGTCCTCCGAGAAAGCCTGTCCACACAATTAAGACAGAACATCGCAGAGCAACAATAAGATTTATTGGGCCATAAGGAATGTTCTTCTTTCTTTTTTTTCCCTAGGTAAATGAATGCTGTCTACTTCCTAACACTCACTTCTTACACGAGACATGATATCCATCTGGGATTACCATATTACATGGAAAGCTGTCCTGTGAGATTTTCATTCTCCCTTTTGGGTAGAGGATAGATAAGGAAAAATAAATAATTATATACTTATTATAATGCTGGTACAAGCACTAAACAAAAACAAAAAATTACAATATTAATCTGCCTAAATTGTAAGAAAATTATTTGCGATACACAGCCGATTGTTATTTTTTTAAGGTGTAAATATTAGCTAATTAAATTGGCAGTTGTAGAACTTTTTTATATTATCTCCGTCAGACCATGTGTCTGAAAGCTTGAATCTAATAACATAAAATGCACTGTAATCTTACCTGATGAGAAGAAAATTGGAAAGAATTGCTCAGGTTGAGATGTGGTCCTGATATTCTTCTCAAGAGACACTTTCGGCATAGAGGCACAAAACATTTACACAGTAAAGCATTGTTTATATTGTACGGCTTGAAAAACAAAACACAGACCTCTTCACGGTCTTCTTCGTTTCCTTTACTGAGCTTCTCTCTATGGTTGGTCATTCAGGGAACTGCAAAATAAATATAAAAAGTGAATGGAACAATTCAACCTGACAGCTCCATCTACTGGATTTCAAAGAAAAAAGGAAAATCAGACAGAGCTTTGAAAAAGTAAAACATACAGAGAAAGCTTTACGTAGAATCTCTCCAAACTTTGATCTCACGGCAATCAACATTGTAAAGTTACATGTCTTGTTATCTACTTAAATAAAACTGATTTCTATACCCCGAGAGCAGCCATTTTGGATTCATTTTTTCATCATTTGGCTGATTTTTCTTCCTCATTAGGTTATTTCTTGCTGTTAATGCCTACACCCACCACTTTAAAGTTATAGCCAAGGCACCTGTGGCAACAATGCTCCCTATCGCTTGTCTACTAACTTTAATAAGTACCCTTTGTAACATACCTGGCTGCCGGTGCTTCTGGGTCCTCGGACCGGCAGCCGCCGAGGAGAAGGGGGAGACCCCCCACCGTGCCGCGGCAACCGCAGCCGCCACAGAGAAGAGGGAGACCTCCCACCGTGCCGCAGCGGCTGCAACCGCCGCGGAAAAGAGGGAGACCTTCCGCCTCTACACAGCAGCCTCAGCCTCCACGGAAGAGGGGGAGACCTCCCACCTTGTCACGGGAGCCGCAACCGCCGCGGAGGAGAGGGAGACCTCCCGCCTCTCCGAGACAGCCTCAGCCGCCGCGAGGGAGGGGAAGACCTCGCGGTTCCACGCGTCGGTCGTCTTCTGCTGGAGCCAGGTCCGGTCCTGCTGCGTGCACGCGGTCTTCTGCACGCCACCTAGCGGCGCCAGCCGGTACTACCGCCCCTTTTAGAAATTTACGATCTCGCCAATCCCAAGATGGCCGCGGACCGGAAGTGACATAACGGCACTTTGAATTTCTGGCGGGAAAACGTTAATTGGTGCCTAAACCTTCACTGCCTATTTAAGGAGCCTCAGAACACTCCAGCCTTGCCTTCTGATGGTCGTACCTATCTTGATAGTGTCTACTCCTCAGTAAGCGTTCCTGTGTGATTTCCTGTTACCGACTCGGCTTGTTCCCGTTCCTGTTTCCCTGGCGTTTGACTCTGGCTTCCCTCACGACGATCCTGACTTCTGGCTTCCTGACCTCAGCTTACCCTGCAACGACCCTGACTTCTGGCTTCCTGACCTTGGCTTGCTCTCCGGCTATTCTGTACTGGACTCGTATGATCTGTCTATGGACTTTTGCACACGCTGTTCTACCTGATTACTGGTCCTATATTACGATGTGCGTGACACATTTAGCATATTATTCCTTTAAGTGCTTGTATGTAAAGTTTTTTAAATTATTATTATTATTACACGCTCAATTTTGGCCCACTTTGGAACATGTAGGCCAATGCATTTTACTGTATGCAAATTGGTCCATGAGCTCTTTATTAGTAGTTTGAAAATAAGACTTCTGTAATTTTCCATCCACCCTTGCCCAGGAATGGTACTTAATTATACTTTCAATGCATTAACTAAAGTGCGTGTCAGCTCAACTCTCATACATGCCACTTTTGCCCCCTATTTTACCTTGCATGCAATAAAATGCATTGGAGCCTATTGAAATGCGTTTCAGTGAGCATTGATTGGAATATTGAAAATATAATACATACTCAATGATCTATTGCATTGATTTTAGCGTGTATTCCAAACTTAGCTTTAATTCAGATAACATTTTTGACATTGTCGTTATTATGCAATTTGTACAATAAACACAAGAAAACACAATGTAGTGTGGTTACAACTTTTCTAGACTTGGCACATGAAAAATGTATTTTTGGAGTATGGCATATCAATTTCTACTTTGCTGATCCTGCAAAATGTGTTCGTAAAACTAATTAGGTGACTTTTAAAATGTTCCAGTACATGCTGATCAAGCAACTTTTGAAAGAGGCCTTACTCTAGTAGTGATTTACTCAATCAAGTATATATAAGTAGAAAATTGTTCTTACAGGGCAAATATCACTTGAATTCATACCATCCTTATCTGTGGAGCACAAAAAGACAATGCTTAAACTAGTATACACTTGTGATGGTTCCTTACATCTATTAGATGTACACAGTCATATTGTATGATTGCCTGTGCATACTTAAGAAGAAATAGATGGTAATTTTTATATATCGGATGTAAGTTAAATGCTTTTTTTAAACATCACATTTGTAATTTCTACACTTTTCGAAAGACTTCCACCCAGAGGTATAAAGAACAAAATATGAGAAATCATTTAATCAAAGCTGTTTGAACTCTAGTAAATTATAACTTCAATTAGAAATAATCTAGGTGAAGATAAAAAGTCTCCAAATGTAGTGGCACATATATGGCAAGAAGGTGAGATCCTTAAGGTAGTGGTTTTACTGTTTACTCATACCCCTATCCTGTATCCGTTAAGATAGGGAAGTTATGTGTTCCCCAGTTAGATCATAAACACCTTTTGTGAAGTGATTCAATGTATACAAAAATAGTTAAAACACTTACCTTCTCAGGATATCCAATAATGATCTTAAAAGCTACCTCATTTCAGTCCATTATATGGGAGGACACAAAAATACAATTAAGAAAAATTTAAACATTAGTCGTTCCACACCCAAGCCGATAAAATGGTTACTGGTTATACTGGAGCATGTTTTTATATAATCTCGTGCAACACCTACCCCAAGTCATGGGACGATACGTTGCACACTCCATTGACTATAATGAAAGCGACCAATCATTATCCTGTAACCTGTAATTGCTTGGGTGTAATTAGAAATACCAAATAAGCAGTTCTGTTGTTTAAGTTGGTTTGAATAATTACCATTCTGATTTTCAGTGCAGGTGCCAAAAATACATGTAAAATAAATCACAACAGCATGTTGAAGTGCAAAGCTCTTAATCCTATTTTTATGTTGTTACTGTGTTTTCAAACACTGGGAAATCAAACACATTGTGTCAGTCGACTAAGAGTTTTTTAAATTTCTTGTTTCAAGGATGTTTTGTATCTCAAAGTCAATTCTTCAATAAAATAACAGGAAGCATTTCACATTGGCTCCTTTTCGCATGCCTCTAAGTAGATATCAAAGTATACCATCATAATAAAATAAGATTAAAAATCCATTAGCAATTATACAAGTATTAACATAGTAGATAATGGAGAAGCAAGATGTAGTTCTTTTTCAGAAGAAAAACATATTGATTCTATCCTTCATTTATTATTAAATAAATGTCTTTATTTTAAGCTGTGTTGGTTTGTCTTGTTTCAGTAAATGTGATTGATTGAAATTGCAAAGGCTGTAAAACATTCAAATTTCTACTTGTTTTAGGATGTTTTCAGTTCAAAAATGATACACTAATTGATACAAGGAAATATCACAAAGATTGTTACTTTAACCCGACATCAAGCAATAGCCAATTTTAACTAGTGGGTTAGTGGGTAAAAACAAAAGAGAATATAACAAAAGTTACTTGAGAAGAAATTGCTAAGCAACACATAATATGCAGATTTGCAGGGACTTGGTATATTTGTTCCTCTGCTCCAGCTCCTATTTGCATAAGAGATGTATTGCACATGGATGCATCCTCCAAATAATTAAAGTAACAAAACTTGTTCAGTGGTGGATGCAATGTACCGTCTTGGGTTTGCTGTGGAACCTAAGTTTTTTTAAACAATTCCCTATGTAACCAGCAGCGATTTTAGAATCCACTGCCATCGGCCACAGGTAGGATTTTTTTTTCTCCATTTTTTATTTTAACTTCTGGCTTAAAGGCTGAGGCAATTATACATTTTAATTATATAGTTTAATATTATATTTATATGGAGGGAATGAAGTAAAGGTGGGGGGCTGGGGCTAAGCAATTATATAGTTTCATAATATATTAATATTACATTTCAAATATAATATTAAAATATATAAATGCCTCAGACCCCACCTTCACTTCATACCCTCCACATAAATATAATATTAAAATATATAATTGCCCCAGCCCCTGGACTCCATTTCATACCCTCCACATAAATATACATTCTGCAGCTTACCTGGATGGATGATGGGAACAAATCTGTGCCGATGGAGGAACAGATTTATGTTCTCTCACAGACACAGCCATATTCCACAACAGCACCAGGGCAGCCCAAGGCAGCAGGCTTACTGGGAGTTTTCCCTGTATCATGGTAGGCCAGTATAACCCTGCTTGTGTATTTTAACTGTATTTAATTTGGGTTATTTGTTTATTTTTTTAATTTTCTCTTCATTTCACTTAATTTAGTTAGGTTTTTGTTAGGTTGCTTTGGAATAATGCTTGCAAAGATATGTGATTTGTCAAATTGCCGTTGGCATGGCTTTCCCTATCTTAACGGTAACCAAGACAGATTTCCAAAAAAAGGCACCTGAAAGGAATCAAGGTATCCTGGTGCCTTTTCTCCTTAAAGCCATGATGTCCATCCCTAGGGATTGCCAACGATTCTACTTTTTGTACAAGCAATTGTTTATCAATAAGTCAACTAAGGTCACTTAGTCAACAGCGATTGCAAAAGCCAGTAAGGTATTGACATGCGTAAAGAGAAGTATTAAATCACGAGATGAAAATATAATTTTACCTCCTTACAAAGCAATGGTGAGGCCTCACCTTGAATATGCAGTGCAATTTTGGGTACCAGTTTTTAAGAAGGATGCTATAGAGCTGGAGAAAGTGCAGAGGCGGGCTGCAAAGTTAATTAGAGGAATGGAGAATTTTAGTTATGAAGAAAGACTAGAAAAACTGAACTTGTTTTTACTTGAAAACAGACGTCTCAGAGGGGATCTGATCACATTGTACAAATACATACAAGGTCAGTATAAACAGCTCTCTAGTGATATATTTACCAAGAGGTCTCTACAAAAGACACGGGGTCATCGGTTGAGACTTGAGGAAAGGAGATTTCAGCATCAGCATAGGAATGGGTTCTTCATAGTAAGAACAATAAGAATATGGAACTCTCTGCCTAAGGATGTTGTATTATCTAACTCTGTGGATATTTTTAAGAAAGGTCTGCATAACATAAAGGCTACACCTGCTAAAAGGACAGTCATATTAGAAAGTTGATCCATGGAGTAATCTGATTGCTGCTATGGAATCAAGAAGAATTTTTTTTCCCTGTTGTGGCATAATTGCCCCAAGTAGGGTATTTTTGCCTCCTTTTGAATCAACCTTAAAACAAGGTATGTGTGAAAGGTCAAACTTGATGGACTGAAGTCTTTTTCAACCTACTATACTACTATACTATTCATTGCACACATGATTAATATTATAAGGTCATGATTAACGTGGCCATGAGATTAGCATATTTTGACCTGTGGTGTAAGTAATCCAAACAAGACTTCTGTCTAGGGGCGCTTGTAACCACCGATCTCAATACTCAGGTATTCAGTGGTGGTTCGCAGTAAGGAAAAGATATATTTATTTTCTTCTGTGTCCGTGGGGTTGATGAACTGGCACACATACCAAGGAGTTTGCTTTTGGAGTGCAATAATTGAAGTTTGTCCTGAAGTTCCTAAGTGTTTGACCATATTACACTTTTAGTTCGTGTATGTCATTTTTGTTTTTCCAAGTCATTGAGATCGTTGGTAACAAGCGCCCCTAGACAGAAGTCTTGTATGTATCATTTTTCAACATTCCGTGGAGAGTGTTTTTAGGGCTGCAGCTGTAAACTCGGTCAAAAGAAAGGAAAGTATTCTTTTTGTTTTCTCACATTTATTTCCTGACACTGAGTTTCATCCTTTCACTTTCTACACATGTGTAAGTAATTCCCCAGGCCTTGACCACTATGTACATACCACATACACACGCACATATTTTTACTAACACAATACTGAAGCCTATCTTACTCCTTGCTTGTATCAGGTGCAAACTGTGAGTCAAAAATTGATACATATGTAAACATAGCATGCTGGAAGTTACTCACAATCTCTTAAAGGTAAATATGGACTCACTAATTAAAAATACATATTAGATTTTTTTTCTTTTATATTTTCTTTCCTGTACAACCTTTCAAACATCTGGCCACTCAACCCCCCCCCCAAGTAAAATATTGTTAGACTGCCTATTTAGTTTACATGTTCGCCTGCTTGTTTTCTTTAAGTGCTTATCTGCCTTCTTTTCTTGAAGACCCCACTGGCTTTTTTTTTTAAATATGTGACTTCACAATCACATAAAAAGGAGGGAAACGCTTATTGCATTTATATATATTTCCAATCAATCAATCAGTTTCAGTATCACAGTAGTACTTGTAGGGGTGTCCACCATTACTATTTATAGGACCCATTAATGTTTCTAGGTGATCTATGTGCCTCGGTGCTGTTTCATAACTATTATAAAATATTTTGTTTTCTCTACTCATATTTCCATAATGAGGCCCATCAAAACTTCCAACTCCAGGCCCATATATCCCTTAATCCACCACTGGGTCAACAACTGTGCAATGAATTGTATTGAGACACTCAGTCTTCATCTCTCTAATTAACAGCTCTCATCTCCTAGTGACTAATTAAAGTGAATTGAAACAGTAAGTCCGTAAGTGACAGGACTTATTGAAGGGTATTCCTTGGAGAATTCTTATCAGTAGTACCATTCTAGAGCACTTAAACTTTTTTGCATTGTGCAGTTTTTTTGTAAGTTAAAATGTTCTTGTTCGATTGGAACATATTAACATATGTGCTGCTGTTTCTTATAGACATAATTATGTTATATGATTTGAATTACAATTTTAGACCTTTTTTTAATTTATATCAAGCTAAATAAAATACACATATATTTCTAGAGACGTCTAAGAACAATTCTGTTCTCCAGAAGTAAAAAAAAATCCAAATCAATCTAGGTGGACGCAATACTTTAAACAAGTTTGAAATTGCATTAACAAACAAAAACAAAACTGACCAAAACAACAAACAATAGCCTTACGTTAATAGTAGCATGGGAAGAAATGATCCTGTTCCTTAGATTTTTAATCACTTTCAAAGGCAGAGGCACAAATACATGTAAAGAAAAACCCCCAATATAAACAATAATAGCATACTTAACCATTCAAAGCAAGCAATGGAAATAGCACTTTTATGTAATGTATTTAATACTTACTTCCTGAAGAAGCTTGGTTGCTACTCTATGTTTGTGGATATAGGACTGTGCAACACACGTTGTCTTTTCACGGTTCACGATACATACACTGATATTGTACGGATATTGGGAGGAGTACTAGTGGGGGAGCAGCATCAACGGTTTAAAGGGTTAAGTTGTTGCTTTGTGTATCACTTGGTGTGCAGTGTTACAACTTGGTGACTGTTGTTTAATATAATTTTTGATTATATACAATGACATTTTTTTAGTTAAGTAGGGTATTTTATATTTTGCTGGTCCTTTGTTTTATGATGTATTAACACACCAAACCTTATTCACACATTGAATGTATTATGGTTGTTGCTTTGCAGTGATGATATTTTATTATGAATATAAATGCAGGCTTAAAATTCCAGCTATCACATGCAATATAGAAAGACTAATTTTAGGTTATTTTTAAGGACACTAGAGCATTTCATTGCAGACAATTCCCAACTCTGAAATCTATATCAATTCTAGAATGCTATTTGATTTTATTGCTATTCCGTTATTCTCTTACATTTTATTTCTTAAATGGCCAAAATTAGCATAATAGTAATAAGTAAACCTTTGGCAAATATGTTTCATTACACAAGAGAAAAAAATTCAAGACGCTTACTCTAATGGAAAATAGAAAGTCTGATAGCACAGCTTTACTATTTTCATTACTACAGAATACAATTAAACGTGGACAAAAACAAGGTTGGAATCTCTGCCTGTACTGTATTATATATTTCAACATGCTATTTGAAACCATACTTCATTTTCCAAACCATGCATGAGACAAATACCATAAATTACACATCAGAATAGATTATTAGAAATACTAATATAATATACCAAAATAATAATAATAATGTCCCGCACAACGAGGTTTGGAGATGCTGATGTTAGGTAGGATCAATAGGAGCTAGCTAAAGCAAAGTTAAAGCATAAGCCGAGCTCGGGGTACCAGAGGTCAAGGATAAATGACAAATGAGCTGAGGTCAGCCAGAATAAACGAGGTCAAGCCAAGGTCAAACACTGAAGATTTCAATCAGAACTTGTACTGAGGAATTGGTACTATGAATCATTAGGACGACCATCAGAGGGCAAGGTCCAGATCTCCTCTGAGGGTTTATATAGGACTGGGAGTGAAAAGGCACTGATGCCAGGTTTTGGCACCAAAATGTTCAAAAGTCTGACTTAACTTCCTGTTCAGATATCACCACCAGGGGCTGCATGGAGACGGATCGAGTCTGAGCCTTGCTTCCGATCATAACAGAAGGGTGTGGTCCCCAGACTGATCAAGTCTCCCCGGGGTCAAGCATATACAGAAATAAGCTAAACACTTCAATAAGGGATAGATAATGGGGAGGATAGAGTAAAGGGAGAGAAAGGGAAGATAATGAGAAAGAGGCAATATGAGGAGAAGGGGAGAGATAAAGAGAAAAAAAGATAAAGATGAAGAGCAGGGGTGATAGAGAAATAGAGATAAAAAAATGGAAACATAAAATAAAGAGTAAGGAGTGACATAATGAAGAGCAAAATGAATTTGAGAAAAAGGAAGAGATAAAGTAAAATATGAAAGATAAAGTAGAATAAGAGGAGAGATAAGGAGAAAATGAGAGATGAGATAAAGAACAATAGAAAAGATAATGAGACAGGAGGGATCAAATGAAAGAGGTAAAAAAGAGAAATGGGAGACCTAGAGAGAAAAGAGAGATATAGAGAGAAATAAAGGAAGATGGTGGAGATACACAGAAAGGCTAAGGATATAGAAGAAAAGGGTGATGTAAAGAGAAAGGGAAGAAAGGGATAGATAAAGAGAAAGAAGAGTATTAGAGAGAAAAATGATAGAGGGAAAGGGTGGAGAGATAAAGAGAACAAATAGAGAGAAAAGAGGAGAGAGACAGAAGGACAGATAAAGAGATAATGAGGGATCAAAGGTAAGTGTAGACATAAAGAGAAAGAAGAGGAGGAGAGATAAAGAGAAAAGGGAGAGATAATGAGAACGAGGAGAGATAATGGAATAGGGAAAAATTATGAAAATGGTAAAGAGAGAGTTTGTTCTTTGGAAGTTTGTGTATGTTAAGGCAAGTATGCCAAAGGGCAAGCAAGTATGTGAATACAATCCTAGAGCTGTCACCAAATGAGCAGTCAGCAAAGAAGTTCCTTAGCCCTGAGTCACTTAGCAAGGAGTGGGGCCCAGTGACAGGTATACAGGTACCTATATGATCCCAACAATGGGGAGGATCAGGTGTAGGCAGATTAAATCACTGATGAGTAATACAGAATGCCAGTGGTTAATGCAGAATGGTTGGTCACAAATAGCCGGATCATACAAGCCTGTGGTTGGTACACAGTGCAGGTAATCAGACACGCCGGGTACAGTACACAGGTAGGGCAGTGCAAGATCAGAATCATTAGGCAGAAGAGTAGCCAGGCAAGCCAAGGTTCAATAACAACATACATGATTTCCAACGATAATGCCACAAATGGCAGGACCACAGCAGGGTGACTGTGCTAAACAGTACTGGATTTTCAAATCAGGTACCCAGCAAATCTTACTTCCCTCATATTCCAAATGACAGGTTTGGGTTGTGGAGTTCTTCTCATGAACCTATTATAATAGAGGGGTTTAAGTAAAGAAACATGACACACACAAGATATCTGGTGGGAAAAAGCAGCTCATAAAACATAGGGTCAATCCGAGGAAGGACACAAAAGGGCCAATATACAGTGGAGCAGGTTTCATACATGGAATCTTGAGCTTGATGGAATCTTGAGCCACACTCTGTCACCTCTGACGTATGAAGGAGCCAGCCTATTGTGATGATTAGCCTGTCTCTTGAACCTTATCCCATAGAGTAGGCAATTGGGTCTCATAATGGTCTACCACAGGAACCAGGGGTATCATTGAACAAAGATGGCAAGGAAAATGGTTGATAACGATAATTGCAGTAGAAGGGAGAGGTTTTGGAAGCTTCATGAGAAACATTATTTCTAGCGAGAGCAGCCCAAGGAAGTTGTGTCTAATCTGCCTATCTTCCACGAACAGTCAGAGTGACTGTTCCAGAAACTGGTTTCTTCTCTCTGTAACAAAATACCTGATATGCGATTAGTTGCGCTTTTAATTTACCGTATTTGCTCAATTATAAGATGAGGTTTTTTTCAGAAAAATGATCGGGGTTGTCTTATAATCAGACCTCAAATAGAGGTCTAACTATGAAACTAAGATCCAGATCCCCCGCAGCGCTGCAGGGGACCTGGATCCTCCTGTTATCCCCCCGATTGTAAACCCCACGATCCAGAAACTTACAAGAGTCGCTTCGACTCCCGAGGTGTAGTCGGGGAGACGGGTAGGCACGTCTATGCGATTCGTGTCGGGGCAACTTCCGCTGCAGGGCCAGAAGGACTTTATTGGATCGCTGAATTGTTACGGACATTTAACTGATCAGATACAGGGAGAGACAATGGTATCTACTAACCGGAGGAGTTAGCTGGCATTAAAAGAATTTTAAAAGTCTGACGAGCGTTACCTATTGCGCGGTACAGCGGGGGACTAATCGCGTCTGCGCAGAATGCGTTTGAATGGCAGACGAGCCCCCTGCTGACGGGCAATTTAAACTCCTGGCGCCAGGGCTGCTGCGGTACGCGTTAACCCCGTATTAACCCCTTAACCGGAAAAAAACGAAGAATGAACACGAAGAATGTCCACTAATATTCGCCCGAAGAGAAGACAGGAACAGGCGAATATTCGCAGAATACGAAGATTTTTTTTTGCCGAAGACGCCCCCTGGTGCCCAAGTCTAGTTAAAAGGCATATCATGGGGCACTCTGCCGCCATATAACACACACACCTCCGACTTACCACTTCTTCTGGTGTCTGGTGAGGGCAGCGGGTGGAGGCCTGCATTCATGAAGTTAAAGGGACCAGTGTGCACGTATCGCGCCGCCCAGTGGCCATGCCTCAGCTCTTCGTCCCATGTCTTAAAAGGGGTGGGATGAATTGCTGAGGCACTTCCATTGGGCGGCGCGGTGTGTGCACACAGGACATTTTAACTTCATATTAGGCTCCGGCGACAGGAGGAGGTGGCCTGGGTGCCGCTTTCAATCCCACTCGCAGCTGCTCAGTGGCTGTTTTGAAGGTTGATCTGCCAGCCGGCCGGCCCACCAGGAAATTTCCCGGTATCGCGGTGGACCAGATATCTTGATACTTAGAAAGGTCTTTATGAATATAATAAAAATGGTTTACCATATGGAATTGACTTGTGTTGCTATTCCAAGCGAATGTGGTCCATTAGTTTTCTTCAAATTCCTTACAATGCAAAGTTCACCTGCTAATAGAATATAAATACAAAAATCTTTTGGTTACTATTAAAACGAGTGAGTATACATATGAAATTGTTTTACAGCACCAACACGGTTAGACAATGTACCAGCTGACATTTTTTTAAACTGATAATCGTGTAAATTAATGCAGTGTACCCCTTTCCTGGTCAAGCATCAACAAGGAAAACTTTCCCTAAATCATTTTTTTTAAATTTCTCTATTTGATTTTAGATTTTTAAACTAATAAGGATAACCCTGAAAATTATTTACTATTACATGAAATAAATCTCAGAAGGTTTTTCATTCTGATATATGTAAACTGCTCTTTAGATGAAAAAACATTTGCCTTGTAGATCCACAAAGTGAAGTAGTTGGGTTTCTGAATATGTATATATCTTAATCTATTTATTCCATGGAGTTTCAGGTTTATAGTCTTGATGTCTTCAATATAAAATGTTAAAGCTCCAATTGGAGTAGTTTAAGAAGTTAATATTTTTATTTTATTTGTATTTGATTCAATTGCTGTATTGAACAATCCTGATAGGACTGCAATTGATTCATTAAAAGTTAAGTTTTGATTTGGATAAAATATTTCTGTATATTTTCTTGATGTTGGGTAATTGTGGAATAACTAGGTGAATTATATCGAAGGTATTTTTTTTTCCTGCAGTTAAAAATGCATTTTAAAGCACTTTAATGTGCATTATTTGTTGATAAAGCTGCATTGAACTTCCCCATTATTATTTTTAATGATTGGCAATAAATGTGTATTTCACAAACATCTAATATTGTAATACAAATGTGTTGAAGGTTGTGATTAGTGGCACAGTAGAATTGATTATTAACTGGTATTACTAGCTGTTGGTGGTATGTAATAGCATTTCAAAATGTTTCCCTTTTAAATCAAATGTATTATTATTTTTTTCATTTAGATAGATGGTAATAATGGAGAATAATCAGATACAATGATTTTGTATGCCAAGCATATATCAAATACACTTTGTTAGTAACAGATCTGAGAACAGATAGCGATACCATTGTGGATAGTGTCAGACTAATAGAATACAATCTACTCTACTTATATATAAGCATTTCAGCTAAAATGTTTTTCTGTAATAAGATCATAAACCAGTAATTTAAAGAAAACTAAATATGGATTAGGTTTAATGTATTTAGGGTCTTATATAATTAGTCATGATACACTAAAATGCAGTTATACTGACAGAACAAAACAATATTATATACTAATGTTCTGATGCCTTAAAAACATTTGACTTTGCATATCGGAATTTTTCATTCCTGACTATGAAAAATATATAGTACTAAAACCATATGTTGATAATAATTTGTAAAAATGCCTGAATTCTGAATTTTTGTTCACATAGTAGTTTTATAATATCAGCATTTTCTCCAGATGCACTGCACGTTCAGTCATTTCATTATAGCAGGATAAAAAAAAGTATACATTGATCTAATGCTAATTTAATTGTATTTATTATCTGCTGCATTCTCTTTCACTTAATGTTTTTCATGGTATTAAGGTGAATTATGTAGTGACATAATTTAATAATCCCTCTAAAAGTGTATGTCAGGTCATGTCTGTAACAAATGAGATTGCAGTGCAAACAGCTTTGCTAATAAATGGGTTACTCTGTAACAACCAAGGACTTGACTTTATGATATCATTGTCTAAATCAGGACAGAATGTATAAAGCAAGTTCATTGTAGTGCTGAGGTCATTCAGACGGGACCAAAGGCTAGCTATTATAGCTATTTGAATTTAAATGTCATTGTTGTATTGATGGTAAATTCCAATTTCTGATGTGTAGTAAATAGTTAATTGCAGTATCAGAAATAATATTTTATTAATTTTGTTTAATTAAAGCTGCCACTTAACAAGCCACTATTCTATGTCCAGTGAAATGTCACTCATCAAAGAAAAGTAGGCAACATTATTAGCTCTACACCAAAGCCATTCAGAGGATTACAAAAAACCTGAGAAAATACTTTGTAATCCCACTTTTTGAATACCTTCTACAGTGTTTTGCTTTCTTTTTCTTCTTTAAAAAGTGAGGTTGGCAAACTCTGAATAAATGAAAGACAAGATTGTGCAGGTAGCATGAAAACCGAAAAGTATCTTTATTATAATGCAGAATAGATAAACACAACATAAAAAACTGGGGGTTTTCGCCAGCAACAAATGAACGGATATAGGAAAGTCTTTTTTCAGCCTATATAACTATGTAACTATGTAACATGGTATTTATAGCAGAGACAAATGCTATTTGTGAAAATAGAATGATTGATGTGTTTTGCTTGACCATGCTTATTTAGAAGCTACTATCACAAATGAATCACCAAAGTTAAAATATGCATCCATTGTAATTAAAAACACCAGAATACTATTGTCTATACGAATGGAGAGTACAAATGTAAATACCAATAGTAAAGCAATAGTCTAGAGCCCATGTGATTCCTGATAAGAGATAAGTGAAATAAACTCCAGAAATAATAATGAACACAATCCTCATAAAAATGTATACAATGGCAACTACCCAAAAAGTGTTATAAGCAATATATACAATTGAAAATTCCGTGTGCAGGGTGAAACCCCAATCTAAATAACATGTTCCATCATACTGGAAATTAAACCCTTATGGCTTTCTAGTAACTAAAGAAAAATAGAATAAACTGTACATTGGTTAAAATGTTGTTTTGTGACATTTTCACCCCGGATGGATAAAACACCTTTTCTATTTCCTGAAAAGAAAAGTAATGCAAATCAAATTTCACTGTAAGAAATGTTTGCCTAAAAGTGAGGTTTTGACTCCTTGTGGAAAATATGAGTTAAATGTTCTCTTATGCCTTTATTAAGCTCTTTTGCGGTAAGACCCATACACTATATGGACTAAAGTATTCGGACACCTAACCATTACACCAGGAGGGACTTTTATGACATTGCATTCTTAATACATAGTCATTAATACGTAGTTGGGCCCCCTTTGCAACTTTAACAGTTTCTACTCTTCTGGGAAGGCTTTCTACAAGATTTTGGAGTATTTCTTTGGGAATGTTAGACCATCTACCCAGAAGAGCTTTTGTGAGGTCAGGCACTGATCTTCCATGAGAAGGCCTGGATCGCAATCTTCGTTCCAGTTCATCTCAAAGGGGTTCAGTGGGGTTGAGTTCAGGGATCTGTGCAGGCCACACTGAACTTATCCAACCTTGGATCCAGTCTTGGTATGTCCCCTTCAAAAATGCTCTACTGGAAGAATGGGAAAAATTCAAAGAAACACTCCAAAATCTTGTGGATAGCCTTCCCAGAAGAGTTGAAACTGTTATAGCTACAACATGGGACCAATTACACAATAATAATTATTTAGATTGCAATGTCATAAAAGTCCCTTATGGTGTAATGGTCAGGTGTTTTTGTCCATATGGTCTATATTGTATTGTATTTTCCCCAGGGAGATTTGCTTTAACCCGCAACTCGAAAGTTTCCAAGAGGATGTCTCCAGACTGGCTTTCTGTTCCAAAAAAATGTAAAAACATAGGTTGTATGGGACAAGCGCCTGGTTTAAAAGAGCTTAGGAGGCGGTCACAAGCGCCACTGCAAGAGATTTTGCCTCTTGCAAGATGGGGTATCCTTTAAAGAAATGAACATGTTTCCAAGAGGATCTCATTCAACCATGCAAGTCAAAGGAGCCCAGCTTTCTAATCACTATGTAAAAAAAAAAAAAATTCCCCATTAATGTCACATCAGAGGAACCAACAAAATTAAAAATAAATAAATAAATTATATATCTCTATATATATCTATTATATATATGTATATATATATATATAGTATATAAATAGATATAGATAGAGATAGATATGTATATAGATATATATATATCTCTATCTATCTATAATATATATATATATAGATATATATTATATATATACGTTTATATTTATGAGCAAGTCCTAGAGATATTAGAGCTATATCTTCACAAAATCTTGTGGAAAGAGTTGGAATGTTAAATGCCCCTTGGGTGTCTAGTTTTAAAAAATTATTTCATGGTTTAATTAAATTGGCTGGGTTTTAAGATGCCCCAAAAATAGGACATGGCTACAGAATGACTAGATGTCCAAATTCCAAAAAAATGCACACCTCTCAAAGATGTCCATACCTGAAGTACAATGCGTGTGGGGAAAAACATGGTAAAATTAGTGCATCGAAAGGGTTAAAATACCAGCATTTGAAATACCCTGGGGTGTCTAGTTTTCAAATCTGTATGGTTTGACGGGGTACATTGAATTGGCCAGCTTAAATGATGTCCCAAATAACATACAGGGGCAGGATGACCACATATGAAAATTCCAGTTTGAAAAATGCACACGTCCCAAATGTTGCCTTTTAGCCCCCAAACAACCCAACAAACCCATGAATGGGGGGTATCACTGTACATACCCATGAATGGGGGGTATCACTGTACTCTGTATAATATGTTGCTGAACACATATTGGGTATAGTGTTGTTTGGCTGAGGCATTTACCAGGAGCTGTAAATTCAAACCTAATGTAGAATGTGTGTGGGAAAAACACACAAATAAATAATACTGCAAACTTTGATAAAGTCTGATGGTAAAAGGACTGCATGGAAAGAGTTAAAATACCAGTTGTGAAATACCCTGGGATGTCTAGTTTCAAAAAATATTTGATTTGATGAGTAAATTGAATTGACCGTCTTCAAAGATCTCCCAAATAGAAAAATGCACGCTTCCCAAATGTAGCCGTTTACCCCAACACACCCATGCATGGGGGGTATCACTGTACTCAGGAGATGCTGCTGAGCACACATTGGGGGGTTGTTTGACAGTGACATATACCAGGAGCTGTAAATTCATGCATCAAGTAAAATGTGTGTGAGAAGAAAAAGAAAGTATTATTATGGGGGCAGAATTACTTGGCCTGTAAAAAATGGTTTTGAAAAGCAAAATGCTAGTTGTAATTATTGCAAAAAAACATAAAAACATTGAGTATTTCTTAACTAAGGACAAATAGCAAAATCTGCTTAGCAGATTTTTTCATCAGATTTTATAGATGAGTAAAATATTTTTCAAGTAAAAGTCAGAAAATGTCATTTTTTTCCTCAATTTTGCACCATAGATTATATTTTTTAACAGTAAATTATATGATATAATCAAAATAATGACATCTAAAGAAAGCCCTTCTTGTCCTAAAAAAACAATATGTAACTTGTGTGGGTTCAATATGAGAAAGAAGAAAATAACAGCTAAAGACAAGCACAGCAGAAACAGCCATTGTCACAAAGGGTACAAAAAATTAAATCAGCCATTGTTACAAATGGGGTTAAAGTTCCTTTTATACTTTATACATAGGATACCAGAAAACAACATATTAACCCTTACACCAACATGCCTTCATCACATTAACCCTTTTGTGTCACAATCCTCTTCTGGGCACACACACACATATATATAAATATATATATAAAATTTATAGTTTTTTTATGAGCAAGTACTAAAATTAGCACTGTATCTGCCCAAAAACCCTTGCATGGAAACTGTTAAAATACTAGCATTTCAAATATCCATGGAGTGGCTAGATTAAAAAATGTATGCTTTGATAGGGTAAATGGACGTGGGCGGGTTCAAAGATGTCCAAAATAGGACATGGGTGCTAACTGACCAGATGTCAAAATGAAAAGAAAAATGCCAACCTCTCAAATGCAGCATTTTAGCAAAGAAGCAGATAAACATATGCATGGGTAGTATCACTGTCTACCTTAACTGTGTTTATTGCTTAAGCTCTTTTTCCTGTGTCAGACAGAGGTTCTTCCTTGGTGTAAACGGAAGAAAAAACAATTTAAAATATCAGCCTTCTCTCATTCTTCACTATCCAAATTCCCCATTTGAATAGCAAAGATATTGCTGGAGCTGTGCTCATACTGGCAGCTGTATCTGCTGCTGAAGAAGTGACGCTGCCTGCTTCCCGCCCTGCAGAGATGCCACACGCACGGCCAACAGGAGCTGCCACCAGGACTGGAAGATCTCCCCACTGTTGCTGTGATACACCTGGGAGATAACAGAAGATCCACCCCTCCAACATCAGTAGAACACAACTCCACAGCCATATCATCAGGGGACTCTCAGGATGTAGACAATGCCTAATCCAGGGAGATATCAGCACCATTCCAGGAGAAGGACAACGGGATTCAGGTAAGTAATTAGAATCTGGGGACTTGGGGCTCCTCTTCGGTGCAGGCCTTGTGTGACACCCAGTGTTTTTACGCACTAGGCCCCTAAGTAGGCCTTGTGGCAGAACAGTAAGCTGGCGGTCTACCTTGCATGCCACTTGCTGTACCCCGTGCGCGATCTACGCACACCCACCTGACACAGCAGGCTGCTCCCCTGCTTGCCGACACCTTGATGTGGGATGGGAGGGTCAGCTGAAAGGTGTTTGGGGGCCTGGTCATCCTGTTGATACCCAATCCAATGGAAAGCCTGTGAACAGGACCCGTGACGCCAGTCTGTGGAATTTAAAATATAAATAGGACTTGATCTTCAACAGCCATACAATAAAATATAACTAGTCCTGTGTTTCTTAACAAGAATTCATTGATTCCCTGGTCATACCAAGCAGTGGCTTCTCCAGCTTTCAT
>VKOC01000005.1:18277719-18308165 GCA_009364415.1 Spea multiplicata
CTCTCACCCCTCTCTTACTGGTGCTTCCAGCCGGGGCAGCGGGTTGCCGTCTCCTTCCCCTGCAACTGGAAGGAGGTGGAGTTGGCAGCGGGGGTTTGTATGCGTCCTTCCCGCATACATTCCCTGACTCACATTCCTTGTCTGATCTCTGACAGTCGGGGAATGTCTACGCGACGGACGCAGACAACCCCCGCTGCTAGCCACACCTCCTTCCGGCTGCAGCGGACGTTGTCTACACGCATTGCGTAGCGTCAACCCGCTGCCCCGGCAGGAAGCACCGGTACCGGTAAGTGTGTGTGATGGGGGGGGACAGGAGGATCCAGGTCCCCTGCAGCGGTGCGGGGGATCTGGATCTTAGTCTCCTAATCAGACCTCTATTTGAGGTCTGATTAGAAGACGACCCCGATTAGAAGACGAGGGGTCTTTTTCAGAGCATTTGCTCTGAAAAAACCTCGTCTTATAATCAAGCAAATACGGTAGATTTATAGATGAGATAATGGATCTAGTTCTATTAAACTGATGCTAAAGCGTATCCAATCCTGCTTTATTTAATGTATGTGCATTATTGCATAGTCTGCCCCTCATGGCCACAAGATTAATCATTTAATGACTTCATGAGCCTCCCAGGGCTCCCATCAGATTATTTTGTGCCCAGTATTAACATAGGTCCAGACACCCACCGTAATCATATTACTCCTCAAAAAACCCTTAATGAAATAGGTGCACCCCATCCATCTACCCGTAGATTTCCCCAAGTTAAAAAAGTTCTTTACTCTGTATCCCAGTTTTTTTTTAAAAAAATACACACACAGACCCCCTCCCCAGGTTTCTAATTTTAAGATGCACCTACCCTTTCCCCAGGGCACCTATGTTAAAAAAGTACAGTTCCTCACCAGCCACGTTACCAAGTACCTATCTTGAAAATAGTGCATAATGGTAGGTATATTGTAGGAGTCACCATTGTGGCACTGAGGGGACCCCAGGGCACCCTCCAGAGGCTGTGGCCCAATATCAATGTACTGGCTAAAAACCTTGATAGCAACCCTGAAGGTTCCTCTAGCTCCTTCATGCTGTGGTGGGTCTTAAAGGCCTACATTAAAAAACTGTTTATGTCCTTTCCATACACACGGGACAACTAATTCCCAAGTATCCTGGAATAACATTTTGAATTGTGATCAGAAATCACTGTCTACATACAACGCAAACTCCTTGGCTGGAGTGATATCCTTCCACAATAGAGCTTAGTGATTCTCTCTACATGTCTCTAACATGTTGGTCTAACTTGAATGGTAATACTTAATTTTAGAGGCAACACGCACATGTCTTGTTTAGTCTTGAAAAGAACTGGCAATTACATGGGAATACATTTTATGCACTTTTATGTTCTGCAAAACAAAGGACAAAAAAGTAAAAGGCACAGGTCTCTACACCAAGCTTATTAAAATCATTTTCTATTCATACCGCAGAGTTTATGTTATTTAATGATTTCATGAGCATTTAAGGAATTACTTTCTGCCTGTCTTCAAAACTGGCATGGAATATCATTTTATAATCACATAAGCCAATATCTCAAATATCAAAGGCAAGCCATCCCATGTAGATTAAGATGTTCTTTTTTTCTATTCCATTCTGCTGGTTAGGGCTGTGTAGTTTATACATTTATTCTAATATATATATATATATATATATATATATATAATCTCCTAACTAGGGATGATAGAGTTTACAGTCCAACAACTTTTTACGCACTTTCATAATAGTAATAATCGATTCCTTTAAGAATTTCTAGCCATGTGATCTATGATAGAGATATTACAGCAAAAAGATTAATGTAAGCATCCATATTGTCATCCAACACCAAAGATGTTCATCCAAGACCTCCCATAGCACAGCATGTGCTCCTTTGCAGTGTTATGGTAGCAGATGGCTACAGATCTACAGATCAATTTCTAGGTATATTAGCAACACTCATTAGTAAAGCCTGTACAGATAATTAGAAGCTTCCCTCTCCTGGGGATACCACTTAATGGGCTACAAATGGCCCATTTACACTGTTGAGTGCTAATCCACCATAGTTTCCTTCCGCTACACTCTTCCTTTCGAAGTGGGGTGCCGGCATATGATGTCATACCCCAGCGCCCCGAAAGTAAAGACAGGGGTGCTAAGGAGCAGCAGGTAAAGGTAAATACATCACTGCCTGTCTGGTGATTAGAAACAGTTACCCGGAGCTTTGGGGAAGCAATGTACGAAGTCTCCAAGCCAAACCAAGAACAGTTTATAACTAAACTTCCAGTTCTTCTGTGTATGTGTGAGAAAGGATAGATAGCTTGTCACGCTAACCCTTCTGTGCTGATTGTACTAATTAACATATCAGAAGATTGTGACTGCACGCAGGAAAAGACATGGGGGCAGGAAACTAAACTCTGAAGGCAATTATGTCTAACTCATTATGAGTTTAACACATTCATGCAGAGAGTGGAAAATAAGTATTTTATTTGTTAGTGGAGTTTAAAGAACTGGTTCTTTAATGAATGAACTCTGTTGATCCTGCAGGCTTCTACACCCCTCCTTCCAAAAAGCTCTTGCACGCCACAATTACAGCTGACAAGAACACCAGCAGGATTAGTCGGATTCTTTTCAGTGCCCTTTGATCATAGTCTGCATCCTTCCTCACAATATTTGACAATCTATCCAGGACTCACGCAACTCCAACCACCTTGTTTATTTTTGAAAGTCCTATTAAGATTGTCTTTCACTGGCAGATTAATTATGAGCATGCAATTAGTTGTGTCTGCTTATATTTCCCTCATAACTATCCTGTACAAGGCCTTCACCAGTGTCGGTGGCCCCCTCCCAGCTCTCCACCAGAAAGGGAGAGTGGGGGTAAAGTTCCTTTTGGGACTTTGAATTTATTAAGGCCTTCTATTTTAAAAAACATTAGCATTACAACCACAGTGGGAAAGTGGAGATCTTGTTAAGAATGTTTGAATTGTTAGTGATGATGTGAGAGAATGAACCCTGTTTGGTTCTCAGTGGGTAAAATGCCCTCTGAGTGTCTTTTGAAACACTGCATCAGGAGATATAGAATGTAAAGACATAGAAAAGTAACCCCTGTATCTTCAAGAAGGAATGTGGGCCTTATTAAACACTATTCAGCTAATTTTCATCAGTGTACTTTTATTATTATTATTTATATAGTGCCAACAATTTATGAGTGGTTCCTTCAATACATAACATATATTCAAAGGACATGACTAAACATACTGAGATAAAATGATACATAAGGGTATAAGCTTACACTCAAGAGGGAATGGCATATACACTCATCCAAAATGTAAATCTATGATCTATTGCTGCATTTTGTTGAGCTGACTAATTTGTTCCATCTGTTTTTAATTTGGGATATTTATGTACAAGTGCAGAAAAACAAATAGGGAATCAAGTAGTTTTTATTTATATAACAGCTGAAAGTGAAAAGCTGAAAACACTTTTTAATTCAACATTAAATTTAACTTAAAAATCAGAATCCATGCTTTCTTTTATTTATTATTTGTTGATTTATAGGAAAGTTTCAATTTTAATTTATATTTAATAGTTTAATATATATTTACAATG
This sequence comes from Spea multiplicata, assembly GCA_009364415.1. Taxonomy (NCBI): domain Eukaryota; kingdom Metazoa; phylum Chordata; class Amphibia; order Anura; family Pelobatidae; genus Spea; species Spea multiplicata. Next base: position 18,281,335 of record VKOC01000005.1, read on the forward strand.
AAGCTGCAACCATCATAGGTCATACTTTTTGTATCAAATGAATATCAAATCATCTTTTTATTACAAATAATTGCACACTCAAATAGATAAAATAATCATTGTACTCTTTAAAACTAAAAGAAATCTTCAGATCAAAAAAGTATCCAGGAGTAGATTTATATTTGGGTAAAACAGATATTTACCCTAGTGTAAAAAACTAAAACATACCAAAAAAGGCATTACTCCTTGTGGTAGCAACTAGCCAGTAGGGCAAGGTATTCATACATTTGTGAACTATTTTATGCAGCTTCAATAGCCAGTAAATGTACTCTATGAGCATTTGTTTGTATGTAAGAACATTTATGCAAACAACATTAGAATGTATTACTAAATTACAAATTTAAAGAAACTTGCCAAATTCGTACAAATCTTTGAAAACAAGGCCAGATCCCCCTGAAACGGAGGGTCACGGTAGGGGACGTCTTTTTGCTTTAAGATCACATGTGTCAACTTTGGTCAAAATGGTGGAGCTTCTGGTGATGTCCTCCCCCTGATTGAACGAGAATCAGAGTGTGAGAATGTGTGGGCGCTGGACAACGAGTTTTGTATCAGAATCTCAAATGCCCGCTGATTTTTGTCAGAAACGGATGGGCAGTAAACCAAATTCCTTGTCCGAAAACAATGGGCCAAAAAACAAACCAAAACATTTTGGCCATTTTGCACATACCTAATGACTAAGGTGGTAACCTAATCCAATATTGTATAGAATAAGTAATCAACCAGTGAACCTAAAATGCAGACATGTAGACACACAGGGAAGAGGGTGCCTACCATGGCTGCAACGCAACAAAGCAGTGCCCAGTATCAATGTGCCAAGTCGACCTCAAAAGTGACCAAAAAGAGGGGCTAATTGCTTAGAATTACCAGTGCCCTGTTTATTATACAAGCTTTTGTTGGTGAATAGTACAGTATTTGTAAAGCATGGTTGAAATGTAATTTTGTTGGAGGGCTTTACTAGGGTGACATGGTCTTTATGGTGCAGCAAAAATAACACATAAGCAGATAGTAAAGCTGCATCGGTGTAATATTTTGTTATTCCAGGAACATAAGCAATAGAGTTAAATCCACTATGCTTTGAGTCATTCCTAGCCAGGCCACTGTCCTAACATTGTGTGTCTATAAATCATATATACTATTATTATTGTACTATTATTGTATAGATCATATATCTAACTAGCAGATTTTTCATATTTCCACATTTCTTCTCTATTATGTGTTTACAAGTATATTTTTAGACACGGTAAATCCTTTAAGCCATAAAATAGGTCTGCACAGAAAATTTGGAAGGTAAGATTGGAAACAGTTATCTATGCGCGGATAGGCATTTATTCCTTCTGAGTAATGAAATCCGCGCTAAACCCGGCACAGTGCACAGGAGCATTAGTAAGAGGTACCAAAAACAGATGCCTATATTTAATATCAGGAGGAAAAAGGATCAGCTTGTCTCACACCCTGACACCTACAGGCTACTTGACTCATACTTGCATTTGATGAATTTCCTCCTGTGAATCACCAGGGTTATAAAAGTCAGGTCATTAGCCGAAGTCTTCCGCTATTACACAGTAAATCATTTAATGTTATCTTAAATGTATATGGTATAATAGGAAAATAACTCCCAATTCATTTTCAGAAATGTTATTATTTCAGCATGTGGTGTGGTATACAACTACAAAGTTTAAGCATAGTTATTAAATTCTAGCATCCAAATGTAAACTGAACCAATATTCTAGATATGCCTACCGGTTTGACGTACTAGCAATTGGAATATTGGATCATGGGTTCATATCCCTAGACAGCAAACGTTAGCAAAAATGTTCCTTACACATTTACTCCTCTATCTACGTTCTTCTAGCTTCAATAAAGAATTATTCCTAGGATTTGTCATTTCCTTAGGTATGTGTATAATGTGTCATATTTAGTTAAAAATAAAAGAGTCAAGTTATTTTTTTATCTATGCTTTTCTTATCTCCTAGGACATGATCTTTACCTGTCATGCCTTGTTTTGAGGTATGGCCTAGATTCGGGGGGGGGCAAAAAGAGTGGAAAAGAGGTTAAATAGGATCAATTAGACAATGCTTTGTAGTAGTCCATATTCCACCCATTTTGACCATACCCTCACAATATTTGCTCGTGCAAGTGTGGGTGCCACATGGAATGCCTTGGGCCACTAGGTATGTCATCATGGGCCTGACTTTCCCTGACATAATATGTAATGATATTTGGTGTAAATTTTTAGTTTCTCCACCTCAAAAGAGTTGAGTCTCAACTTGTGAACACTGTAGAAGGCATTGCCTTAATACTATGCAGGGTAACTGAACTAACAAGCCCTGTGCTGTACTACATAGATAAACATTAACTGAACTGTTAAGATTGCTTAGAAACTAAAACATACCTGATTTTGATTCAGAAACCATGAAATCGTTTTCACAGTTTCTATGATAATCTATCAGCGTCTGCTTTTTGCACACTAGGCCGTACTAGGATGTTTCCAATGCTGTATTGAATTAGGAGTAGATTGAATGACTAATTTGAACCTCTTTGGTGTACAACATTTACCGGTATATAAAATGTTCAGATATTGCAGTTATCCGGATTGAAAGAAAGGTTTCTGCTTTTTGGGGATTTCTCCAACTTCAGCTGTAGAAGAATATTTATGTTAATTGCTACTTTACATTGAAAGCACCCTTAAAAGATGTCTCTCTCTTTATATATAAATATAAATACATATATATAATATATATATATATATATATATATATATATACATACCGTATGTATGTACATATATATTATACAGTTTACATCGCACCACAGATATCAAACGAATGTATGCAATAAATGATAATTTAAATTTGCAACAGTTTAGTTGTCACCGTTAATCAGCACAATAAACACACCACTTCCCTTTTCATTAAATACCATTTTAACATATGATCTCAAGTAATACAGACATGTGACCTATGTTGAAAAAGCATTTTTTTTCTTTTCAACTACATCACAATGTCCTCCTCAAGAGGAACTTCTTGTTTTAAATGCCAGAGTGACTTTATACAGAGTGACACTGTTGTGAAGCAGAAGTCCTAATTTACTAAGTTGTGATAATTATTATTGGAGAGGTATTTCTCATATGAGTTCCTAAGGAAACTAGCTGGCTGGTGCAATGTAAATATGGCCATGAAATATATAAAAAACAGACACAGTGGCGTGAAGATAAAGGCCAGAGTGTATTGAACACCATGCCACATTTATTTTAAGTCAAACTGTAATAAACATGTGAATCAACTGATAAAAAATCATCCTAGCTGGGATGGCTGGCCGGGGTCCCTGAGACTACTGACATAGGCATAGCCAACTGGTGTGACATCCCATGCATGGTGGACGCACAGCTTGTTGCTCACCAGGGATCAGCCCACGATGATGCACTTATCTACTAGTGCTATTCCCACCACCCAAGCTATCTGTACCTAATTTCCCACTGATCCCAGTCCTCAGGGACCACCTGCCAGCACTGATCCTGATCTGAAACTTGGGAAGGAGCGTAACAAATCTTTCTGGGAGATATATCCATAGAGGTTTGAAGTCAGTGAAGCTCTACCTTTCCATGTTTCCTGCTCACCAGTCCCTCTCACAGTTGAATCCCTTCTGCCGAATCCACACTGACCTGAAACTTGGGCGTTATTTATGCTAAGGATGTTCCATGTCCAATAAAGCAGACCCTTATTGATGCTGAATCGTAGGCTGTGGTCTAAACTCCACTTTATTCCGAACCCATGACTCTGTATCCTAATGAATTCCCATCCACTCACGCAGCCCTGTTAATGCTCCTGTACTGTTAAACATAATATCTGGACATTAGATGTGCATGACTTTATTGAGAAATAGTAAGGGAGCCTGTTCAATGCTGATTGATGGTCTGTTATAAGCTAACAAACCCAGACTTACCTAACCTGTACCCTACACTGTCTAATGTACACTGATGCATCGATACACTTTTGTTAAAGCATGACCAGAAAGCTATACACAATACCTTTATTCGATGACCATTATACACACCACCATGCAGCCCCTACATTAATTCTTAATTTCAGGGCTGTTCTGATTTTCGGGATGTCTCTCCCATCTCATTACCACTTTTACATTTCCATCATCCATTTGTCTGAAACAACTTGCCTTTGTTTTTTTTCTCATTTCTGAATATCTTCTGGCTTGTTTATGTTGCTCTCATAACATTTGATGCCAACAATAACTATAATTTCTTTCCCCCGTGTAATTTATTGTTTTAATTGTGTTCGGATCCTATCCAAGGTTGAAGAAATGCATCCTGGATATTCCAAATACAACTATGTGTTTCTGGCAATGGTAACGAGAACATTTTGTTTTAGAATCTGATATCATAGGCAAATATAGTATAACTGAAAAGATTGTGGTTTATATGGTTTTGCTTTTCATTCTTAAACGGCACCATTTTCCTTTAGTAATACAAAGATTTAGAACATGGAGCTACAGCTATGAAGTGCTATTAAAACGCATTGACCATTGTGTCTCTTAGTGTTATGAGCAATACACCAGATATTTATCAAACCTGGGAACTCTCTGGGTTTTACCCCAGAACTCTGGGAGAAGCACTGCTTCTCCGTGTCTCATGGACACTCTCAGAGAACTCCAGGTCGTGGAAGCTGCGCCCCACTCCCTGTCCATTTCCCAATTAAACAAGTGTGTGTCCCTCGACGTCAGCAGGACTACCTAGCGACATCACCGGGACTGCCCATCGACATCAGAGGTACTTCCTGCTGGTGTCCTGAAAGGAAGGGCTCCTGATAGCCAGAGCCATAAAGCTCTCAGGTCTGATAATTTTACAGCAGGAACTTTTACTTGATTTACAAAGCTGTGTAAAGGGAAATTACAGTTAGAAAACCATCAAAGGAATCCATTTATTTTCTTGATAATGAGTCTGCATACTACACCATGCTCTATGTCACCAAAATGAGGTTTTCTACCTTCTTGCCATATGATTGATCTTACCATTATTAATGTAGATAGATATAGAATCTTGTAATAGCAGCTGCGGACTACAGTTGCCATGATGCAAAATGGTAGACTGAGTACCATTAAGTCCAAAGCTGAAGTTTCAGAGGATATTCATTCTGTATTATACATGAAGAAGGAACCTCTCAGGCATTGAAAGCATTCATGACCTTTATTATAAGGTATCACTAAGAAGCCTAGTTGCCCACAGGTTGTTTCTGTGTAAAGAGATAGGCTAGGGCATGGGCGTGCAACATACAGCCTACCAGACATTGAAGTGTGGCCCGCATGAGATCTGCAGCAGTAACCACAACCTCAACCATTGGCAGATCCAGAGAGGCAATAGGAGCCAAGATAGATGGAGGCATGCTCGGGGAGTAGGGGTAAAGAGGTTAATGTGGACACCCTGCCTTACCTCTTTATCTCTCTAATTTCGAGGAGGAGGCAGGATTGAGCAGGGTCACACAACATTGCATCACATTACATGTATGTGTCGATATGTTAGTGTCTGGGTTTGTTAGTGAGAGTGTTTGTGTGGCTGGATATGTTAGCGTGTGTATCTGGGTTTGTTAGTGTGTGTGTGTCTTTGGGTATGTTAGTGTATGGGTTTATGTCTGTAATTTAGTGTATGAACATATGTCTTTGTTTGGGTATGCTAGCGTGTCTCTGAAAGTGGCCCATGCACACATCTATTTCTGATGAAGTGGCCCACTACAAAGAAAACATGGGCACCTATGGACTAGGAGGGACACAGTATGCAGCAAGAATTTTTTTCTTAAGGTTTAACATTATTAACAAGCTTCTGTGTTGTGGGATATCCAATACAACAACATATACAAATACATATACACCTCTGGCTTCAGTTTTTGCCATGTACACTTGTTTGGTGGTTTCATTTTATGTAACGTATATACTACAAAGAGATTCCCAGCATATAATTATCCTATATTACCTCTTTATGGGTCTCCTGGAGGTATTGTGCTGTAAACGTCTTCATTTCATCTATACCTATTCTCTGTTTTAATTGCTTCAGTATAAAACCTGTTTGTTTTCCATTTGTCTCTGTGGATCCTGTGTGCGCATGCTTCTTTAAGCTTTAATTAAGTACAAAAGTCAATATTACTTTTAAGATACTGCACCTTAAAAATATCCTTTCTCCACTACGGATAGGTACTTAATGAGCTTTAACTGGTTTGTGCACTTCTGATTTTTTTTTTTAGAGAAAACATGCCGGTATTTATCCCTTGTTTACGGTCCCATCGATTCAATTCCATGATTTCTGGATTAATATTTTAGACAACATGTGTGAACACAATAAATAATATCTTAACCCTGTTATTGTTTATTCGAGCATATATTAACACAATTAATAGTATATTTATGAAATCTATGTGGAGGGTTTATTGCCTGTCCTCTAAAAGACTCTCCCACTTCTAAGTGCAGACTTGAGTGTTGCTGCCCTTTGACAGCCCTGTATCTTAATTTCCTGAAGAAGGAAAGACAGAAGGTTGAAGCGAAGACTTATTGAGTTGATTTGGCAATGACAATGGTGTCCAATAAATATAAGGTGGTAAGTGGGATAGTGGCCCACTCTAGCTTGGATGTTCTTTGTGGGGTTTTAACTATTACTTGAATTGTGCTTTATTTAGTGGTTTGTCTGTTGTTTTCTTATAGTCCTAAAGAACAATACTTAATGTCGGGCTTTCACCTAAAAATAAGTTTCTGTTGATCAGTTCAATAATGTGCGATAATGTATACCTTATTATGTAATGAGTATTGTTCAATATTAAAAAGGACACCATATAAACTACTGAAATATTTTCCAAAATGCATGAAACTCATTCTTATGCAATAGTGTTAATAAACTTTTTTTGAGATGACGAGTGCCTTTTTTAAGAGGGTATTTGAAAATAAAACATTTTTTTTATGATAAAGAGAGGAACTCTCCTTTTGCCTAAACACACCCCAAAATCAATTGTTGTACTAAGCAATTTTAATACAAGGGATTGGGTTTTTAATATAGGGTATGTTGTCTCGGTGATAATTTCTGGTTTTACCCCCTCCAGGATTAGTAAGTAAACCTAGATGACCTTTATGTACATTTTGCATATATGTGGCTGTGAAAATGTCATAGTAGATGTAAATTGGTAGCGTTCCTAGAACTCTTTTAAACTGATCAAGGTGTCCATTCACAAGATCCAAGCTGTAAAGTACAGCTTTGCTTTGGTGAATAGTGGAGGTCAGATTGACATGTTGATAACTATTTTGGTAAATTCAGCAATTCGTACAAAGCCACAAAAATGAGGCCAACCCCCCCCCCCCCGAATTGTACAAAACCAAAGTAAAAGCTCTGAATTTTCACAAGAAAATTAATTTGTCCACATTCACTCACTTGCTCATCCTCATTCACTCTCTTTCTCACACTCTCTAAATGTTTCCCTACCTTTTCTGCCGACCACTTTCCTTTCTACAAACCACTCCCGTTTCTGCATCTCCTTCCGCATCTTTATCTTCTTTTATCTTCTCCCTTCTCTCCAATTATACCAAAATAGCAGATAAACGACAGAAGAGAATCTGTTTGAAAGAAGCGAAAGTGGATGGCAGATATGGTACGGAAAAATTTAGATAGCATGAGAGAGAGTGAACAAGAATGATAGTGTGGGCACTGGGCAGCAAATTTTGTTCCAAAATTAAGAATACCCCAGAATCTTTTGGCCGTACCAAATGGGCAGGGAACAAAATTTGTTGCCCATAAATGAATGAGCCAAAACCAAACCAAAACATTTGTCTGAATCGTTTTTGGCCCATTTGCAAGACTTGTGTAAAGTCTTCCAATAGGCAAATGTATTAATGCAAAAGTATGTGTGTCAGCAGATCCATGATTTAGGTGACTCCCCGAGATAGCAAGGGATAGCTGTGTACAATTGAGGGGCTAGCCACATACAGGCTTTAGTGGGTGGGGAGTGGGAGGAAAGTGGGCAGCGTGTGGGCGAGAAGGTTATGAGAGATGACATGGCGAAACATCACTGCCATTGCCCAGAGAAAGAAGAAAGTGACCTGGAGACTTGTGGCACCAGGGCTTCACCCAGAGACTCTGGGTCAAACCCGGAGAGTGGCCAGGAATGACGTACATATTGTACACCACAGCCAGTCCCTGGCTGGGCACATATATTACTCTAATAATGTAAGCAATATTACCGAGAGGTGGTTTGTAGATTTTTAATAATCACAAATATTGTATATTATTTTAATGCACAAATGCATCTGTCTAGCAAAATCCAAGCTTTATAAACTGACTGTATGTAATTATAACATTTTAATTAAACTGTATAATTTAAACGTATCTCAACATGCAAACACGTTTCTAGACTTCATTTCCAAAACTTAAATTTTAATTTTAATGCAAATGACCTTGGTAAAACCAATTAATACAGCTTTATATTGGTGGTGAAAATATTCTTTGGATGCAGATCCAACATGTGAGTGACGATGCGTGTTTTTGCGACTGTGAGCCAAATCAACTTGGGTGGTGTTTTCATGGATGCATGTGATGTGACAGAAACATTTCAAACCCTCTAACTGCTAAATCCAGGTTTATAATCCTTAATATGTAAAACACAAAGTGTTTAATGATTGTTTAACAGCACACAGAGGCTGCATGTCACAAGCTGTTCTCAGCACTTTTGCTTGAGAAATCATTCCTTGTGATCTACTAATAAAATCATCATCATCATTTTGGAAAATATTAACGGTCACGAGGTAGTGATTCATGCAGCATAACATTTTCTTTGGAAGAATATCTAGTGTAAATATGGGGCTTATTTGGGGAAAGTACAATCTCTGTGCACTTTTGGTCAGTAGAACATCACAAACCCCGGGTTCCGTTTGAAAAAAATAGATATGATATATAGCATTTTAGTATCCGAAATGTAATCAAACCGCTGGTTTGTAGGTAGACAGGGTTTGTCTGGAAACATTTGTAAAACATGTACCCCAAAAATATAAATGTCATTGTAAATCTTGACTATATCCAAATGGCATCAGTAAGGCTGCGGTACAAATCCAAAGTGTTATTTTTGTCAATGAAATGTCATATAATGAAGTATTTGCTGTAATGCCTTGTGTTTAATTGTTCAAATATTTTATATATGCTTTTTTCAGGATAATGATGCCCAGAAAGATTTGGAAGTCTTAATAGCATCACTTGGTACTTAATGCTCTTGGAACAACAAAACGCATACAAGATTGGAATGGGTTGCAAGCTGAAATATTTACAAAACCACGGAATTCTGTAAACTACTACAACATGACGAAACATTTAACGACTGCTTGGAAATCAGGGGTTTTCAAATAAACATCTTTCACTTCAGCCTGATGAAATCCTGTGATGTATTGTCTTGATTAGTATTATTATAAACTATAAAATAATGCACTTTTTAGGGATTAATAATGCATTTAGGGATTACCTCCACAACCTTTTTAATATATATGAAAACACAAATGTATCTTCTGAGAATAATAGGTTACTGTTTAAGCAATTAGTAATAGTTGCACAATAAAGTATTTTGGTGTAAGAAAAAACTATTTGGTTTGACGAGTCCCAATTTCATATTTAATATCCTGAATATGAGCCTGTGCGTCCTTGATACACAAAATACAGCCCTTATTAATAAGATCACCGGGGATGTGAGAGCTCAGGGTTTTCTTAGAGTGACATCCCAGCAACCAGGAATGGTGCAAGGTTTCTAACAGATCTGGGGTAAAGCCCAACAGAAACTTTGGCATGTGATAACATTATGCATGTAATAGTACATATTATTGAATAAATATTGTATTAATATTTTGCATGTAAAGATGAAGCTAGCTAAAAGAAAAACCAAAGAAATATTATTTATGCCTCATATACCTATATATGCCTCATACACAATATACTAACGCCTGCACACTCACCCTAACACCATGCATTTACAGAAATATACATACTCGCTCTCCCTTTTCTTTCTCTCCCGGGTGCCACTAACCCAAGACACCCCCCGAAACTCTAACACTACACTCTGATACACACAGTTAAGCCCGATGACTGCAGTTCATGGTTAAACACAGAATCAGATGCAAAATCACAGGAAAACAAGCTAAGTTAAGTTCACAAGAGCATGTAGTCAATGGCAATCTAAACGAGCAGTAACAGAGCAGGCCAAACAATTCATGGTGGGCAGAAGTCAAAATGTCTGGCCATTGTATTCCGTCAAGGTCACACACAACATGCAATACTTGACAGAGCACTATAACAACTGAGCAAGACTGCTGCCACAGTCTGTTTTAACAAGCAGCAACTAGTGTGCTCTAGAAAACCTCCAGCCACTGACATGGAAACATATTCTTAATTTCCATAACACATTCAATCACCTTACGAAAACATGCAGGTAATGGTATTTAACAAATACAACATACGCTTTTCACATTTCTACCAACTGCATTTTTTTAGATGAGCGCGCCAAGGCCAAACCACAGTAGTCGGTTCTAGACAAAAATGTGTTTCCGTGTCTTTTGCTGATGACACAAAGATTAGCAAGAAGGTTCCTGGAGGGATAAGCCTAAAGGCAAACTATTGAGGTACACTAGAAAAATGGTCAGAGCTGAGACAAGATAATCAAAACTGGGAGGAGAGTATATTTAAGATATTAAAAAGCTAATGGGGCAAAGGTTTAAAAGAAATATTAATTTACTGAGAAGGTAGTAGATAGAATAACCTTCCAGTAAAAGTAATAGATGTTAATACAATGAAGGAGTTTAAGCATGCATGGTATAGGCATAAGGCTATCGTAGATATAAGATAAGGCTAAGGAAAGTATTCACAAATAGAGCAGACTAGAAGGGCTAAATGGTTCTTATCTGCCGACACATTCTATGTTTCTATGAGATAGGCAAAGAACAGAGGCATCTGACATTATACTCGCATGTGACTCTCTGAAGAAGCAAGCATATGTACGGAAATGAGGATAATTGGCTGTAAAGTGACCAATTGAGTCATGGAGTGCTCAGCAACAGCCATGCCCCCGTGATCATGGTTATGGCGGGAGTGATTTGAACCAATGGCTTGCCATTTTTTTAAAGTGCGTATGATGTAAAGGGTTTAAAGGGCATTTGTGGTAGGGGTAAAACTTGAGTGAACGTCCAGTGAGTCTGAAATATGCCTAGACCCTCTAGTAAAGGAGAAGGAAAAGGGAACTGATGGAAAAGAAACACCCTGAAAGACAGGGTCTGAAGGGGGTATAAATACTCCCTGAGACCTCTCCCACAAATACAGGCTGAAACATTTGTGGTAGGGGTAAAACATGAGCGAACCTTCGGTGGGTCTGAATTGTGCCTAGACCCTGATGTGCTCTAAGAAGGGAAGACCTATCCAGGTGTAGTAGGGAAACCTTATGTATGTATGCCCGCTATGTATAATTTGATAGTGTTGAGGGAAAATTTGAGATTAGTGTGTCAGAAGGTGGCAAAAGGTAGAACCGACTTTAGCTCTGGATACATTCCCCAAAATGAGCACCACCACCCTTCATGCACATGAAATGAGTAGAGTTGCTGAGCAGCCCTAGATAGATTCCACAAAAATAAGCCCCCCCAAACAAGTCCCCCCCTTCCTGCTTATGAAACGTAGCTGCAGCAGCTGCTGATGGAAGGCATTGAAAGTGCTAACCCAGTCTTAAGAAGGAGGCAGTGGAACGCTGAGTGAGAATGCCAGGAGGCACAGAGAGGAACACTCAGAAGAGGCACAGCAAAATGCACCAACGCGAGCAACAAGACGCCCCGGAAGTGTAAACATAAGCAAGCGCTTCCCTGTAACGGAACACCCTGCAGGAGAGGTTTTCCAAGGGGGGTACATACTCTCTGAGACCCTTCCTACAAATACAGGCTGATTAAATGTATTTGGTTGGGACCAACCCCATGAGATATACTAATGCTTAAAAATAAGCTGTCTAGATGATGAATGTCAAATTTTTTGGAGGAGGTATAATTTTTTTAAAAAAACCCAAAAAACAATGTTACTAATTTAAAATTACCAGATATAATGGTCTCCATCTAAATCTGAGTTAAATAAGCATCACACGCATAGCGACTTCATGTTGGATAGTTTTCTTTTTGCCGAAACCACATAAAGCAAGTGTTTTCCTTTTGAGATTTCATATCGTGCAAGCGAGTCCGGGAACAGATATAGTTCACTAACCATGTGAAGGGCAAGATCAAAATGGATTTCATGACTTAAATATTTACAATTAGCAGATGTAAATAAGCAGCAGATAAAGTACATATTTAAACTGTTAATGATTATCCCTCTGTTTAACTGGGATTTTATTATGACCCATGTCTGATGCAACTCTATGTACTGAAAGCATTAACTTGGAAGCCATGACCCTGGAGGCAACTGATGTGAAAGACTGCATGTTCTACAAAACCCTGAATGACTTCCTATAGTTTTTATGGTGAAACATTTAAACTGAATGCAATCTAAAGATATGAAATATATTTTTCAAACATTGATGTGTGTTATTCTCACTGTCCAACGGCATCTTAACGTTTGGTTTTAAAAATACCCCATCCAAGTAATTCCTAATCTGGTGGCTTTTGCACAGCTAGTACAAACCATGCAATTAATCAATAAATTTTTATCATCAAATAATATAACATGCTAAGGCAAAGTCACCATTTTTGTATTTCTCTTCATCCATCTCGTCACGAAGGTAGTTAACAATATAAACTAAAGTTCTTGCAGCCATTAAGTACTACTTTTTGTAGTTTTGTTTGATTTTCTCTAGCTGGATTTAGCATGCCGGTTATAATATTATACTAGTTGGGAATGGAGTGTGAAGATGACAGTGTCAGTAAAAAGATTCCATGAAAAATTAACCTTTATCACAGCAACCATTAAATCCCTAGCCCATCCAACTATGATTGGCGCAAAAAATATAAATATATATAAATTAAAATAATTCCAAAATAATGTTTTTGTTGCCAAAGCTTCAACTATGGAGAATATATTCAACATCATCATGAGTAAAATGAAAAAGTGGTGTGAAATGATATGTGGTACAATTTAAAAATTTGTGCAATTTTTGATACATGATCCTATTTATCTCTGTTAGGCCTTACATATAAGGGTTACATATACAGGTATACAGTATGTGGTTCATCTGGCTGTTTAAATGTGCACATGACAGCAATTATTTAAGAAAATACGATTTGGTGCTAATATTTTCTTAAAGGGATAGTTTAATGTCCCTCACAGCCCCAATAAAGAAGAATACATTTTTATAGTACACATTCTTTTAAAAAAAAAAAAGGATAAACATAATATACGTATCTGACATAAAAAGTGCACTTCTGTGGCCCCAATCAGTGGCACTACCTTTTATATCATTGGTAGCCCTTTCCGCACGTGTATGGGGACCTGAGTTCACAGCGTTTGCCAAGCCAGCGCTGGATATAGATGGTGGCAAGTATATCGCTTGTAAATCCTGCAAATGTATATGGCAGAATTCTGTAGAATCTCCCCATGCAAATTTAAAGGGACCTCTCAGCCATCATGTGCTTAACGCGCATGATGTGTCTAAGTTAAGGAGATTGCATACATGAACAGAAAAAAAATCAGAAGCACGATATACAACATGTATTTGATTTCTTGGATGCTAGACATTTCAATTGCCTCATAGCATGATCAGTTGTTCACATAAATCCTTTATTATATTAGAAAACATTTAATGATTTCAGTGTGTCTAGCCATAGCTTGTGATGGTTTTGGATATAGTTCAGTAATGTAAGCACATACTTATCTGAAAATATTTTAAAATGTATCTGGGGGAAAAAAAGCTAAATCAACAGTTTATAAACCATGTTTCACATCTGGTTCTAACAAAATGTCATCACCTGTAATTATTTCTATTGAACTTTTATGGATACTAGAAAAAAACAGCAGTTTGCAAATGTTTTGTCTACAAAATGTTTTGGAAAAAAAATAACAATTAACTATAAAATATAGACTTTCATTGGATGCGACTTTTTTTTTTTTAAGTGTTATTTTTGTTAAGATGAGACTAGTTAATTTTATCCACGCACATCAGAAAAATATAACTGAACAAATGAAAAAGACTCACCGCAGGAGAAGCAAGCAATTGTAAGAGCGTAACTATAAAAAACGTTTAGTTGAATGTACGTCACCTTTAATTTTCAGCAAGAACATACAACTGTACAAATACATGAATGTGATCAAAGTGGGAATACAGCTTATAATGCAAATTTAGTTCATTTTTTCATAGTTTTCCCATTTACTTGTTATGAATGATAAATCGTTGGTAATTTTAAACCTTCTGAATCCGACTAAACTGGGAGATTTACAATAGTTAAATTTAGAGTTTTTGATTGGTTTAAAAGCATTCATGCATATTACTCTTGTCCTGAACACATATGACTTCCTTAATTTATATGAGTATATTCTCTATTTTCTATGGACTGTCCTGCTTAACGGGGTTCCTGAGGGCTTGCAGCAACACAGAACTTAGCTTTTGGTGGCACTAGGACAAGTAGTTAAGTGCAAGACGGCAGGGCCTGCACTGATCCTCACCTGAAACAAAGAAGAAAATAGGTGGGAGGGAAACCAATCAATGTGGCAGAGGTTAAAAGTCAGTGAAGCTCTACATTTTATAATCCTCTGTTACTTTGGGTCAAAACCCCTCTCCTACCTTAGCCTAGCTTCTTCTGCCCTATCCACCCTTCAGTTCTGTATAAGGCTTCGTTCTAAGCTCACCAGCCATTACCTTCTCCCTACACTGTCTATCCTACTGTGCACAATAGCCTGGTAAGGTATATTGCCCTAAAACAAATAATTGGCTACATATATTTAAAGACTATTCCATGCAATGCCATGCAGCCCTTATATCAATTCTTAATCCCTGGACTGTTCTAACATATATCTGTTTATTGGCTCCAGTAGGTACAATTCAAATAATTTTCAAAAAAACTCATATCCTTGATAACTCAATTGGATTAATCATCTATAGTACTATTGCCCTTGTCTTGGTTAGGACAACTGAAATATTGTGGGAAGGTTATGGATTGGGAATTATTTGTAGCGTGCAAGGATGGAGGATCCCTACTTGACCAGCCAGCATAGAACCTGTGCCATTTTAACACATCTCTAGATATGTTGATGCTTTTACAGTAAGTAAAAAAGAGTAAAACACTGGGCACCTCCCAAACAAAGGTGAGTAGAGTTCAATATAAGTGTGTGCGAATTAGTGATTTCACGGCATAGACACCTAAGGCAAGAAGATGCTAAATTCTGTTTAAACTTGAAATGAATGTTGTCTTTGTGTCGGGAAAGTGTTTAAACACAGGAAGTAGTGGGCATCCTGAGGCATTTTCTGGGACATGAGAATTTTGGTTTAAAATATCTAACAATGAAACATTTTTTTGCTTGATTTGTTTTTACATTTTCTATGATTCCTTCCTAAGGGACAGTAATATCCAGATTTGTTTTACAGACATCCAGGCATCCATATGTGCCATAAAGAATAGGATTCTAGACCTCCTCTGTAGGGTGGATACAAGGAAAACAGTCATGGCAAACACAAAATGTAATAAATAAAACAAATAATTTTTCCTTTAACTTCCACACTTGTATATTGTAGCACTAACAGCATATGTTTTATGCTTTTTATACGTTTTTAAGGCAAATCTAACTTGTCATAAGCTGTACCACCATCAGTGCCTGGCTCAGTATAAAATGATGAGTTATGGTGTGCTGCTGTCAGTGCCTGGCTCAGTATTTAGTGATGTGAGTAATGCTGCACCACCGTCAATGTTTGGCTCAGTATATAGCTTTAAAAAAGCAGTTGCCCCACTCAGCTCCATTGTCGGGTCGGCCCTGGGTGGTCATGACAGGGCACGGCTAAGTAAAGGGCGCAGCCATAGTGAGGCCCTGTGAATTTTTGGTGCCCGGGGGCCCTGGATGGTCTCGGTACGCCCCTGTCCTATGGTCCCAGTAAAAAGATTTGGGCCAGCTGGTTTAATGCCAAATATAAGTCTTATTTGCTTCTTCTCTTTCTTAAATAAATTTGATTTAGCGTGATTCCTATTTGCCTACAGAGAAGAATATATATTTGCATTTTTATAGGAATTAAATACCAATATTTAGTTATAGCTGAAATAGTAATATAAATATTTGTTTCCTGTTTATGGAGTCAATTAATTTACCACAAACTCCTCAGATAAAAAGATGAGGGGGAAAAATGAATAAATAATTTAAATGTTGTTTCAAAGTTCATAAAAACAAGCTATTGTCATTAATGCATTGATGAAAAATCCTTACATTATCTATTGTTCTTAACATCAAATGGCACATAGTCTATAGAATATATGTACGTAACACAAATATAAAATTATCGCATACCATCTATTGCTACATTTTAAAAAAATGTTAGTTTTTCACATAATTTAATGTTCTGAGACAGCTATATATTTGTCATGCATGAGTGTTCTATCTCAGTTATCATAGACCAATCACTTAGACTAACAAACTCAGAACGAATTATAAAGTGCAATCCCACATTTGTGCCAAAGTGACAAGTTACAACATAAAATTCAAAAATAATTAATAGGTTACCTACCTGCTACACATGTTGAGTTGTTGCACCTGTAAGAGTGAGAAGATTAGGGGGAAAGTGAGGGTAAGTGAGGCCTTCATTTTGTGGTACACGTTACAGCTGTGATTCCAACCAGCTCAGTACCATAGTCACCTGCCTTGATTGCCAGTCAATCAGCCAGGGTGGGGAACCTTTTTTCTGCCATTTAGATATTTATAACATCATTTACGGGCCATACAAAATTATCAAATTAGCCTCACATTGTGTATTTATCTCACAGACAGCCCTCCTTGATTTATGTGATGTTCTCAGCCAGACCCCCTTGTGAATCAATGCCCCATTGCCCCCCACACCCTTGTGTATTGCCCCCAGCCAGCTCTACATTGTATAATTATTCCACCACAGCCCCCCTAGTATTTGATTTTATCTTGATCCTCAGCCGCACCCCTGTGAACTAATGCCCCCACATCTTTGCATATTGCCCCAGACAGAACAGCCCCACATTGTGTATTTATGCCATCCAACCAGCCCCCCCCACCTGGCACCTAGATCGCATGCACAGGACCTGCCTAGCACCTAGACTGGATGCATAGGACTTGCCATCTTTGCCCTCAAACACGCATGTGACGTAACATGAAGTGACTCCGCTGGATTCCAGCATCCCATTGGTGGTACAAGAGATGTTGCTCACAAGTACAGACTTTTGGAGGGGATTAATTAGTCAGTTTTACATCCCCCATACTGCAGGACAGCATTTTATCTGGGCTGGTCAGCAATATGTAAGCATTATATGCGTCCTGGAAAACATGGCCGATGTGGTCACCATACCTGGGAACTCTCCTGGTTTGACCCGAGTGAGTGCTGCTCCTCCGGTTCTCTGGGTCAAGACTCGAATCCTCCGGGTCGCGGGAGCGGGGTCTTGACATGCCCTGCTCCCCGCTCATTTTTTCCTTTAAATGGGGGTGTTTCCCACTGACGCCAGTGTGCAGTCCTGGCCGTGTTCCGCAAGGGAAGGCTCCGGGTAGCCGGAGCCTAGAAGTTCCCAGGTATGGTGGTCACCCTAAATCTCCTGACAATATTAATTCAGCTTCCCATATGGCAATTAATGGGCACATCCAGACCAGTAAACCTGCTGCTCAGAGGCAGTAAAAACCCCTTTACAGAGTGATAAATCTCTATAATTATTTAGAAACCCCTCCAGGAAAGATAGCAATTTTCAACCTGTAAAAAAGGCACCAAAACACATTGCAGACAGCATGTTAAATGAGCACGATAATTCAGTCAGCTGTTACTAATTAAGGGCATATTTGTGTTTTACATTTGTAGTAATATAAGTTGTTCACCGACAACTTCAAAAACCATTTCCTTATTAACTTATTATCTGCAATGATCTAACTGTACGAGGGGAAGTCACGCACTCGTTGGACACAGGCTGGTAAACAACCTTAAAGTGATAATTCATACAGGATGTTTGCGAGAGAGAACGAGCAGATAACACAACTCACACACACAGTTTATCTCAGCAATTTCCCTGTGTGTGTATGCCATTCGGAAAGGTTACCCAGAACATTGCCCTAGGGGTAAGTTTTTGTGTTTGGAAGCAAACGGAAGGCGGCCTGATGCAACATATAGTTTTGTTTTTTGTTGGAAAAGGTAAACCTTTGTACAATCACAAGCTGCATTCTATAAGGTTAAAAAACACAATTGTCTTGTGCTCTCAAAAAGTCTTGTAGAATCACTTGATCTGTCCTCCATGACACGTTGTGTCACCTATCCTCACCGACGTTGGCCCGTTGTGCCAGATGGCCATTCTAGTTCAAAAGAGGGCTAACTAAAATGTTGAATGATTTGCATGATAAACATATCAGGAAAGACTAAGGGATCTCTGCATGTAGGAGATAAGTGAGGGGATGTGATAGCAACATTTAAATACATGAAGTAAATATTAAAACAAGGAGTTATACTCTTAAACAAAATAGTTTAGAGGCGTAGATGTAAGGAAGTTGTATTTTATGGAGAGGGTAGTAAATAGGTTGAACAGTCTCCCAGCAGGAATGGTGGAGGTTAACATAGTGAAGAAATATAAACAGGGGATATGCTTTTGGTTTCCTCCAGAAGTTAGTCCAGGGCCCTGGATTTTCCTTTTTCTGTCCTGGGACTTGCTGGTCTGCTGACCATCTTACTCTGCATTTCAGTTGCTATCTATACTCAAGAGGTAAGAATGTTGAGCTACCGTATCAAGGTGTGCATGAGCCCCGAAAATAATTTATTATTATTATTGCGGCACATGTTTTTTGGTCCTGGTTCCAAAAATGTTTAAATGTTGAGCCCCCATAATACCACACCTCCGTCAAAGCCCCAACACATTTATTATACGGAACAACCTTTTAATAAGACTCCCTCACACTGACTACTCTCAGCTACACTGACACCAACTCAGATATACTTACCACTCCCTGCCAACTCAAACTCAGTCACACACACACATAAACACACTAAACTTACATGTGACAGCCTGCCACGGCTTGACCTCTCATCTCACCTTTTTTTCTGTGTAAATCGTGTATAACATTACAAATTGGAATACATATATAGATATCCCTTGGTACCGGATCTTATAAAATATGTTTTAACTAAATGAGGTGAACAATGCGTTTTCATTCAACAGGCTTTACTAGCAGTAAGAGATTTTAGAGCTTCTACCTTTTCCTGACTAGACACATATAAAGCATAGATCCAGGCCATAGGACGTTGCATTCTTACAGCATTGTTTGGAAGATTATATAGAGATTTTGCAGATGTTGTATTGCCCTCCACTTCATCTAAGAGGTAAATGTTTTACAATGGAAGGTTTGCACTAAAAAATAAGTATGTCACCTCAACTTCCATCATGCCTGCACTCTGTCATCATAATGCTTCTTCCAGTCATAGACTGTGGGGTCATATGTTGTTATATATGCTGTGTCCCTGCCAGCCTCTAAACTGGTGCTCCCTAATGCGCTCCCTAATGTTGAGCCGACTAGAGGGAGATCCTGATCTCCCAACTTGTCCTGCAGGCTGCATATCGGGCAGCTGTGTGCCCCCCGCAGCTGCACCTGAGGTGAGAACAGCTCTCGCCATACCCTACCTCTGTCCCTGCAAAATGGGACAAAGGTAGGGATAGGCGGGACAGAGACCCAAAATCAGGACTGTCCCGTCCAAATTGGTACAGTCGAGGGAATGTATTTATCTACTTTGAAACAAACATGCACTGGCCCTAACATGGCATAGTCAGGGGTCCCCTTCATCAGCTCCCTGTGTCAGTCTCCTTTGGATTACCTACTGTTTGACCTCTTTCTTACATCTTGGATTACACCTTCTGCCTTTGCCTTGACCTCTTTTCTCTTTTTTTGATTGCAGCCTGCCTTGATCAGTTGGACTGTTCCTGAGTACGTCTATTGCTCAACTCTTATTTTTCACCCTCGTGCCTCTGCTTTTATCTAGGGGGGTCTTGCTTATCTGCTACCTTATAGGGGTGCCTGGCGAGAGATTGCACTTCCTGCTGTGTGCTCCTACTTTGACCTTGACATTTAATAGTTTATTTTTAACATTTAAAAAAATGCAAACTGGGTGAAAAGAGAAAAATTGAAAAGAAAAATAGAAAACAATATTTGGCATGCCCACTTTTTGCCTTCACAACAGCTTCAATTCCTCTAGATAGACTTGCACACAGTTTTTAAGAAACATGAGTTAGGTCCAACTTTGGAGAACTAACCACAGTTCTTCTGTTGACTTAAGACAGCTGTCACTTTCTTCCCGAGTAGAGCGTGATGTTGAATCGGACTCTGTGTGGGACCATCATTTCTCCTTGTTCTTCTTTTGCTGATATGACTTTGGCTGTGGTCCTGTCATGCTTGCGAGGATTACATAGGGCCATATTCAGGTGTATATATTGTTTCTTCTTGTACTTGTTCTTGTCCAGAAATGCGCTCAACTTGCATAGAGCCTCTTCAGACTGCTTTACTGTTGCTTGCAAAGACCATTCTTGTCAAGCTACAGCCCTTCGACGAACAAATTGCCTTCTGCTAGAGGGAAATGTTTTTAACTTTTTGAATCGTCCATTTGCATTTTGTTAACTTTAAAAAAATATATGTGTGTTGTGGTATATTATATTATATTATTGTCATATTATTATATATACTATGATATATAGCGATATATATTATATAAATATATATCGAATACATGTCTATATAGAAAAGCAATACTCGTCAGCATAAAATATTTCAACACCAGACCTAAAACTTTTACCCAGTACTGTATGGAAAAAAAGATAATAAACTCTTGCGATGTTGAGTTATCTGTTCATTCCACTACTGTTTTTAACCTTTCTGTTTGAAATGAGAGATGCGACAATCTACTGTGATCAACTTATAGACAAAACACTAATTGCTCACTCTTTCATGTTCTGCAACTCTATTCTTTCTTCTAAAGGTTTCATTCCAGAAAACAAAAAAGGCTTTCAACTGCTATGGCAAGGGCCTAATGCCTGCTCGTGTGTCACATGGCAATTAAGTATTCCCTGAGAAATGATGAATGAGAACACATTTTACAATATTAATCAATTATTCTATTCCAACAACCATACTAGAAGGAATGCCATTTGTAATGCTTAGATATTTGAAAGTGAGAAATTCAGCAGAGTACGTGTAATGCCAACCTATATTGTCTTCCCACCTGTTTATTTTACAGTAATATTTAACTTGACAGCAAAGAAAAGCAGGTATTATGAGCATACCTGGAAACTTTCTAAATGAGCTGGCCCTAAGACTCTTGGAATATTAACCCTTTAATAGCACATTGTGAAGATTCTATGTGGTGATTCACCAAATGTGCTAACCAAATGGGTCTAATGTCAGTCTTCATGGAATCCTTGACTTAAACCTACACTGAAGCAGGAATATCAACATACTGCTTGCAAAGGCACCAGTTAGGAGTCTTATGATCACAACAGTGTATATAATAGGAAGGAGCCATTTTCAAACCCTTTGGCCTTGAGAATCAGCAAGTTCAACCTGAGATCCAGAGTTTGTAGCAAAAACTCTGAGACTCAGGGTCAAACCCTGAATGTTCCCAGGTATGATCATGAGTATTCATCTTTCTTTGTGTGTAATCGTTTAATCTTCATCATTAAAACATCAAAGTGTTTTGTATGACTCATTTTAAGCACATATTACGACATTAACTATTTTAATGTAACTCTATGACCTGTCAAACTGATTACTGCAATACTTATGCTGCATTGTGGCTAATGTGCAGATGGCGGCTAATAATTGTAGGAATACCTTAATGTGCCTCCAGATTATTAGATGAAAAATGATTCACTACTGAAGGAACAATTTAACAACTGCACAATTTAAGAGTTCTCCCCATGCTTTACAAAAACCCCTAAAAAATATAGGATGGATATACTACAAAACAACTGTATTTTGAAATGGTGCTGAATGAAAACAAAAACTGAACATTGTAGAATCCTTAGGAATGATAATTCTTGTCTTATGAAGGCCAAATTCTAAGGATGAAAATGGTTGTTCATTTTTTTGTTCTTCAACCATGTATTTCCTTTAAAATCTATGTAAAGTCTGTTACACAAGAATTAGACTTCTGCCAATTTATTAAGCTACAACTAAATAACATGCACAGCTCTATATATGTTAAGGTTAAATGTTGTGTTTGTTCCTTCCACTTCACACTCTAGCTATCACACGTACTTTCATTCATATGATAGCTTAGAGGTCCATTTAGGTTTTTGGGTTTTGGCCTCTTGATACTGGAGAGTCCCCTCCATGCATTGTCCTTTTCCCCACCCACCAGATTCTTGATGTGCAGGAGATGCGTTTCACCTGAAACAGCAGTGGCTCTGGAGATGCAGCTTCTTCATATAGTGAGTTATATTTTGTTTTTAAGGAGCAGTTCAGAGTGATTAAGTGATCCATCGGAACCCCCTACACATACAATAAATGTGGGAGCTGTGAGTGCATCATGGCACTGGTGCTATCAACTCATTTAAAACTATATTCTAAAATTATATTTCCCAAGGTAGTTCTTTTAAACCCTCTACAACTTACCATAAAATGTTGCATACATTAAGTACAGAACAAGGGCAGATCCAGACCCTGGCCTCGGGAGACGCACACACCCAGACACAGACACTCAACACTAACACACTTACAACCAGACACTAACACAAATGTACACACTTGCACACTCATGTACTTTGACACTAATACACACCCACTCAAGCATATAGACACACAACCGCTTAAACTAACATACATGCACACAGACACTCACACTCACTAACACACACTAACATAACCAGAAACAAAAACACACATATCAAGATACACACATACAAAGGCTAACATCCCGAGACACATACAAACACTAACACACCGAGACAGACCTACACACACTAACAAACCCAATCACACACATTAACATACCCAACCACACATACATACCCAGACACTTATGCAAACAAACACACATAGCCGGGCATACATGCGAACATAACCACACACACACATACCCAGACACACACACATAAATACCCAGACACACCTGCTAACATACTCAGACACACACATACCAACACACACATCCAAGCAGACACACACATACAGACATAACCAGACCAAAATGCTTACATAACTAGACACCCATACCAAGACACACACAAATCCAGGCAGACATACCCAGACAGACACACACAAAGCAAGACAGACGTACACATACCCAGTCAGACACACAGAATTCTGTCACCCTGTCTTCATCCCTGCGGGGTAGCATCTCACGCAATGAGACTAAGGGGCATAAAGGGGTAAGCCCGGGACTCTGAACTTAACTCTTTATCTTTAAAGAGGGGGGAAATTCCTCTGTTGCCCCCTCCTGAATCTGGTACAGGATGGCATGTAGCCATGTTGCAGCCTTGGAGCTGGATATGAAACATTTTATTACTTCCACTTTAATAATTATTATTTCAAGTAAAAACACAGCACACACTACAGTTTGTAATTTCAGCAATGTTTAATCAAATTTAGCAAAAAAATAATATTAATTCATATATTATCATAAAGATATTGGATTTCAATTACTGTAGATGTTGTGTACATTCTATAATGTCAGTAGCATATGTTTTCTGGATATATAATATACCACCATTAGTATATATATATGTGTGTCTAAATACACTGGATATCTATATATATATATATATATATGTATATATACATATCACCCACAACCACATGCCATTAATTTGCAAAACATTAATAACCCCTTGTTTTTAAGGGAAACGACTGATGACATACATCTAGGACATATTATCTTAAATGGAACAAAAAAATGAAAGCAGGTTACGAATAGGTTTGTGTTATTCTAATAAAACATGTAAAATACATGAATAATATATAGACATGTGATGTTATATGTTGATCTAATGTAGATCTAAATATTAAACATAAACACACTTCACAGATGTGAGCTAAGTCCAAGAGGATCATCCCAGGAAAAAAAAAAAATTCCATGACCCTACCGATTTTTTATATAAAAAATAAACACATCTAGTTAAAACGTATAAAAAAGTAAAAGAAATATGTTAAATACAATAATACAATGTCTACTGTTGTTTGATAACTCAGCCGCCTACATTTAAAGGGGCAAATGTCCCAGAGAGTCTCACCAAAGAATAATGCATATTAAAGTCCATTTAAAGTAGTTTAATATGCAATAGATGTTCGCTAAGTCGTTAAAAGTAAGGGAAGGTGGCAGATAGGTGGCAGATATTATCTCCCCTTCTCCGCACTTTTATAAAGGGTGCCAGAGCCAGTGAGCTACCAAGCAAGGTTATAATTTACCTACCGGAAGGGTATGAATAACTTACCGAAATAATTTAATTCTACAAAGTATCTGTGGAATTCTTTGCTTTAGTTGTTTAATCCCTACCCCCCACAGCCCCAAAAAGAATTACACATAATTATTCTGGGATAAATATTGTAGTGTAGTACTCTCGAAAATACTGTGCTACCATTACCCTACTACTTTACCCTATCTGCCACTGCCAGACACTACATATAATTCAAGGCGACCTCATGGGACTTATTGCAATTTAACCCATCACAATATTTTTTTCTCAGGTGTAATTTCACATTTTTTGCCCACCAAAACAATTTTCCCATTATTCTCAAATATTAACCGAGTGATGGCCGTCAGTTTGCTCGGATCATTTTCATCTCGAGGGTTAGTGGCCCAAATTTACTGTCCAACTACCGTTTTACGCTGAAGAGATATTGATCCACAGGGGAACGCTCTGTCTTAAGATACGTCTTAAGTTCAAAACTCTTTAAAAGGGGGGCATCAGAGACTATTCTTGCCTGGGGTGCCATTTGGGCTGGAAGATACCCAGCTCTCACAGCACTGTTTAGGACTGTAATCCTCGAGGACAAGCAACTACATTGTGCAGGAGTATCCTAGTATCTTGTTAAAAGTCTTCAAATAAAACCTTATTTATAAAATAAATGCTATATTAAAAAAAAAATGTTAAAATAAATAAAACACACAAAATGTATCCAGTATATCTAAAGGAAACTTTCTGAAAAAATCTGGGCCCATTAGGGGTCGAAACAAACAGCCTTACATATTCACATATATAATTGCATGCTAAAGAATATAAACTGTCTATAGGAATACATTTCCCTCTTACACTTCTAGTATTATCAAAGCTTATTGACTTTTACTCCATGCATCATATACAAAGGGTTTGTCCATTCACAAGGTTGTTGGATCATATTGTTAATTACTTTACAGTATACAATACAAAGGAAGGCTTGGGATATTTATCATGGTTTGAGATTTTCGCATATATAGCTAATTACAATAGTGCCTTGTATAGAATAATCACTGTTTGAAATCAGCATGAAGTTGACATTTGGAATTAAAACGTAAAACGTGTCCAGAATTCCAGTAATATATGCAGTATAAGAAATGTGCTCACAATAATAAAAGTCAGTTATTGTTTTAAGCCGACCACGTATATATATTTAAAAGGCAAGAATAATGGGCTATTATTCACAGTTTTATTCCCCGAGATGAAATAGCCATGGTTCCGGCTATTTTATTCCTCAGATGCAATGCTTTGAATAGTATTGTCCAGTAAGTCCATATTGCCATCTCGATGAGCCATACTAACCATAAATGGTTTGGGTTTAATGCTTAGGCCGTACTCACCTTTCTGACTGAGATTATCTTTTGGATTAGCAGTGAAGATGCACTGATGTACCAAGGTTGAGGCAAAAAGGAACAACTGCATCTTTGATAACTCCTCGCCAATGCATCTCCTCTTACCAACCGAGAAAATCATGACACTGCTTACCGTGTCCTTGTTAAGAAACCCTTTGTCATCCAAGAATCTAGAAGGATTAAATTCTCCAGGAGAGGACCATTTCAGCGGGTCATGATTGACTGACCATTGATTGACAAACACCACAGTGTCTTTGGGAATGTGGTAGCCCATTAAATGCGTATCGGTCGTGGTTGCATGTGGAATGGTGACAGGAACAAAACTACTGAAACGCATTAGTTCATAAAGGAATGCCATGACGTAAGGCAGGTTTTGCTGGTCTTCCACGCAAGGTAAGCGATCTCGCCCAATGACCTTGTCCACTTCATCTTGCATTTTCCTTTGGATATCTGGATATCTATTTGGAGTAAAATAACAAAAGAAAAGAAAATGAATTTCATGCTATTAATTAGCACGCTCCAGTCACTGGTTCATTAACGGCACGCGCATAATATTTTACGGCTTGTTGTTTTATAGAAGAAGATAAATATAGCTATATGTGCCATGCAATCTCTTCAAAGCCTGATTACGCAACCTTGTGGTTCACATCGTTCATTTCCTGTAACATTGTAGTAGCTATTGGAATAGATTTTTATTTTCCAATATCGACTGCCTTCTTCCCATTGGCAAAGTTGAAAGTACATGTATTCGGTCACCTTTGCAGCTGAAGTTTATATTGGAAGATTTGAGATTTTTAACCAGTGTGTCATTAGCAGATGACACTGCCAAATGTAATATTTGGAGAAACAGTG
>VKOC01000005.1:18313280-18338105 GCA_009364415.1 Spea multiplicata
ATACACCAATCCACACACATATATTCCAATCCACACACACATATTCCAATCCACACGTATACACCAAACCACACGTATACACCAATCCACACGTATACACCAAACCACACGTATACACCATACCACACGTATACACCATTTAGGACATTTTATCCTTTACGTATTCTATAAACTAATTCCTGGTCTCCTGCTGTTGAAACAAAAATACTTCCCCAACCCTGCACTATCCTTTACCACACATATACACCAAACCACACGTATATACCAAACCACACGTATATACCAAACCACACATATATACCAAACCACACATATATACTAATTCACACATATATACCAAACCACACATATATATTAATCCACACATATATACTAATCCACACACATATACCAATCCACTCTCACTTAATGCTTTCCTACCTTTCCTTTCTTCTTTCAGCTTCTTTTCCTCTTCTTCAGTTCTTCTGTCTTCTCTTCTTCCGGGTCAGAGGGCACTGTGGGCGCGGCTTCAGTGCTGTGCGCCGGGATCTGACAACAGACCCCGGCGCACAGCAGCTGTTGCCTCGCGGATCACAAGGGAGCGGTATCGGAGGTCTTTAACAGACCTCCGGCTCCCTTGAGTGGTTTTAAGCCGGGTTGAACCCGGCTTAAAATCACTCAAGGGAACCGAAGGTCTGTTAAAGACCTCCGATACCGCTCCCTTGCGAGCCTGCTCCTCCAGCGGCGGACATTACTGTCCGTCTCTGGAGGGGTGCCGGGTGCCGCAAGTTGGGGCGCCGCGGCGGCGTCCCCTGGAGTGTGGCGCCCTGTGCGGTCGCACAGGTCGCACACCCCAAAGGCCGGCCCTGGATATGATGTTACTACTTTCTGTCCTCATGGAAATTTCATTAGAAACAACACCCACTTTTTCTGTATAATAAACATTAGCTTTTTTGTTGAAAACATTAGTAAGAACAGTTCTGCCCATTTGACTGTTGTGAAAACAGGTAAGACTGGAAAAATACATCTTCTTTTTTCAAGTATGAACTGTCAAAATATCGTACCAGCAGCATCCATTTATCATAAGGTGGGAAAGTAGATGAGAAATAAAAAATGCACAATTCGCCCTTTTTCTGTTAATTT
Source organism: Spea multiplicata (assembly GCA_009364415.1). Lineage (NCBI taxonomy): Eukaryota > Metazoa > Chordata > Amphibia > Anura > Pelobatidae > Spea > Spea multiplicata. Next base: position 18,314,403 of record VKOC01000005.1, read on the forward strand.
TTACATGGTCATCACAGCAAGTAATCATTTCGCTCCAAGGAAATACATAATACAAATGCATGTGAATTATTTTTTTTTATGCCTGCAGGAAATTTCTCCTATGGCAAAAGGTAGATTTTTCCCATCTCAGCTCCTAACAGCAACCTTCTCATCAGAGCTTTTACAATGTAATATTTAAATGGTATTTTATATTTTTCCTTCAAAGATCCCTTGCACCAAATAACATTATGCTTAGCATCCCGTCCTCCTAGATGACATACTCATATGTATTATGTGTTATATAAATTTAGTGCAATGGCAAAAATACAGTACAGTGAAAAGAAATTATGAAGTGGCATTTGTATTAGAACCAACAAGCTGGAGATGAGTATCCTGCGTGTATCCGCATTTCCCACCCGCCATGTCATTGCGGCAGAACGCATTGTTTCATATATGTTACATGTATGTGTCACACTCAGATGATTGTTCAAAATGAGTGTTATTTTGTGATCCTTGGTAAACTTTTGATGTCATATTCTATTTAAGTATAGGATGCAGCTGTGTATAGAGAAGGTTGGATGTGTGACGATTGCTACTAATCTGAAAAACAGGAACATGCTCATTGGGTGGGTTTAGAAGATGGAAGGAAATGTACTATCAAGTTCTACAATCATTTCCCATCTTAATAAATAGCCTCTTGTAATCCGGATAGGGCAAAGCACTTGACTTCTTCCTTTGTGACTTATGCAATATGAGGAAGAAATTGTCAGGCCACTCATCTTTTCATTCCTGACTTAGCAGCTTCTATCTTATCCTCTGACCCAGGCAGCTGGATTAATAGATTAATATAAACTGTATTTTTTTCCCTCTTTGTCCTTGATCTAATACCCATCCTTGCTTCTCACTGCTCTAATCAGCTTTCAATGAAATTAGAATGAGTGGTAATCAGCCTCACTTTAATTCTACACTTAAATAGATGAGACCTAACCCATGTCACGCATATTGCAGGATCTTAAAGTAATATTCTCCTTTTCAAGATTTGAATTCAATAGATGGGGATGTAGTAGGGAATAAATCCGATCAGAGTGGTGCAAGGAGACGATGAAAGGAACGTCACTGAATTGAGCACTTTAAATTATTCATAACAGCATTTTAGAATATGTAAAATATTATAAATGCCTAATACATGTACAATCTCATTATTTATTTAATAGATATGTATCATTTTTCCACGACCCTACACATTCATTTCTATAGATTAAATAAACCCATATAATGATGGTTATTAACTCAAATAAGCTATATATTTATTAAAAAACAACCTTGGGGCAAAAAACAAGCAGGGAAGCACATGCCTAACAAGCATAGAAGTATAGATTTTTGGGCACTGCTTCAATGACCAATACATACAACAAATGTGTATTTATATCTATAGATTGTAAGCTTCTTTGAGCCAGGCTTTCCTTACCTTTTGTTTCTCTAAATCCAGATTACGTGGTTTCCTACTTTTTATGTCCTTTTTTCCTGTTGTACAGCACTGTGGAATATGATGGCAGTATATAAATCAATCAATAATAATATGATAGTTAGGTGTGTGCTTCCGTTTTTGATAAGCATCCAGTAGTGGTGTCAGATTATCCAATAAAGCCACAGGGTCTTCCAGAACTTGGTGGCTTCTAGGCACTTCTAGCAGTTTATTAGATCACAATATACAACCACATACAGGGTAACTAGAAACCACAGGGTCCTGGTATGACAATTGCCCCCTCCTCCCTAACAGCTGGTCAGTGCCATCATTGCCACCAAACAACTTGTCTGTGCCTTCTTTTCCCCTTGCCCTCCCTTCCAACATACACGCTGGCACATATATTCAGACACGCTTACACAAATTACACACAATTACTCATACTCGCTAACATTCACATACACACCCAATTACACAAGCATGCTCATACACACACCCAATTACATATGCATGCTCACACAATAGGATATCCATGTCCACTCACACACACACAATTAGACATCTATGCTCACACATACAGAATTACACATGCATGCTCACACACACATGTACACATGCATGCTCACACACACGCGCACACAATTAAATATCCATGCTCACACACACAATTACACATCCATGCTCACACACACATAATTAAACACCCATGCTCACACACACATAATTACACACCCATACTCACATACATAATTACACACCCATAATCACACACACACACAATTACACACCCATGCTCTCTCTTTAAGGCACACACAAGTAGACATCCATGCTCACACACACAATTACACACCCATGCTCTCTCTTTAACGCACACACAAGTAGACATCCATGCTCATACACACACAATTACACACCCATGCTCTCTCTCGCTCTCTGTCACGCACACACAAATAGACACCTATGCTCACACACACACACACACACACACAATTACACATCCATGGTCACACACACAATTGCCCAATTTACTAAGACACACACACTATTAGACATTAATGATCACATACACACAATTACACATCCATGCTCACACACACAATTGCACATCCATGCTCACACACGAGCAGTGCGGTCCAGGTCGGAAAGGGTCATTTCTAAACTATTTTGAATCAGTATGAGGAGACACAAACAAGGAGTTTAGTAATTACACCAGTGACTTTATAGTATCAGCGAAAATGGGTAAAATAAAACATGAGACAAAGTAAAACAGATTTATTAGTGGTAATAATGCTGAGAGTCTAAATACAGGACAGTATCAAATGATGTATGATATATATTTGCCATCACATATTATGCATAACACTGAAAGCCATCAGTATGAAGAGTATAAATTAGAAGTGGAAGGAAACATCCCTAGTGACGCATTCTAATGCAGAGATAAATATCCGAGCAGTGCATTTACTGACTTCCTTTTCTTAACTGTTCTTGGACAAATATTTTGCAGCCAGTGACGCACTAAAGGCTAATAAATGCTGAATAATCTGAGGTTAAATGGTGAAATTTTCAATTACTGATCCTTACACAATTATGCGACATCCCACCGAGATCATTACATGGTTATAATAAGCATCTGCATTTGATGAGGTAAAAGCCCAGGTGCCCCTGTGCAGCCAAGTCTAACATACTAATAACTGAGAAGAATAGAATTCTTTAACTCTTTTTCTTTTTATGCAGTATTGAACTGGATTTATTTTTCCCCAAATCCTATATTTTAGAGTTCCATCTATTGAGTAAACCTATGCAATGGTATTTTCATTAAAAAGAAATATATATTTATTCCAAACAGCTTTTTACAGGAACCAGGCGACCCGATTAGTCCCTAGTTTTAGTGCCAAGTTTCTCGCTTTGATAGTTGGCCACAGGAAGGTAGCCTCTCTGGTCCAAATCAGCAATCCTGCAAGGGATGGGAGTTCAAGGGGACTCTAGACCATCCACGTAGTAAAACAGGCAAGGCAAATTCACAGGCACAAACTTTTATGGGACAAAACAATATGTTTTATTGACATCAGACCAATAGAGAGGTGATACCAGCACTCGTTTATCATGCCTCTGCTATCCATCACATTAACTTTCTGTTCTCTTGATCATTCCCAGGAAATCTCCGGGTTTGACCTGGAGCATCTGGGTAAAGCACCACTTCCCAGGGGCGTACCTAGAGTATTTGGCACCTGGGTCAGATCCTGTATGTGGCACCCCCCCGACACACACACACACACTTTAAAACTGCATAGTTTCTATCATAATATACTGGCACAGAGAATGATAGTGGTACAGCATAACTGTTATCATTATAAACTGAGGCACACATTAACGGTGGTAAATCCTAACTATTATCATTATAAACTGAGGCACACATTGACGGTGGTAAATCCTAACTATTATCATTATAAAAACTGAGGCAAACATGACGGTGGTACAGCATAACACCTATCGCTATATACTGAGGCACACATTGACGGTGGTACAGCATAACATCTATCACTTTATACTGAGGCACACATTGACGGTGGTACAGCATAATCCCTATCACTATACATTGAGCCAGACATTGACAATAATGCAGCATAACCCCTATCACTATATACTAAGCCAAATATTGATATGGTGTAGGCCTACCACTTCAGTGTCTGGCTTAGTATATAGTAGGGATACACCGAAACCGAAAATCCAGCATTCACCTGGCCGAAACCGAAAATGATGCCCCTAACTTTAATTTTTTTTTTAAACACACCAAAATTGGACAAAACAAACCTTTCATGCCCAGACATACACAGATTCTAACATGTACTGGCTGACTTAGCATGATAGGAGTGTGATTGCTAGGCAGAAAGAAGTGAGATACATGTGTGAAGTCAGGTTTACTTACATTGCCGAAGGCAAAATGTAGTTTTAATAAATGAATTAAGATAGACTCATCATTTGAATTTATGGATCTCTTAGTTAAAATAAAAACCCAAAACAAACATTTTTTATATGCATGTTTGTATGTGTGTGCGTGTGTTTATATATATACTATGTACTGTGAGTACACATAACTGAAGGACTCCATAACAATTCCAAAACCATATTATATGGAAAGTACTATAGAATGCTATTACATAGAAAACCACAGAGAACATGTTCCCTTCAATACTGTGAAAAATGTGCAGGTGCCAGGCCGTATAGTATATCTTTTACATTTTGAGAGGGAAAACTATAAACGGTAAAAGTCTGTTGTAGTATCCTACATATGCTAATTGTTGTTGCCAACTCAGTTTATTTCATCACGTTTAGCTAAATTACTGCAAAGCTTGTTAATGTTGTATAATGGGCCGATGTTGTAAAAATGTATTGAGTAGCACAAAAACACAATAATTTCTCTGCATAATGACTTGCTGATTTATGTGACTAAACTAAAAGATATAACATTTATTTCTTCTCATTTCATGAAATTATGGCACTTTTTTTAACATATTGGGGTGTTGTTTGACAGGAACTGTAAACTTATAAGTAAAATTTGGGGAATAAATTACTACCCCAAAGTTTGACATTGGTTGGTGGTAGTATTAGTGCATGGAAAGTGTTAAAATACCACTATTTTAAATACCCTGCACTGTCTAGTTTTCAAAAAATGTATGGTTTCATGAAGGTAAATTGAATTAGCTGACTTTAAAGATGCCCCAAATAGGACATGGGACAGAACGACCAGATGTCAAAATTCCAAGTTGAAAAACTGAATTGTGCATGTTCCAAATGTGGCCTTTTAGCACCCTAAAGACCTAAGAAACCTATGCATCGGTGGTATCACTATACTCAGGAGATGTTGCCAACACATATTGGGGTTTACCATATAACAGGAACTGTGAATTTCTACCTGAAGTACAAGTTGTGTGCTCCAAAGTAGAAGATGTAAATCAATTTACCTTTACAGAATTAAAAAAATTTGGACCTCTGGTTTTTTTTTGGGGGGTGTTATTATAGAAAGCAGTATTTTCTGTTCAGTAGACGTTATTTATTTAAACCTATTTAAATTCATTTTTATTTTAAAGTGTGGGGTTGGGTGCCACATATATGATCCTTTCCATTTACACCCCTGCTTCCAGGCTCATATGTAGGTTTTTTTCAGAGCAGTAGATTACACTAAAACAATACTCTTACTGTAAACGGTATGGTGTTATCTAATGAACTGAATCACTGAGCATGTGATTTTAATGGTACATGAAGGGATCCTGAATCCTTTCTGAAATGATTCATTTACTGGGACAGAATAAGCCCAAGATTTAACTATGATTTAGTATAATTATGTAATAACAAGGAAATATTGCATTTGTTTTATTTGACACACTGTCATTTTCTTTCCCTGATTACTATTTGGAGACGGTTGCATTTAACCACTTTGATAATTATGAACTTAAAACAACTAATTAGCACTATTCAAAATTACAATTACAATTACAAGTCAACTGCAGTTTTAAGTATGAACTATTTAAGTAAAAGGAATATTGCCAGTGTCGGTAGTTTCCGATCTTTTAGTGGTATGTTCAAAGAACAAAATGTTCTTGACCATCATAGAGGCATCCTAGATTATCAACATCACTGGTGCCTCCTTCCTGCATGCGCATGCTCGCTAATATATAAGTGATCATGGTGATGGCACCTTTCTGCTTGCTCAACACCACAGGCAGCTCCCTATGTTTTCTTTATATTGTGACCTGCCCTGGCTCTAAGGTCTTGAAGGTTTTGTAGGACTCCTTTCACCTGAATTCTCATTGCGCATTAAGTCTCCCAAGAGAGTCTAAATATAACTTGAATATACAAGCTCTGCTGAAAGCATGATAGATCTGGAGGTGAACATTCAAGAATTATTTCTTGTTCTTTCTTGTACAGATCACACTGTGCTATTGAATCTAGCTGTAAAGCAAAGCAGTTATTTAAAAAAGTATATTACATTTTAGAACACTTGTGAATCCAGCTCAATATATTTCTCAATATTATGTTCAATTTTTTCATCAACCCGCTAAAGAACTGGCAAAGTATGTTAATTGCTATCAGATTCCGTGGAATCTTGTTTTGTATTTGGCAACATGTCACACTGAGCTATGAAAGTGAAATGTGTTCGACTGAACTTGGATACAGTGTCTGCAGAGCTGTTTGTTGACGTACTATCAATGCCACAAAGTGGTGTCGATTTCAGGGGTTTCTAAGGATTTAACCACTGTACTTTACAATACAATGCTGTATTTTGTGATTCTGGCATTGACTGATTAAAACTTCTGTTTTCTTGGCTGCAGTAAGAAAAATTGGCGCTGAAACAGGTAGCATTATAGAACTCTTTTTGGAAAAATATATCTATTGGAATGTAGATCTATTCAAATGGCAAAGGGATCTAAATCTAAAATATATTATTTTTACTCAACTGTTGTCACTACATGTGTCATATGGAGAGGGGTGCTCTGACCTTGCCCTAGGCACCAAGAACCCTGGTTACAGTTCTGGGTGAATATATTTCCTACATCTGCCCGCAAGTTTTGCCTACATTTTGCTATATAGTGCTCAAACATTATACCTTCTTAATTGTTATAGAAAAATTGAAATAACAAAAAATAAAGCTCAATTGACCAATAAGGTATCGAACAAGTCTGAAAAGAGCTTTATATAGCCTTATGTGTTTGTTGACTTCATTGAGAGCCATACTCATTTTGTACTCTAAATACTAATCCCAGGCAATATCACTAGGTATACTGTGCATGCTCACATGCACACAGGTATTAGGTGTTTACTAGGGGTGATGAGTCAATTATTTGAACGTTGCCCAAGAATCACTTTTTATATACCACCCACTGTTGTTTTTAAGTAAGATTGACACAATTAAAAAAAATACAAAAGTAGTCATCATAATAATAAAGTTACCTCCAATTCAACTTGCATTAGGATTTTCTTATTGCAATCTCAAACACAAGCCTTCAGCCTCCCTGTTCCAACAAATACTTTGGTATAACGTACAAAATGCCATTCCCTTTTACAATTCAGATTGTTTCTGACACTCAAGGACTGGAAACATAACCCCCAGGGTTATGGTTGATTCCATTCTATGTTGATTCCATCTATTTTTCCAATTCTGATTATTGTAATAGACCACATTTTTTTTTACATGAAACCACCAACACATTCATGATCTGTTTTAGTAATAAACATTTTTAGCTTTTTTTTTATTTTGGTCAAGAAACACCAACAAAAGCATAGATTTCACAGAAAAGTCTGAGCAAATCCCACAAATCTTTCACTGGTGGTTTTCCACGATGACAAGTTCTTCAAACCATAGCTTTTTTCCATTGTGTCTTCTTGTATTGTCTCAAATAGTATGAATGTTTCATGTCCAAATTTCAATAATTATAAAGTTTCTCAACACGTTTCGCCGATTTCTATCTCGGCTTCCTGAGGAGAAATTCAAGAATCAATCTGTGTCTCAACTGTTGATTCTTGAATTTCTCCTGAGGAAGCCGAGATAGAAATCGGCGAAACGCGTTGAGAAAACTTTATAATTATTGAAATTTGGACTTTACAAGGACTTGCTGATTATCCATTTTACCTTTGTGAAGGACACTGCTTTTACGCATAACCCATATGTTATGCCCATCCGTTTGTAAGTTTTTAATCTATATTTATTAAACAATACCTATTTTTATTGCACTATTTCGTTTCCTATCTTCTACACAGAAATTCCAAGACAGAAAAGAGTCTGGATTTTTGACGAGCTATCACTTCCAAGTACACTTGTGAGTGCAACTAATATTGTAATTTTTGTTTTTTCGTTTGAACTTATTACACTATATTTGTTTTATATTTTTTTCCCACATATCTATGCGCCCCGACTTTTGTCTATAAGATATCAAAGCATTCCTGAAATATAAGCCCCCTACTAGCCACCTTCTTCACTCCTTCGTGACCGGACAGGTTTTCAATGTTAAGTGTTTAGCTGTAATTTTCTCGTTTCTCATTTTTTGTACCCACACAAATTATGTATTTTTTTCAGGACATGAAGGGATTTCTTAAGATACTATTATTATGATCACATCATCTTATTTTCTATTAAAAAATATGGTGAAAAATATAAAAACAAAAAAATATATTTGACTTATCTACAAATTAAGATTTAAAAACCGGTTGCTGTTTCAAAACCTTTTTTCAAACCTGGTCATCCTGCAATCATGTCCTATTTCATATATCTTTTATGTTGGCCAATTCAATTTATCCCCATCAAACCCTATACTTTTTTAAAAAACACCCCAAGTTATTTTAAATGGGAGTATAGTTGCATGTGCTAATTCTACCACCAGACTAATAATGTATTTTATTTTCTTCATACCCATTGAGCACGTTGTTAGTCAGGAAACTGGTAACTTGCTGTAACTTGCTTGTATGTATATGTGTGTATAAGTGCAGTGTATACAGTATGTATATATGCGTATGTGTGTATAAGGGCAGTGTATATGTGTGTTTCAACAGGCATATGAAAAAGAGCAATGTATGTGTATATGTGTATGTATGGTTAGGTGTGTGTAAGCGCAGTGTAGATGTATATATAGGCAGTGTGTATGTGTGTATCAGCAGGCATATAAAAAGAGCAATGTATGTGTATGTATGGGCAGGTGTGTGTAAGGGCAGTGCATATGTGTGTATCAACATTCCTGTGTAAGGGCAGTGTATGTGGATATGTGTGTAAATGTCAGGTGCGTGTAAGGGCAGAGTAAAAAAAATCACCTCTGTGTCAAATATAAGGGGCGCAATTTTCCATTCTTGTCTCAGGCACAAAAGGAGCTAGCCACAGCTCTGAGCTGTTTCATCACATCATGCTGTTACTTAGCTATGAAGTGAGGCCTGTATTTTGTGATACTCTGTTACATTTTGTTCAATCCAGCTGCTATGTGCTAACGTTTTCTTTATGGTACTGCAATTCCAAAATAAAGCTGACACATGCACTTTACTAACTAATCACGCAAAACACAGCTTTAACATTTTTTTTTGCTTTTTCTTTCATACATTAAAGAATGTGTATTGTTGTTTAATGGGGATTTATTTTTGTTTAAAAAAATTGCTAAAAGAAATGTTTTCTTTTTCTTCAGGATAGTGTTGTTGGCATAAGCTGTTGTTTTGACTGGTACTTGTGGAGAAAGCAAACGTCTCTTTTTCTAGAAACATCTGGGGTTCTAGAAGGGCCAGGCATGCCCTAGGGATTAAATCAATGAGCAGCTGTTAGATTGACTTTTGTGGCTCAACACGGTGAGCTGGAACAGATTGGCCTACGCATAGCTTGCTCCGAATGTTTACATATCAAATACACTAGGCCAGCTCTGCTTGAAAAAATATTTGTGGCATGTTCTGTAATCTGGACACTCATTCCTTTTTCTTGACTTGCCTCTTGCGGGGAGCCAGGAATGTAAAAAATTTTTACTGCGGTCCCGTTCAGCATATTCTTTCCTCTAATTAGCACTTGCTCAGTCTTCACCTATCATGTGGACAGTTTTCGAAATATTTCCAAAACAACCCACCGATTTCATCAAAACATTTAAGGTTAACTAGGGTGCGCCTTTACTACAAAAAACTTGTTTATAAAGAGAGTTAGGCATTCTATAATTCTTTATGTGCTAGAGATTTTAGAAATATTGATTTAAGGATGTTGGGAAAAACAGAAAAAGTCGCATTTGTCGCATGAAATATATATAAATAATGTAAAGAATGCATTCTAATTTTGTGCACTGTGGCGCACAATACTATGTACTGATTTGGTTACATACATTGCGTATCATATTTAACACTACATCATTTCGTGAAGTCATAACTGAATAATTATTGCAGTAACTGGGGTTATTACATAGATATTAGATTTGATTAGGTTATCAAGATAATGAGGCCCATTTAATCATGTAGTAAATGTTATTATTGTCGAAATTAGGTCCTGTTAGAGACATGAGGCTTTAACATTGACACCCTTTTAAGTATTGCTGATCTAATTTATTCTTGATTTTTGATCCGTGAGGACACATGTGATGTCACTGTCTGAGCAATGACCACAGAATAGTTCCTGCAGGCTGGCAAGCTAATCAGCAGCAAGCATTTTATCTTACCATGTTGAAGGAAGATATATTTAGGCAAGGACACAATCTTTTCCCTGTGTTTGTATATTTGCTCTTATAACCTGGGTTCTCTTGGGTCCATTTGGTCATGCATCTCATATGTGGTTGGCACGTAAACTCACTGTGGTTTTTCTTGTGCCACCTATCCCTGCATCCAGACTGTCTAAAGATGTCTTTCCCTGGCATCAGAACAATGCGCCCCTGTGTCTGTGACTTGTTTCTACTTGGGTCACCCTCTGTTGGTGGAACCAACATAATAATAATTGATATTTAAGGGGGCAGTAATGGTTGTTTTAAATGTGCATGGATCAATGAAGGACATGGTTTCTTTTGCTAATACACCATTTTCATGAGAGCATCTATTAAAGTATATTTAGCCAGTAGCAGCGACATAAAATCATATGAAGTACACACAACGAATGTCTGCTTCCTTGTGCAGACAGTCTTTATCTGGGTCTCATAAGCAAAGGGCAATTTGCTGGAGGTCTATGATAAATATGTCAATATGAATGGAGACTGTAGATACTTCAAAGGAATATGGTAAGCAAATATATAACCTTACATGAGTAGTGTGTGTGTCTGTGAGAGTGAAACAGAGAGAACAGAAAGCTCTTTCCAGTCCTGAGAAGAAGCAAAATATTTTCATAAATGTATTAGTTTACTACTTGAGTCTCTAACATCTCTGCGATTTTAACAGCAATATCCATTTTTCTGGGAAAGTACATTAAAATCCTACTTTCACCCCAAGCAGAAAATCATCACACCTTTTCTTGAATCAATATGGTTTATTTTAGCTTACAAATTTTTGGCTCCTCTGTAAAGCCATTTTCCTGCTTCGATAGCAGCAGATGTCTATAAAGCCTACCTAAGCGAAAGTTGGAGTGGGTCAAATTTGCTAGAAATACCATTTCACTGCTTTTGGTGGAGACAGATCTGACAGCAACTGGAAAAATATTATTTGTAAACAGAGAAAACAGCACCATATTTTTAGCAAGTGAAAGAAACTTGGACCCAAATGAATAGCTCCCCAAAAAACAGGCATAATATAATTAATTTGCAATTTGAATAGGCCAGCTCTTGTATTGTTAAGAGATAATGGACAGTAAGGAGGAAATTGGTTAATATTTTAATTCTTTTTTGTACGTTAAGCCACATTAAAGCTCCCCAAAAAATGTGACTCATTTGCGATGTGGGAAACTTCTAGGCTAGGCTTAGATATTTAAAAACTTGTGCAAAATTATGAAGCGATTTGATTAACTTTTGTTCAAATTTTGACACATTGAGCTACTTTAAGCTTTTTTCACTTTAAATGAAATTCATTTTCTGGGAAAGTCATGCATATGATATAACACAATATGAAAATGGGTTCCACTATCTCAAACAAATCCTATCAGACCCAGATAGAAATACTTTATCATTTAGATCTCAGATATGTTGTCATATTTGTACAGAGTGGGGGCTGTAGTATTTATACATTTTTACTTTTGACATCTTACAGAGTTCATTTGTGAAAATGCATGCTTCGGCATATTTGTTTTTTTAGTTCAAACCACATAATAATAATTTACAGAACACAGATTTAAAATATATTTTGGACATGTGGTCACTTGTGTCAACAGTTCCTTTGAAGTACAGATCTAAATTTAGCAGACAAACATGCCTCCTTGCATTTTATACTATATGCACATCTATTTTACCTTGATCTCTTCTTAAAACACGTGGACATTCCATGTAGTCTAGATTTTCTGGATTTTGCTCGTTACATTCCTATAAAATCATAAACCATCTCTAGTTCAGGGATATATTTACTAAATTTGGATTTTTAAAGGAAAGATGAATATTTTAACTCACGATACACTAATCATAGTGACCGTCTCTTGTATAATGCACAGTTAAATCAGTGAAGTTACATTCAAGAAATCTACCCAAACCACTAGGCATTATGCAGGGTCAACTTAATTTTTCTTGTTGGCCATTTACAATACATGGCGATATTGGCGATGCTAAATGCTATACTATTCTGGAAACTCCTAGTTTAGTGAACATGCCTACATATGGATTAAGTAACATCAGGCATCAGCCTAGGGCCATAGATGCCTGGATGCCTTCTCCAGGTCCCTCATGGTGCATGCAGCTTCAAGGTGTAGGGCACCAAGATATGGCAATACTTCTTTTCAACCAGCACTAGGAAGTTTTATGTGGTATGAGGGACTCACCAGTGTAGGCACAAACCCTGGCATATTATTTTATTGCGGGCTGTTTGGATGGAGAACACTGGTTTCCTTTGTCAGCCCTGCTCTCTGGTTACACCGCTGAGGCAACCTTCCAGTAAAATATTTACTGAAGCAACAATGCTCTGTCAATATAGTGGCATCGAGACGTGTTAAACCCCTGTATAATTCAATATTGTTATTTATTGTTCACACGGTGACAAACTGTGATGCAGAAAATGGAGACAAATGCAAGGTCAGACAAGGTCAGGGGAGTAAAATCATAATCAATATAGAGGCCAACTCCAAACTGCATAGAGTCCAATTGACTATACTATGGTGACATTATGGCATTGTATGTAATACTATTTTTACCTTTTAGGGCCAAATCACAACGGTTGGTGTTTTATACTGAGTAGGTAGCGCATTGAACAATTTGCCAAGCAGATGAAGCTACATCTACCTACACAACACTGATAAAAATCTAAACTTCATTATATTCCCTAATTGATCTCTACAGTTAATATAACTATGGATTTTTGAGATGTATTAGTTTCCAATGCATTGTAGGTTTTTTATTGCTGAACTTTTTAGATCCTGGGTCAGATCGTTCATTACAGTACTTCTTCTGCTGTACATTTTCTTTTATCATAAATGATTAATGCTGTCTGTGAATAAGATATTTTGTTAGCAACCTTGCTGCTTTGTAAATTTGTAGTCTGTCTTGGACCTGCTATTAGGTTAACGTCCAACAATCATCATTCATTGACCAAAAAAATAACCATAGATCTTAAGAGTAGATAATGCAATACATGTTGAAGTAATAGAGATTCCCCGAAGTGCTGAAGGAGTTAATGATAGCATGTTGGTTTTATCAGTGGATCACAAAGTCCCTATCATTTGCATTTGGTTTGATTTTTCTGACATGTTTCACGAGCCAAGAATTATAAAACGCTTTTCAGGGGTATACGGAAAAATATGAAGACAGAAACCAGAATAGCAGATGTTTTATATCATGCATTAAACCATTCATATGTTTTGTTCAGACATAAAATTGGGAATGCAATGCATATTTGGATATTTGTTTTGCAGGGGTATATAGAGGGCCTGAAAAAATATTTGGGAAGACATCTTAAGTGCAATTTATAATTGATAATGATACATAAATAAAAGAACATAATACTTATGAACTTTGATTTGTTAATAAACACGAGGTTAGTAGAAGCATTATTTAACACTCATCTACAGACACCGGACAAGCCAGAAGGCGCATGCAAATAAGGTCCCAAATGCATGCGCCTACCCAGAATCCCTTGTGGTTGCGGCAGCACCATGAGATTTCTGTGGGAAAAAACAAGCCTTCTGGCTTGTCTGGTGTCTGTAGATGAGTGTTTAATAATACTACTTCTACTACTCCCTTAATTTTACGTGGAAGGGTTTTCCATCACCATAACCTTTGTGATTAATAAACAAGATACATTTATAGTAAGAGAAATTTAAGCAGAAAAAGTTCCTTACCACTCCTACAGCCTCTGAACTTGCCAGTTCAGTTGTCTTTTCAGTGAAAATACTCTGGAATTCAGGGTAATGTTCACAGATTTACTTGTTGATGATAGACTATTTCCTTATCATCTATTCTTTGTCCAAATACCAATTAGCATTTGACATTTTGCCAGACTAAAATCATTATCGGCCTAGTTATCAACAGAGAAGTCAATTAAGGAGAATATCCACTACACAAGGTAATTTTTTTAGTTTATGTTTAAAAATAATTACAGTCTTTCAGCCTGCTGAGTATTTTTGGGGTAACCGAAACTAAGATGAACTCATTAAATAAAAATTTTATAGGCTGAAACTTTGCCAAAACAGATTTAAATAATTAAACATATTATAAAATAGACATGTGCAAATGCGGACACATTTTTCAGTTTTCAGTTTTTTGCCCATTCGTTTTCGGGCAACAAAACTAATTATAACTCACTCTCTCAATCTTATTTACTCTCTCAATGTTTCCCTATGTTCTTTGCCACTTCCGCTTCTTCATCTTCTACCTTTTGTTTTGTCTCTTCAATCTACTATCTTCTATCTTCGTCCACATCTCCATGGACATAACCCGGCGGGAACTATATTGCCCTGAGTTCAAATAAGGGCAAAATGACGGTGCTTTCAGTGTCGTCACCGGACACAGACATTTTGGTGGAAGTTCCCGCCAGGTTATGTCCAAAGAGATACAGACAGAGATAGAAGATTGAAGATAAGAGATAAAGGAGAAAAGATAAAAGACAGAAGGAAGAAGATAGATGATGATGAACAAGAAGATGTGAAAGTGGTCAGCAGAAGCGAAAGTGGTCGGTAGAGAAGGTGGGGAAACATTCAAAGAGCATAAGAGAGCGTGAACGAGAATGAGAGTGTGAGTGAATGTGGGCACCCACATATTCCAGACAAACTTTCTGAGCTTTTTGCTTTGTTTTCATCCAATTTGTAGAGGGGGGTCTAGCCAAATACACAAGGATATTATTAACAATAAAAATATATATATTAATTTACATTTACAAAAAGCTTATGGTAAAAAAAATAGTGACAAAGGCCTACACCCTGCAGAATATATCCTGCAAAATAAAATATACAATGTCAATTTGGGTATGCCTAATTCTCTCTTCAAGAATTATGGATAGTGGAGACAGGGTAATAGAGAGAAAGGAGAAGCGAATAGGTCCCAGAACTGAGTCCTGAGACACACATAAAAAGAAAGAGCAGTAGGGAAGAGTAGCAAGTTTAATTTCCTAATGTACCATTTTCTGTTGTAAATCCAGTGCAATGTCTGCCATCTGATGCAGCTTTTCATAGCTTTATACTCTATATTACACATGCTAGTCTACAAATATTGGACCACTTAAAAGTCTTGTTTGAAAACAGGGCAATATCTATTTCTGTGTGGACATAAAGTTGGAAATTTCACCAAACCTGCTAGAGGACATGAGTGATTGCGCAAGCAATTGGCTGTCTATTTTAAGTAAGCAGCTATGCCGGAAATTGTATGGGATATAATTAAAGGATAATAACCTGTGCCCACACAATAAACTGTTATTTTAAAGAGTTATTCTTTGGCTTCCCTTACGTTTCACAAGTTTTGTTCAGTAAATAAGTTTTTCATGTTTTAATTGCTTACTACTTCCAAACACAATGAACCTCTACATGATTCATCTAAACAACAATAATATTCACCGCATTTCCTTATTATTCACTGGCAAAAGAAGCACTGCTTCACAAGTAAGATAAAAGAAAACTAAGCATGAGAACGTGAGCTCACAGATTAAAGGGAAATTAACCACAGATACGGACCCATCCAATGAATATAAAATTAATATAAATATATACCGTATTGGCTCGGTTATAGGCCGCACCCGAATATAGGCCGCACCCTAAAAGTTAGGTGCTTTTCTAAGGAAAAATTTTTCTTAGTTAAAAAATCTGCCTCCCCGAGATATGCTGCCACTCTGCCCTCCACCCGATATATATACTGCCATATACGCTGCCCCCAAGATGTGCCCCCCCATGACTTACCAAAGAAGACTCCCGTGTGTCTTGCGGGGCCGGCAGGGGACACCTACGCAATACGCGTAGACAATTTCCGGTGCCGGCACGGGAGATTGTCTAAGCGCATCGTGTAGACGTTCACCGGCTGAGGCGATGAGCGTGAACGATCTCTGCTGCTGGCACGTCTGCTCGATGTGTTTTAACAATCTCCCTTGCCGGAATTCCCACGGGGGGCAGTCCCGGCAAGGGAGATTGTTAAAGCACATCGTGCTTTGGGGTTGAGGTCAGGGCTCTGTGCGACGATCAAGTTCTTCCACACCAAACGTATTCAATCATGCGTTTATGGACCTTCCTTTGTGCACTGCGGTACACTCATGCTGGAATAGAAAAGGGTCTTCCCCAAACTGTTCCCACAACATTGGAAGCATGTCTTGGTATGTCTCCTTCAACATTTATATATATTACATCAAACTCAAATACGTCATCTTCTGTTGTAAGGAAGCAGTGTAGTAGAGGAGCGTAAGGTCATCTGTGAAACTATTTGTGATTTTACTCAACACAATGTTATAATAAAGGAGCAGGAATTACAATGGGACACAGATTTAACAGATTCCTACAAGGAATAGCATCAAAGCTATTTGGCATTAGTTCCGAATGACGTTACTTCAATAATTGGTATGGTATATATATCCATTTTTATTATAAATCAGTGATAGTTGTATTAAATTTTAAAAAACCCAGGGGGATACAATGTATTAATATACAGTGCACAGAACCACATAATTACTCATGGTTATGGCTCAACAC
The DNA here is from genome assembly GCA_009364415.1 of Spea multiplicata. Classification (NCBI taxonomy): domain Eukaryota; kingdom Metazoa; phylum Chordata; class Amphibia; order Anura; family Pelobatidae; genus Spea; species Spea multiplicata. The sequence goes on from VKOC01000005.1 coordinate 18,331,574, forward strand.
AAATCCAAAATAAGACATTGCTGTTTAAAACACCTCTCTGCTGTTTAATTCTGATATTAAACTGGATCTGTCACTTTTTGCCAAATCATATATTTTACAGTTCATTGCAGTAAAGGGACCATTTAATGTTACTGACACCCCATTAAAGAAGAATTCATATTAAAGTATTCTTCAAAACAACTAAAACCCTTACTTGAGGTGGTAGCTGCACTCTTCCTCCATGGTCTCACATTTCTTTCCACTGATTGGCTACCTTAAGCAGCCAATCAGTGGCAGAGAAGTATTCGCATGCCCATAAAGATCTGAACTGATCCCGCCTACAACGTTCTCGGAGCCAGTGCTAGAGGTTTATATTTTAAACAATGATATATAAACTGTATATTAGGAACCACCAATGTATAACACAAACACTGTATATTTAATTAAACCTTTCTATTGTTCTGTTGATGCTATTGGTGCTAAATAAATATTTAACCAAATAATATGATGGATGTGGAATTTCAGAAATGCAAATGTACCAATCATTTCTTTTAAAAAAATGATACATTTTTAATGTTATGACCCATGGCTATACATCATTCTCTTAGTTCTATGTGAAACAAACTGCTTTGTAAACAGCTGTATGCTTAGAAAACCAGGAACATATGAACAAGGTCAAATTTCTTTGCACAAGAAAGTCTCTTGACCTTTAATAGATGTTCTTATCAGCTTCAAGTGGTCTGCGTAATACAATGAACAAAGAATATTTGTATAACTGAAATTTGAAGACAAGCATGTAGATAGTATAGAGTAAATCAACTAGATTAATATAGTGTATAAAAAATAATTTAAAAAAAAAGTAATGTTTGTGTTGCTAATTGACCTAAATTTCCTAAATTAATAATTTACTACCAGACTCTCATTTCATTTAAGTTTTGGCAGATTATAAGGTCATATTTTTCATTATTTGACTTATTAACTTTTCTTATTTAACTAGCATAGACAGATCCTATTTAATTTACTGTTTTCAGAACTGGCTAGGGGCCCTCCTTGCTACAATTTACTATCTAAGAATTTCAGTTTATTTGCATAAATGTACTTTACATAGTGATTTATTTCAATAATGTGTGGGTTGGTAAGGGGGAAATTGCCAAGTGGATGTTGGAAATTTACAATTTCATGTGTAATCAAAGGGCTTGTAGAACAGAATAAAATCATGTCAATGCTCTAGGAAAAACTTCAAAAAGGGCATTCAATTTGCTGTCTTCCTTTTTATTTATCAGTTTAAACAATTTGGGAAAATTGTCTGAACTAAAGTGTTTAGTGTCACTGGGTAGTTTTTTACAAAAGTGAAGAAACATGCTCACAAATGAATAATGTATAGCTGGGATTGTGTGGAGCCATTGCTAGGTACACATTTGCCTAACATTACACTTCCATGTGTTATATTTCAAGAAAAAAAGAAAGTGTCAAGGCAAACACATACATGGGTGTATGTATATATATATATATATATATATATATATATATTATATATATATATATATATACAAACATATATATATATACACACAAACATATATATAAAAAATAATCTGTCATTAAAATGATGTGATCTCCCCTTTTCTCAGTCACCCAACATCCCTCTGCCTTCTATACTCCTCTCCTCCCCATTCAAATGTCAAAAGATGAACCATGGGGAGAAAACTTCCTGTAACCAAAAAGGAACGTCTGCATTAAGTGTACTTAATAACAATCTCAGAGAGACAAGGACAACAGCGTATTTGGAAGTAGTCCTTCCCTCACAGTGTCTGCATTCCTTCCTCCTTATCCTACACTACACCCCTATCCATTCTAACAAACGTCAACCACGTTTTTGCCAAGCTGTACAATTTCCAACACCAACACCTCCAACATTAAGCAGCACAGCCCCCAATCAAATGAATGATTGATCACAATTGTCAGTCACACTAGGCAGTGCTTAACATGAAGGTCCAGTCAGACCCCAGCCCTGGCACTTCTATTACACCGTTACCTTAACCCCCATCAACAGCTTCCACACAGAAGATTTTTTCTGTTTACAACTATATATATATATATACATATAATTATATAATATAAAAATCAGCCGTATTTCCACTTTTCTCTCCCTTTATGCAACCAAGGTCCTGACAAATATTGTGCTTGTTTTTAGCCAGGGTTTTAGTCAAGAAGAGGTCAACAAGCAGTATGGAGTATTTACATGGGCATAAATAAGCAATTCAATAATGGAGCCATAACTCCCTTCAAATATGAATTAAAATCTCCGAATGTCTTTGGGGGTTGATGCATATTTTGGTCTGCAATGACACTAAACATTCATGGGTTTTTTTTGTTTTCGTCCATAAAATAATTGCTGGGGAAAGTGGCAATGCATGTAAGCATAGTGTATAGGCTTAAGAGCATTCCTGCCGTTTCGGTATGATTGCTACTACATGGGGTTGAAAGACTTTCTATTTCTGGGAACTTATTTTTACTGTATAATTGACAGTCTGAAAATTCTTTATTTGTATATTGTGTTTGGTTCAATGGAATGTTTCAGCAAATCCGTGAGTCATTAGACTGACATTGTCCGATTTTATTTTTTTGTAGAAATTAACCACATAAGTTATTGAGATCATTAGTAAGGTGGCACATTCCTTCACTGTGTTTCTTGGCCATCTCCTGGCTGTTCACGGAAACATCCTACACATCTAAAGTACATGTGGGTGGCATATGTCCCCGCTCCTGTTTGCATACCAGAACCAGCCCTTATATTCTTTAGAAACCAAATGTGCCTCAGAAACTCCATCAAGTACTAATCCGTAGTGATGTAAATTACAAAGAACAGAATTCACTGTACATGGTCCTACCATAATGTATACCCTTGGGCAATAAGAAAAAACAAACGTAGCAATTGTTCAGATATGTGCTGGAGATGCGGAACAGAAAGAGGGACTTTTCTTCATATCTGGTGGGACTGCGCGGGTGTAAAAAACCTATGGTCCAATATTTACGATTTAATTTTTGCTTTAACAGCAAAAGTGATTTCCGATCTCCTGTAATGGCTTTATTACACTTAGAATGGCCTAATTGTAGTAATAATGAAAAACAATTTTTTATCCACTGTTTCATATCAGTGAAAACTATGATTGCCCGCTCATGGAAACAAATTAATGTAGCCCCTTGGGATATGATTATTTCTCAATTGAACTACCAGATTAAAATGGAAAGGCAGCTATATAGATCTTATTTTATGTCTGAAATAAAAGCTAAAAAATGGGATGTTTGGCTAAAGAGGCTGGAAGAATATACGCAATAATGTTTGGGTTTGTTGACTGAAATTCCACCTATGATAACTGGAAAGTACTACTGGTTTATGATGATCCGGGGTTCTTCCTGTCACTAAGATTCCCAAATGCAGCTAAGAGATTTATGTATTTATTTATTTAAATGTATTATACTATTTTATATTATGTATATTATTGTGTAATCGTCCTTTCTTTATTTCTTTTCTATTTTTTTTTGTTGTTGTTGTTTTTGTGTATAATTGTGGTATTCCTTTTAAATTGGAAAAAAATGAAATAAAGAATATATTTAAAAAAAAAAAAGAAAAAAAAAAAAAAGAAAGAAAAAACAAACGTGTCCACATCCACATGTCCAATGAGTTCTTTCTGAACACATTGTCACCATCTGCCTAAAATTATTTTCATAAATACAAAATATACATCTATTTTCAACAGGAGTTTAACATCTTAACAATATCACATTGTGTAATGTTTTCGAGATTACTTTGCGTAAAGTCAACATCTGGAAACATTCAATGGCTATTGAAGCACATGGACTACAGGGCAACGGCATATCTCATAAAAAGGGTTCCCATTATACACACCAAGTCATTTCATTCTCTTACCGTATGCTTATTCTATACCGTATGCTTATTAACTTGTCACTTCTCGGTGAAATGCCCAGCGGATCTTTCCTAGCTCGCATAAGGCTAGCCAGGTTAGTAACGTAAGTCCCCAAAATGTTCAGTTTAATTATGTACAGTACAGTGCATTCCAACACAGGTTCCTTTTCTAGTGTAAAATCACGATGGAAAAATAGCATACTGAAAAGTTGTACTAAGCACATTTTTAATAGATATAATTGCGAGAACATTTTTTTTTTGGTAATGTCTTAAGCTAATTAACATTTACGACTTTTTGTTTTGTTTATTTTTGGCAGTACTTTGGATGCACAAATCATGTTTGATTTTGAGTATCAAAGAAAATAACATCTTGAGAGTATTTTGGGGGATTCTGGCTACCCTGTAATTAAAATAAGCATTAGCATTTATTTTTATTTTTTTCTGGAAAACGTTGTTGTTTTGATTAAAACTTGTGGATGCGATTAAAATTATTAAAAGCAAATGAGACATTTAAATAATTTTAACATGAGATAAATAAGAGAAATCGAGGTCCTGATGAAAGTCTGTAATAAACAAGACTGAAACGTTGACTTGAAAACCGAAGTTGTTTGTGTGGTTATTTGGAAAGTCCCTGGAGTGCCGGTAACTATTTTTGGACTTTATATTATTTACTGCTACAGCTATTTGGCACCGGGCAGAAACTTGGCATTTGGAGTGCAATTGTTAATTTTGGACTAATTTTGGTATATGTATATATTATATCTCTGGATACTCCACTGATCCTGCCATTGTATGGAATATTTAGCAAGAGCCTGAAACCTTGATTTTGATCTATTTGTAACTTTACATACACATACGCAGAAATGTATTGTATCATCTTGGACAACTTCCCAACATTGACTTAATTTACTTAAAATGCAGGCTCAATATAATATCATATGGAAAAAATATATTTTTATATAAACATTTTGTATCATTTTGTGAATGCTGTACAGAGCAGTGGCATTATGAGAATATGTAATGTAATTCATAGATCCTAGCTTTTGTTGGAAGTCTGGTTAGAGGCTGGATCAAGGGTCAAGCCTTTACTGACTCCGTGACCCAATTAATTAATTGAACTGAATTTATTGAATTTTATATTGTACTTTGGGGTTCTTTTAATAAAGGGAGATTTGGCAGGACATTATGCGGGGAGTTGTGGTTTTAACTCTTCATTATGAAAGGACACTATTAGCAAGTTTTAATAGCAGGCAAGGCTTAAATGGGCCTGTATAGTTGAAGCGCGGGAGTTGAAACCACAACTCTTTAGTCCACTCTCGCTTTAGTGAATAGACCCCACATGCGATACATCGAATGAGGACCTCAGTGGAGGCAAAATACATTTTTGATCCCAATGAGCATATGCCACTCCGAAATAGGGACGCTTAGGAGGTATTAAGCTTGTGCAATATCTTTTTGTCATTCATAAATGTCAGTATGGGAAAACATCCGTTCAAGGGACATACTTGTTTAGTTCCTGTCATACAATTTAATTTCAGTAACTTTTCAATACTCTATTTAGATTTTTTGTATTATCTATAGCTTCCATTGGTGTCCTTAAGAAAGGGGCTACATGCAACACTAGGAACGTTTTCCCCGCAAAGGAGTTAGAGAAATAGTCTGAAAAATTATTAATTAATGGCCGCAATCCAGATCCTTTCACATATTTTGTTACATATCTATATAGTTACCTATTGTCTAACTTTACTGTAGCTATGTAATTTAGAAGAAACAAAAATATTTAAAGTTTCACTTTTTAAGATAAAAACGCTTTAAATTTCATAAATACTCTAGGATTTTTATTTTTTTTAAAATGGGGCTCACCACAAACCAACGCAAAATAATAATTTGTCAAAAAGAAGATTAACAGCATTAAGTCCATTTCTATGAATAACAATAGAAATCACTAAATATATCATATACCACCGGAGAAACCGCTAATGTATTTCTTAGGCCTTATTTAGCACTTTTTTTTACATAAAGCATACAGCTCTAGTAATATAATCTGAGTGATTCCAGCTTCCTTAGTTGGTGTTGGTCGTATTTCAAGGGCATGAATGTATTTTTTCAGTCTGACTAATAAGCCACACATAGTAATTTAACCAAAACACACTTGCAAACATACTCCACAAAACGTTCTTATCATGGTTTACACAGTAGGGTAAAGATACTTAAAACGGAAACGATACCTTTTCTTAGACTCGTTTTAAACCGTTACGTCCCCTAAGGTGTTGCTATTTGTAGTGTCAACAAACTCACAGCTCACGAGAAGGAAAGTCAAAGTATAAAGAAAATAATGTGCGTAAAGGACCACACACCACATTCAAGATGGAGCAGCTCTATGTTTAACAAAATATACCCGTTAATGTCTAAAAATAGACATTCGAGTCAACAGAACTCGATGTTTCTGTTGACTCAAACGTGTTGGTGCTTCATCTATCTGTAAACATACATGTATTTAGTCTATGTATACAAGTCCAATATATATATATATATTTGTGGTAGGGGTGAAACATGAGAAATGACCAGTGGGTCCGAATAGATGCCTAGACCCCCGAAAATGCCCCCTTAGGTAAGTAGGAAAGG
>VKOC01000005.1:18339296-18349572 GCA_009364415.1 Spea multiplicata
CACATATATACTAATCCACAAATATATACTAATCCACACACATACCAATCCACTCTCACTTAATGCTTTCCTACCTTTCCTTTCTTCTTTCAGCTTCTTTTCCTCTTCTTCTGTTCATCTGTCTTCTCTTCTTCCGGGTTCAGAGGGCAGCGGTGGGCGCGGCTTCAGTGCTGTGCGCCGGGATCTGACAACAGACCCCGGCGCACAGCAGCTGTTGCCGTGCGGATCGCAAGGGAGCAGTATCGGAGGTCTTTAACAGACCTCCGGCTCCCTTGAGTGAGCCGGAGGTCTGTTAAAGACCTCTGATACCGCTCCCTTGCGATCCGCACGATCGCATGGGAGCGGTATCGGAGGTCTTTGCCGGCACCCGGCACCCCTCCAGAGACGGACAGCAATGTCCGCCGCTGGAGGAGCAGGCTCCTCCAGCTCCGGACATTACTGTCCGTCTCTGGAGGGGTGCCGGGTGCCGGCAAATTGGCACCTCCGTGATGAGCGGCACCCGGTGCGGACCGCCCCCCCCGCCCCCCGCTAGGTACGCTACTGAGCTGCAGAGAATCTGGAGGCAAATCCCCCGTGTTTCCCCGAAAGTAAGACATATGTCTTACTTTCGGGGTACGGCTTATATTAGCTGACCCCTCTGAAACTCCCGATACGTCTTACAATCGGGGGTGTCTTACTATCGGGGAAACACGGTAGTAGAGCTAGCTTTTGGGACAGGTCCGTTTCACAAGCATAATTGAGCCACATAGTGAAGGCTGAATATGGCTGAACTATGACTCAAGAAAGGACCTAAAATATGGCTTAACTAATCCTGAAGAAGAGACATCTTCGTCTTTCTGGAATCTTGTGTTTATCATCCTCTCAGACAATAATTTTTACGGTACTTTTAAGGGTAGCCTAACGCTTGACTAGTCTACTGGGTAATATGGTATGATTATTTCTCTCTCCCTACATAACATTTCTAGCAGTGCGTCTTAGCTGGGTATTATTGTATCCCGAAGGCTTGGTTTATTTTTTTTTTAATTAATAGCCTTGTTACTTGATGGCAGCTCGATTCAGACTTCCTGACTCAACCAACTATATGAATCCATGGTGCCATACAAACACATATTAAGTATACATAATTGTGTATAATGGACAAAAAAACAACACATTTTCTAATGACTGGATTGCTTGCTTGTTAGCTGTAGTCCGCTGTCCACTGATATAACAAAGCACATTTTCTAATTGAATTCACTGTTATTTAAGACTACACAGACTTGTCCTCTGACTTCATATTCTGCTGCTGGTTGCCCTTTATTACTGACTTGGCTTCTACTCAGAATAAATTTTTCCACTATCTTCTATCACTGATTTGTCGTCCCTCTTCAAATATCTTCCATCCAAACACCATGTGTTTTGCTACATCCTCTGTGACAGGTTGGGTTGTCAAAATATGCTATTAGGATTAAATATAACTAAAGAAAAGGCTTTGCACCATCATATTATTGGGTTAAACCAAACTGAATTTACAATCTCCTACCTTTATATGTGAATTATAACTGAAATATTGTTCAATCCTTCCAATCCTCACAACTGATAGCGATAGTACAAAAACACATCAGCTAGACAAAATCCACTAGTCAATAATGGGGACATAAAAAAGCCAAATTACCCATCTATATTTAGGTGAACAGTGGTAGGGTGTGTGTTTTTGTATGTATAAGGAACAGAAAAATTAAGGTGGAAGTGATACATAATAAGTCCTTTTAAATCTGTAAACTCAGAGACAGAGTCTGATCTTAAACCAATGTATTGCTTTGAAACATACTATAATATGACAGCCGTCTGTACATGAATGGCTTAGTTGGCCCTAGATTAAACTTTTCATCCCAAGATATCCACCAAGGTTTCTAATGGTCCAAAACAGCCTTTCTTTCCAAAAAAAGCATATCCTTCTGTACCTCAGACCTGAGCTGAACTGGTTGATCTCACAGGAAAATCACAACTTAAGTCCCCCAAGGGTCATCTATGCAATAATGTAAGAATTAATTTTGGCTTGTCATCTGGATTACTTAAAAAGGAAAATTCTAGACAGAAACATCTCTAGAAGAGGTTCCCAGGAATGCTCACAGTTCATCTATTCTGTTCTCCTAGTGGTGATTTTCAGAAGTGGAACATCTGACAACATAGTCCCCTTTAGGGGTTCATGGCCATCGCCATGTGACCCTACCATGCATACAACATTCATGAAAGCAATCCACCTAGATCTAAGCAACATTAACTGATTACCCAGTGGTTATCCCCAATTTTTTATCTTTTATTCCTCCAAGTCTTATTTTCCTCAACCCTTTGCCTTTTTCTCCCACCATTTTTCCCCAACCATTTTCTAGCATACTTCCAGTTTCATGCTAGAAATCTGTATAACATCAAGGGTGGACATTTTAAAATGTGCACCATTTAGCAGATATTAATGTCAACGTTTCATTTACCCAATTATGTGTTCTAATAATATGCTTTTTTATCCAAAATATGTAAAGCTAGAAATACCATAATTACACAAGTCATCTGCCTAAAAAACACTGAACATTTTCCATGTTCAAACATTGCTATTAAACAGTGTCTTAATTGTGTTTTTCAGCTGATAAGAGCGTTTTATGAGCTAAAATAATGTAAAAAAATAATTGATCTCTTGAGGTTATCTGTATGGCAAACATTCCTCCATATAACTGAGACATTTAGTGAGTGCTTCGGTATACTGTGCTAGTGTTTCATTATATGGGAATGTTTTCTGGAAATGACCTTTGTCCAGATACTCAGCATGTCTCTAAATTCTTGTTACTCCTTATTTTTTTCCAACAGGAATACCTGCCTGCCAGACCTGACATTTTAACCAAACATATAAAATTTAAACAGCCTCGGGGAAAAAAAGACAGCTACTTTAGTGATTATCAGCCGTCTGTCTATTGTTTTCAGTGAGAGCAGACTTGGCAGTGCATTCCTGGCAATTGAATAATGCCAGAAAGATTAAGCTATATTAGTACATTCACTATTAGCACATTATAAAACACTGACTGTAGCCTAATTTGGAAGTGTTTCAGCAAGCTTGGTGTAAATGTTTGGATGTTGTTACATTATACAAGATGTTTGAAATTGTCATAGGAAATGAAAATGTCAGAATGGAAAGAGAATGTATCAGAATAATAAACCAACAAAACACACAAATTAATTATCAGAATCTTATATAATCACATTTACTCTAAATGGCAAAAAGTATGTGGACACCCCTCCTAATTTTTGAGTTTAGCTGCTTCAACTGCACCCATTGCCAATAAAATCAAACACAAAGGCAGCGATCTCTAGAGACAAGAATTAGCAGTAGAATGGGTCGTACTAAGGAGCTCAGTGACTTTAAACATGTCATAGGATGCCACCTTTGCCATAAATCAATTTGTGAAACCTCTGCCCTGGTCCACTGTAATTCAAATTACTGTGAAGTGGAAGCAGCCCAGCCACGAGGAGGTAGACCATGCATATTCACAGCCAAGCAGCTGCACACAAGCTGAAGATCACAATGTGTAATGCCAAGTGTCTGCTGGAGTGGTGTAAAGCCCATGGCCACTGGACTCTGGAACATCATGCTCCACTACCTGGAAGTCTGATAGACAAATCTGGGTTTGGCAGATTCCAGGAGAATGCTACCTACCAGAACGTATAGTGTCTGATGTAAGGTTTGGTGGAATTTGGGCTAGGCCTTTTCGTTCCAGTGAAGGAAATGTTATACAATTGTTATACAATTGTATGCTTCCGCCTTTTTTGGCACCTGTTTGGGGAAAGCCTTTTCCTGCTCAATAAAGACATGGTTTGATGAGTTTGGTGTGGAGAAACTCAAGTGGCCCATTGAATACCATTGAGATGAATTGGAACGTCAATTGAAATCCAGGCCTTCTCGTTCAACATTAGTGCCTGACCTCACTAATGCTTCTTTGGCTGAATGGGCAAAAAAACCCTACAGACACACTCGGTTATAACCACAAAGAGGTGGCCAACTCTAAATGAATGCCCATGGATTTAGAATGGGATATCCATTGTCCAAAAAAGCTCATATAGACATGATGGCCAAATGTCCACAATCTTTTGGCCGTGAAATGTATGTTTAAGGGTAAAGTAGGGTGATTTTTTTTTCTACCAGCATAAAATATCCGATTCCATTCCAATAAAGTTTAATTTTATCAATTAAGGTTATATTTGAAACATGTTATTCTTTATACCAGAATAGATATATAGAATAGATACATACAACATCCCTCCTCCAAAGATGTACTGGTCTCTCACAAACTACCTGTTGGAGATCCTTGGTGTGAAAGCTTTTTTATAATGATGGGACCTAACATGTCACCTGTTTCTTTATTTGTCCCCATGAAAAAAGAAAATGTTAAAATGTGTGTTGACTTACCAGCATACAATTTGCTTTATAGAACTAAGAGCACTCTGGTTTTACCCAAGCTTTGATAGAGTAAAGGGTACTAGTTTATTCCCTTTTTAGTTTAAAAGTTTTCTCGCTTAGCGAAGCCTTTACCATCTCTCTACACCTTTCTATAGATTCTGTACCCTGGAATATGTGTGGTCAAGCGGTCTCACCCCAGATACAAATAGCCACCTTGCAGCATTCAGAGAATCGCACGGTGACCACTTGGCATCCGCAAAGGAAGTCTATGCTGCAGCAGCACAGACCTCCGTTGATTTTCACTGTAGATAAGAGGAAAGTGGGAAAGTGGTGCAGCTACGTAGGGCAGTAGGACAATGCCAAAAAAATTAAGACTTTCTTTTTTCTGGCAGGTCTTAGGTGGATTATATGTCTTAAGAGGCGAGGGAGTGCTAATGGCTAACCATCTTGCACTAATCCTTTACACATGAATATTTGCCACCTTCAAATCATGATTTCACGTCATTATTTGTTATGGACTTTTGGTTACCAATGATAATATACCATGATGCATGCCTTGGCCCAAAAAGAGGCGAATTCCACACTATGATTGATGGTACTCATTGTTTGCAGAGATACTATATTTTGCAGTCACTTACTTAAGTCTGGCACACCAAATTTCAGAGATAACTATTTGACGGATAACTTGTCCCAGAGAGAGAAGGAAACATTTACTTGAATATTTTTATTCTAATAAACATTCTTGGAGGGCACTTCTACTGAAACAGAAAATTAAAAAACACATCTTAGTTTGCTATATCTTTATATATTATTTAATATATATAGTTAGTATTTTGACATTTTTTGGCCTTTGACATTTAAGATTAATTTATATTCAAGGATAATGGATAGGTTGAGCAGCTGATGTAATACAGAACAGATGTTCTTGGTAATCATACAAGATGGGGAAGGTTAATGAGAGAGAAAGCAACAGTCAGGTTAGTAATCAAGAGTCTTCTAATGATTATTCAGGAAAAATAAACAAGATTTGGGTGTGAAACTGTTATTCAGTTCAGCTTTTTCTAGATTAAATAACGAGTCAAGTGCCGGGATAGCCAACAAGCAGCTCCTTTGAAACAGGGGTGTATTTGTTAAACTGGAAGGTTGTAGGTAAGTTGAGTTGAAATGAACTATGCCTTATGAAGAGCCATCTCAATCCAACCTGCAAAATCATATTTTAGTGAATCAATCCCACGGTGTTTATAATATAAAGTGTTTATATAGGCTGCATTCTCTACTATACATGGGCACTGGGGATGTTATATTTCAATTACAAGTTAATATACAATACAGTGAATTTTCTTTTCTGTGGGCATTCTATAGTTAAGTACATTTTAAACTGGAAGAAACATTTGTTTTCAGTATAATTTTTATCACTGGTTAATCTGGGAGCTGAAAGAGTAGAGGAATTGGTATCAAAAATGTTCTTTCTTTGGGCTTAATCTGCCTATGGATCTACAGACATTAGATTGAAATGAATTTTATTAAAGAATACGATTCATTTTTCAAATTTTCCTGAATTATTCCAAAGAATAAACTGGCTACTAGAGTTTGTGTTTATACATGTTTATCCTCTTGCTTATACTAAATAGGAATTAGCACTACTGGACATTTTTGTTGTGGAGATATATACATAAATACAGGTATTTCAATGTACTTTGCAAATCCTAACAGCAATCAAAGGGGTAGGGGTATAATGAAGCAATATAATGCTGCATTAATAATAATACAAAAATAAACTGACACTCATATGAGCATAAAATGCATTGATTCATGTTTTAACATGATATCCTTTATATTTGTTGCAGATTAACGGAAACACATTTAACATCCATGGATATCCAAATCAGTCATCAGCACCCATAATGTGGCCATATGTTTAGCATTTAAAAAAAAAAAAAAATTCACATGAACTAATCGCTAAGCTATTTGAGGGTCACCAAAAGAAAAGCAATAATCATTGTTCTTAAAGTTGTCTGTCTCTGAAAGGTAATTTTAGGTCTTTGCTGTCCTTTGTGCAGTGCTTTTAATAAACACTACTCCTGTCTAGGTCCACTAACATTATAAGCAATAGTAAAATGTAAAATAAATGTAAAAAACACGGACTTGATGAATTGGGAGTGTGCATATCCCATCTGTAACACAGCCTTTTAAATGTCAAAAACACCGCCTGGTTAAAAACGTATAAAAAATGGTGGGACTGTAGAATGTTTTCAGGTCCTCAGCAAAATGATTTAGGGGGCATCATTAATATACATGTTAACATTCTAGTGCTGTGTTTACATGGTTTTCCATACTCTGATGAGGACCCCATAAATCAATGAAGGCCTCAGTAGCTGCATATTATGCATACATGGCAGCAATACCATGGGAACTCTCTGAATCTGATTATTATTATAATAATAAAAAACACATGAAAGTGTATATTGCTCTATTGGTTCTAAAGAGTATGTAGTTGTCAGATGTATGTTATAATAGTTAGCAAACCTACATATTCCTAGGATAAGTGGAGTCATGTATTCTTTTTAAGGATTCTCACAGGTCCTTTACAGTACTTAGACATAATCATCACATATTATCAATGGGCCACTAAATGACATCACAAACTCTAACAAGACGCCATGATAAATCCAAAAATCTAATTATCAACATGAACTTATGAATACCTATTGTAGTGATTCTGTACAAAATGTTATTCATAAGGCAATACATTAAACAAAAATCATACATGTCAAGGAAAAAACAAACCTTGATTTATTACATACTAAAACATTAATGTGTTGATCCAGCTGTTTTAAGGAGATGGTTGATTTACTATGAGTTACAGAGTTTCCACACATTAATAATGTGCATATGATTTTGTAGCTTTGATGTGTTACATTAACACGGACAGGTGGCTTGTTCAGAAAGACAATGCAAACACTATGTGAATTACTTTGAAGGTGTAATCGCTTCCAAATACTTTTCAATACAGAAGAGGATATTGTTTGAGTCTTCAGGAAATCAGTTTAATACTCATTTTAGCCATGGTTTAAGTTCTAAGTGAATGGTATAGGGGAAACCGTTGTAGGACATTCACAATTTAGATTTAGAAATTCAGTTTTGGAGAACATTTCTTGGCATGTCCTACTTCTAAAACACAAAAAGTACATACATGTGTGTATGAATAAACAAACCAAATTTATCGGGCTCAGCAGGCACATACTGTACATCACAAATTACCATGAAGGTACCATGAGCTGCCAATACAATATTGCTCTGCACACTATTTCCAGGTGTGTCTTCCAGACACTACGCTCAATAAATACTGGCCAAGAACAGTCCCATACCTTTGACTGAAACAAAACCAAAACATAAAATCTACGTTTATTAATGGAAATAAAAGCGGTAAGATCCCTATGACATAACATATATATATATATATATATATATATATATATATACAAATACTGCAACAATGTATCCAAAATACACAATGCTAGACTGTGTGGGTTGTTAGAATGAGCATGTGTGAGTGTGTCAGTGTACAGTTTTCAAGTGTGTGTGTGTGTTTTGTGGCGTGTCAGTGTACAGTGTTAAACTGTGTTGGGTGTTAGAGCGAGTGTTAGTGAACAGTGTGATGTGCCTGTATGAGTGTCGGACTGAGTGTGTGTGTGGTGGTGACAATATACAGTATTAGACTGGGTAGAGTGTCCACAAAAAGTATATTAGTGTATTGTTTAAGTGTCAGTGTCAGATTGACATGCAGAGTACCAAGCAGTGAAGAAGCTGCCCATACATAAGAAATAATTTCTTGCACCCTACTGAGCATATCTTTTTTTTCATGGCATGATCCTGCAAGGCTTTAATAATATTGCCATCTATGTAAAAGAATAGGGGGGGGCAAGATAATCTTCTAATCTGGGGTTCTAGTCTAGGACTGGCCCTGGTCATGATCACCTTGCCACCTTGGGATAACTAAAGGATCCTTAAATCAGTGTTTCTATGAAAATATGTAAAAACAACTTTTTTTTGCCTTTCAGAAGTAGAATTTGCTTTTTTTAATGCTTTCAGGAACATTTTCAGTCTCTGGAGGTTCTGTGGTCTCAAGAGTTTCAAGAAGATTTCAGTACTTGATACTGTTGCTTGTTTTACCCAGTAAGCTTAAACCCTATTTTCCTACTTGGGTTAACAGCTCTATGACTGTGATGTCATTGTTCCTTTTTTTTGCCAATCCTGAGTAGATTTGGTACACAACACACTAAAAAGGCAAGAAATGTATATGGCCATGCAAAAGAACCTTTTAGAATATTGAATTTTAGGGACTGAGGGCTTAAACATAGGGGCATGCTTGAAGTGAAAGGAACTATACATTCCGGGAAGTCTTGTTACAAAATCTTATTTAGAATCTAATTTGTTTTTTATTTTATTTTCAAATTATCCTGAGCATAAACAGGAAACTCAAAGGAAATAGAATCTGATTTATTGCGCCATTTGTTCTTGATATAATTACCCATAATCCGTCTACCATAAAATAAAATTACATAAACAGACAACTCTAAAATGAGATAACACTAACTGTTTTTATGGATTTTTCCAGTTCTGCAGATGGAATAAGTTGATAACATCGTACTGATATAGTGCAGCGCAACATGTATTTCTAAATTAAGTCAATCAATTAAACCGCCAAAAATAGGTTTTTATATTCCATATGTTTTAAGGAGCTGTCCCACTTAACTCCACTACATTCAGCAAATAACCCTTATTAGAGCTGTCATTTTTCTCCGAAGGTTTATTTCCATGAAAACAACACCAACAAAAGATGCCTTTTCAGTTTCTATAGCAACAACTTATCGATTCTTAGGTCACATGACATTTACGTTTTCCCAGCAAAAAATGTGAACAAGATGGAGAATATTATTTTCTAGCTCCAAATACTAAACAATGTCTGGGACATTGCAGACAGTAAAATGCATTAGACATTAAAAAATTCCATCCAATATGCATTAAACTGTAAATTTGGACTAGACTGGTCCTTTAAATGTAGCTTTGCCAAAATCATTGTTACATTAAAAGTTTTCGTATCCATAGCAATAGAAAACATCTTAGCCCTTTTTTTGTGTTGTTCTGTATGTGAAAAAAATCATAAAATCCTAAATGTGTTTATTTCTCTGTTTAACATGCTGCTGCAGGGCCAGACGGGGGATGACTAGGAGGTCCTAGCACTTTTAGTCCAGTGGCAGCCAAATTATAAACTCAAGGCTGCATATTATGTTCTTTTACTCATGCAATGTGTGGCTCCACGCATCCAGTCAGTGGCTGGCACTGCAAGACCCGATCTGCCGCTGTAGCGGAAGTATTGGTAAGTATACAGCCCTACCAGCCTACCAGGCATCTCCTCTGTGCACCAGATGGCTGGATACATCATAAGAACAAAAAAAAATGTAAACATTTTATTCTGGTGTTCAGGCCTGGATTGGCCATCTGGCACACCGGGCTAATACCTGGTGGGCTGCTGGCCAACAGTACTCCGTATTCACTTGATCTGCCCCTGGAGCTGCATTGAGCTAGATATGCCGGCGGCATGCTACGTGGGCACAAAAATGTAATGTGACAGCTCGTATCCAGCTGTCGGCCGCACTTGCGCCTTCAGGTTGCCGCACTTGTGTCAGGGCCGCCAGTCCTGCTGGTGTTACCTGAAAAGCAGAAAGGAGGCTTTTTTTATGACACATTTAATTTTGCTGGTAGTGGCAATCCTGTAAATACAATTTGCAAAATCTATATATATAAAAAGAATATTTATTAACCCTTTCAGCGTAACATTCTATATAT
>VKOC01000005.1:18349672-18374931 GCA_009364415.1 Spea multiplicata
GGGCAGTGAAAACCATGTATCACGTGTATTTTTTTTCTTCATATATATACTGTGTGACAACAAGTATGTGGACATCTGACAAATCACACCTATATAAGCTTGTTGGGCAAACCATAGGCATTTGGAGTTGGGCCCCCTTTGCAGCTATAACATCTTCCACTCTTCTGAGAAGGCCATCGACAATATTTTGGAGTGTTTCTGTGGGTATTTTTGTCCATTCATCCAGTAGAGCATTTGTGAGGTCAGGCACTGCCGATGGAAGAGAAGGCCTGTATCACAACTGGCTTTCCAATTAATCTGAAAGGTGTTCAATGGGGTTAAAGTTCCTCTACACCAAATCATGTCTTTATGGACCTTGTGGACAGTGGCGCAATCATGCTGGATAGGAAAGGACCTTCCTCTAAATAATTATTTCTGAGGAAAGCTCGGCTTTGCACAGTATAAGGAATCAGCGTTCTAGAACTGCAATTATTTTTAAAGTGTTGGGTATCAATAATACTGCTAAGTAGATGGAACAACACCTTTAAGATGAGTTCTGTCCTATATAACAGATTTATAATCATCTTAAAGCAGTCATTCTATTCGTTGATCAGAATTCAAGCAGGCAAACAGTTGATATGCGGCTTATATTCCTTAAAGTGTATACTCCAGGTCCATTCCCGTGTTAAAAGTTTACTGGAGTCCATTTTGTATGGGCTTATGTGCAATGTACTCTGTGCAAGTCATTGCTATAGGCAATCGCCCCCGCTGCCCAGCTGCCTTTACAGAAGACAGGAAGCATTTGTATGTACACTTTTTGCACACGCTCAGTAGCAATTTCATTTCAAGTAGGGGCTGGATAGCAGCAGCCAATCACATGTATGCTAGCCGGACAAAGATGCTTTGCTAGTTTACATGCAACTATTACTTTCATGAATTTCAGCTCAGCGCCCATAAACTTCAATGAGTGCTACCAAGCATATGCAGCATGCTTCTGGTTTAGGAGTAGAGGGCTGGCACCTTTTTGCACAGGGGGTAGGTAAACCAAAGTGTCAGCCCCTTGCCCCCCCCCAGTAACTTACATACCCTCATGCTAACACACACACATTCTCACACACACCCATACATATAGAAGATAAATGGCTTTGCTAGTGTACCAATAGAGAGAGGATTTTACTGGATTATAAAACCCGAAAACTAAGTAACTCACTGAAAACTGAAGCCTAGCTAATAAAACCAAAATTTTAATCATGATACAGTTTGACATATCAATAGGTGTTTAGTTTTTAATGTATCAATTGTAGTCCCTTGCTACACTTCTCATGAAGGAGACAGGCTAAATCTCCCAAGCACTGAATATATCTTAGAAGTCAGCTTCTGTAGATATATACTTTAAGTGATCACCTACTGAAATATAAATCCGCCTATGCCGTCTCCACTCAATCCAGGACTGCAGTATGAACTAGTTGTAATAAATCAACATAGGCCCGACACGTGTTTCTCCATAGTCATCACTAAGGTATCGTCATGGGATATTCAAGAGGACATTGTTCCATTCAACCTTACTAACCAAGCATGAATATTAAAGATTTTTGTAAGTGTACAAATCTTCCTATTTTTTATACCGTTATAACCTATTACTTATTAATTGCCAAAATTTCCCATTACAGAATACACTTTTTAAAAAGGCTATCATTTAAATATGACCCATTAATGTATTAACCCCCCCAAAAGAAAAAAAAAAGCAAATGCAATTTATTGTTTTGTAAATTTATTTCTCTTATAGACTTGACATTTCTTAAACATACTGGAATTGCATTTAAAATTATAATGCAAACAATATTACAAGTGCTTTCATTGTGTATTTAAAGTGGCAGGGCTAAATCTAAACAATTGCTTTATACTGTATTGCAAAGAGACTTTAATTGTTTGTTTCATTTCCGAAACATCCATAAATACTTACTCTAAAATATCCAGGTTTTAAACAAACAGTTCATTTAGCATTTACCATTTTATTAAATGTGAAAAAAACAGTGCTTTTATTTTATTTTTTTTACAAATGAAACATATAAGCGTTAAGCATCTGTAGGCGATTTAAAAAAAATACATAGAATATGTTTTCTTCCCAAACACTAACAAAAATATACATAAAACCTGCAATAAAACCTGCAAGCGATAAGAAAACAGTAATGTGAGGTCTAAAAAATACAAACTTTGCTGTAAAAATACAAAAGGCACAAAAGATCGTTGAACAGAAATAATTTAGGTATGGTCATTGCTATTTTTTGCTAAACTATAAGCTGAACTCTAAAACCCATATGGATGATTTATGACACATTGTAAAGTTTATGAAATTGGCACCTGTGCATCTAATAAAATACAGCAATAACTTGTCACGCTATAAAATACAATCAGAGAAAGACATATGCTAACACAACTTAACATGTTATTTATTAGGGATGTTACCATCTGCTTCATAGATGATAAGTTCATTTTGATTGGGAATTTCTAAAGTAGGAATATTGAAATAATTAAAGAATTATTCTGTGCAAAATATCTTGCAACTAAAACAAAAGAGATTTGACATTACATTACATGTATTGTAATGTACAAGAAATAGTAACATGCTGTGTAGTACTATCTATGAATTTGAAAAAAGACTAGAAAACCAATTCTGGCTGCCTGGTATGTTTATGTATTGTTATGTCTGTACCATGTTGGGAGAACTGTGAAGGCCAATTTATTTAGTCCTTATCTTTGTCCATAACATGAAGAACCTCATCCAAGAGAGAAGGACCCAAGTCAAGCTGCAGGGTTAAGAGGGAACCAGCCAAGTCGGAAAGAGATTCTTCTGGTTTTAGGTCTGTGTTTTCTATGTCACATGGGATATGGCTGTCTTCAAATAAGTCAAGGCCTTGCCAATCATTGTATTGTTCTGAAAGACTGGAAGAATGGCTTGATCTTCCATTTGTGGAACATGATGCTGAACCACTGATTTTCCATGAGCTTTCACTGTCATATAGGTGCTCATGTTCATACGGCTGACATTTCTCCAGTAGTTTTTCTTCTAACACAGGCTCACAACTAAGCCTGGATGACTTGGAAGGGCTGAACGAGTCCCTTTTGGAATTAAATGACACTGTGGATAACAAGGGCAAGACCAGAGCTTGAGATCCACCGATTGTAGGTAGAGAGATGGCATTTTTAAGAACAGGTGAAGAGGTTTCTGAGAACATTGAGTCACAAGTGCTGTTTGCCCTCAAAAAATCATTGTGTCCACCAAAATGGGGATTTTTAGCTTTCCCTTGGTGGCCAGGCAACAATTCATAGTTCCCTTGAAGAAAGGAGATATCACCAAATACATCATGTTGTCCATCTTTTCCAATATGTATAGTGTGCCGAAAATCTCCAAGAGGTGGGCTTATCAAGTCAGGTGACAATATATCCCTTAGTTTAAATTTTTTACCTCTCTTGTTGTTTCCGGCTTTCAGATAAATTGGGGTTTTTGCTGGCATCTTGACAGAAACCGATTTCAGCAAAACAGGAGATATTTTTTTTACACGGGTTGTAGTTTATATTGTAGATTGGTCACATTATTGGCAGCGTCATTTGGTTATTACTGCCACTTAATTTTTATGCCACTTGGAAAAATGTGCTGTTTATTTCACAACAAGGTAACCTATGGAGAAAAGAAAAACAGGTTATCATTAACTAGTTTCTTTACGGTTCACTCATTTTTCATTCAACACGACAATTACTAATGGTACTGACAGTTCCAGTCTGCAGACCAGCTTTATAATGTGGATTCCCTTCATTAAACAGCATAAAAGTGAATGGTTTAACAAGGTCACGTTGGCCCTTCTGTGACTTTACTATTATTTTAAGTGAATAAGCCTAATTTACACAAAGTGAGCACAGTTTTGTCAAGTGGCTTCATCTTTTTTGTGTCTTTTCTTTTTGCACTGTTCATTTCTGCTAGGGTTAAATCTCCCATCAGCCTGTGCAAAAGTGGGTCTAGGGCCCCCTACGGAGCCGACCAGTCAGAAAACTGCAATAGTATCTGTATTTATCACACCAACAAAAACAGTGATATACCTTTGTGTCCTGGACACAGGCCCGAGACCTGCCATTTTTTTTTCACAAACATGCAAAGTATACAAGATGGCTGCTGTGGTAAAAGTAATCACAATTTACATAACTTTTCACAAAACATTTGTAAAATATAAGAATTTGTTTTAAGAATGTAACTTTTAGCTTCTTATGTTGTAGTTTACAACATAAGGACACATTTTATGGCGCTTTTTAACCACATGTTTCATCTGAAAAAGAAACCTCTTGAGATCCTTAAAGTTTTTCATATCTTACTATGCTAACCCAATAAAAGCTATCAATTACAACTAGAGATGCCATCTATTCCTGGACCAATAAGGCTATATCCATTTCCCTAATCAGGAACACCTAAGAAATCTTGTCACACATTATTGTCTTGCAATTTCTTTTATAAGAGTAAAGAACGCTTTGGCAGATTATAAATAAATGATAACTTACTGTGCATGGACATTTGCCAGACTCCACTATTATTTATCACTTTAAAATGTCATTGCCCACTTGAAGAATTACCAAAAATGAAAATAAAAAAAAATCCTTTTTTGGGACTTTGGCAAAAAAAAACTACTACATGGTTACATAGAACAGATGTTAACCACGAGAAGTTATGAAGATTTAGCTCCCAGGATTTTTGGACTAGATATGTTTTTAATCAACCTTTTTCATGCAGCTACTTTCATGAGAAGTGGCATCAATTAAGCAGATTGTCATCTTTAATCCATTACAGGGTCAATCTGGAATTGGGAGGGACCCTGATGAGTACAAAATATTCTCGTTTAAAAGTTATTCCGCTTGCAGAAAAAACAGCCGCAAATTGGTTAATTTAGGGAAAACTCTGGCAACCTAAGCTAAGCTCCTGAATGAAGGTCTTGGTGATACCAATGAGGACTCTACTTGGAATTTCAATACCTCTTTTCTAAAATCATTGGTATGTGCAAAGCTGAGTTATACCTGAATTCATAATTATGCCTCAGTGAGTTTCAATTACATCTTTAGAGCTTTGGTCTTCAAAGTATTAAGTGAACTTAATCACGTCAGTCTTTATGGTAATAATAAGATATCATGGCAAAGTTGATAGATTCTGACCAAGTGTTCAAATGATTAACATTTACTGTATATTTCCATATGTTCTGTACATTAAAGCTCAAATAATTTGGGGAACTGGGAGGAAAGGACTTTGGAATTCATGAAGGGGCAATATTTAGGCTAAAGGTATATTATTTAAGAGTTAATTATGGTCGGTTACCATTACATCTCCTGCTAATTTGCAAGTCGGGCATATTTGGTCGGTGCACATTTTATGGTGGTGCTCACGGCCGATCTTCAGCCAAACACCCTAAGCTTCAAACCTATGCTATGTTCTTGAAACCAGCTTCCAACGGAAAAGTTTTTTGATGGTTAATCACATAGGATTCTTTGTACATATCTGGCTTCCTGAATGAATGGCTTCATTAACTAAACCAAGTTGGGGCAGGACTTCAGAACTAGAACAGAATTTCTCAAAGACATGTTGGATGGAAGTTAGTAATGTTGGAAAAATGAAGCACTGGGTTATTTTTCCATTTTCTATGAAAAGAAAAGTTTGACCACGTATTTAAGAATAATCCTCCTTTAGTACGTGTCATATGGATTGAATTTCCTATGTAAAAACAGATCCAAACAACGGATGCACTGCTTAATTCACAACAGCTAAAACTGCAATTTCTGCAATCCAAGGCTGTCATCAGTCTTTTGAGAAATTAACTTGCCAAAGCTCTGTAAATTCTTATATCTGGCCCACTGATGTGTCACTTAGCCTTTTAATGGAGGGCCACGTATAACTTAGGGCAGGGAGCCAGAACTGGACTTTTCAAGCAGGGGTCTGTATGGAATTTGTTGACGGCTGCACAACATAGATCTCCCACTCGTCAGCAACAACTTAGAGGATATTCCATTGAGGAATGTATATTTTTTATTATCTCCATCTTATTAGATAGCTTTGTGCACGCAGTAGTTATAGAAGGCAATATAAAACATTCTGCTGTTATTTCTAAATGTTACATTAGTATTAGATTTAGACAAAAATTATGAGAATCCCTTTTCCCCCCTTAAATCATCCTAGTGCTATGTATGATTAAGACTACTAAAGTGCATGTCATGAATGGTTTCGGTATTGAGGATAATGCTCTACAGAATAAAACAATATTGTTGCACCGCTGGCATTACCGTGCATGGTGGAAATGCCAGAATAGCAATGTCTGTATACATTAATTCAAGTGCACATTATACAAATAACAAAACCAGAAGTCAAGCATTCGCATCAAAATAAAATGATCAAAAATGCAGAATGTTGTGATAGCTATAAAACATTCCAAAGTGTGGGTTTCATTCTCTTGATTAGTTAGGTGCCAAAAGTTAACTATAATACTAATATGGAGATGGTCTTACTTAACATTTTTTTCAACTGTAGAATAATAAAGACTGCTTGGAGGGTATATGGAAGAGGATAAACAAGTTAAATAAACAATTTAAATTATACTGGATCACTATCAAGTAACAAAACCAAGCTAAGTGCCAATTGGATGGTAATGATCAGGCAGGTCATGTTAGGACAGGATAGAGTGTGTGCCAAACAAATACTCTCCAACTTGCATTCCTCCTCGATAACCAATTTAGAAGAGGCAACACATTCTATTATTGTCATGTATCGGAGGCTGTGAGATCCGGCCAGACCAGGGGCAGACTAAGCTGTGTAACCAGAAGCCTAACCAAGTTATAAATGTTAGGATTTTAAGAGGACACTACATCTCTGGAGTGGGGGTTACGTGCGCTTTTATACTTGAGCGCCATTGCACTGCATAAAAGTGAAGCAAAATATAATCCCAACATCTGAATTATGTGCCATAATTCTCACTAGCCAATAGCTCTGGGGTGTGCTATATAATACATTTAAAAAAAAGCTCTTCTGTATCACTATATCGGAGTGTTTTGGTATCACTGAGCCCCATTTGGTCCAAAGCAATTTAACTTTGGAGAAGATGTAAAGTAGGCCAGGTAAATGAACCACATCAGGCTCGTACTCCCATCTGAACCAGCACAACCAGAATCCCAAAAAATGGACAGACAGACAGAGAGAAGACTTCATCATCCCTATTAACAAGTGGCAATCCAGTAACCATGGGTAAGCAATTCAAAGTAAAATGGTGCCCTTATATGCATATCTTACACACATCTATAAAGTATTTTATATTGCTTTTCCCTATCAAAAATGTACTTTATTTTGACCCAAGTTCACAGAAAAATAATAATGGCAAACATTTCCTTGCATGTATGTTAATAATGTTGCTTACAGTGAAAGCGAGCCTTAAACAGAGGATGCGTTCTGTCAGTATCCTGCTATACTTAGAAATAATCATAAATCTCAAGTAGAATCCTCGTATGTAATTTAGATTCAAAATTGCTGGCACTGCTTGGATGAAAAAGTATTCTGTTTAGCACAGCGCCTTTAAACGAGGTGTACGGAAATTCTTCAAATGAAGGGTCATCATTTCAGGAAGAGGTGTGGAATCTGAGGCTGAAACAAATCCCCTTTGTATAATTAGAAGGCTACTTTGCAACCCTTTCAGTTTTCCCACCGTCAGTGTTGCACGTAGTTATTTCCCACCGGCGTGTTGCTGCTTACATAGATCTACCCCATGTATAAACTGTGTGCGTGAGCATACTTCCAACATCCTCACCAACAAGCTTTACATTTAAGTATAACATAGAACGGCCATTTTTGTTGGAACTTTTACATACATATATTACGGTTGTGAGCCGCATTCTTCTCAAACCCAATGGGAGAAAATGTACAAACCTCACATTTAATTTACTTATTTCTTAAACGTGAATACATTTTATTAGCTGGCTCTTTCAATTGGTTGAAAATGAATTTTTTTAAATGATACAATTGTTTCAATAACTTGACTTGGCAAATGTTACCAACTCCTTAGCACTAACAATAACTGTATTTGTTGGCAAGCTTAGAACAGATGCTTTATTTAGCATACTACAAGGAAATGAGTCACACGCCAGTTTCCAGCTTTACAATTCAGACACGTTGGGGGGAAAAAAAAACGGACTATATTCCGAGAGCAAATGAACAAGTAAAGGAAGCTTTCAAAGTGAAATGCATCGTGCTTATGTTGGATTGACACTGACACCAGGGTAGAGTAATAAAGATGAGAATTGTGCATTCGGATTTGTACGAATTGCAAATTTACAGAATTTTGTTCTGCTTTTCTTACAAAGCCCCGGAAATGAGGCCAGAACTCCACGAATCAGAGGAAAACAAAGAAAAAAGCTAAGATAGTTTGTCCAAAATTTGTCGGCCCACATTCACTCACACCCAAACACAACTAATTTACAAAAAGAGACATACAAGTGATTCACTGACATACATTAACCCCTTAAGGACAATGGGCGGTCCCTAAACCCATTGAAAACAATGCATTTTGAGCCCGTACATGTACGGGCTTTGTCAGAGGGTTAAGAAAGATAATTTTGAAGCTCTCATAATTCCCCTCAAGGTTCCCTACGTTTGCCAGTTTTACTCTTTCGTCCCTTATTTATGAACATTAGCAAACCTAGGAAGATGATGGAGGTGTCCATCAAGCTCTATGCCTTTGAGGCCAGGTTCTCCATTCCTCTGTTTCCTGGCTATACAAAAAAAGTGAATAAGGGCTATGTGGTAGGAGCTACGTATATGAGAAATAATAATGCTACTATGGAGAAATAATGTATGGGCAACACTGGAGTCATCAATTAACCACTTGGGTCCCAGGGGGACAAAGGTGACACACAATGGTCAAACGCACTACTAGTGAGTAAAGATTTATTGAAACTGAGGAAATGGCCAGTTATTGTAACTCAGCGGTGAATCTCATACCACACTCACAATGCTACCATTAAATTGCTTCCTTTTCCTCTGGGATGTGTTTCACTGCGCTCTTGATTAAGGAAGCTGATTATTTTCTGACTCATTGTCTGCTCATGTCATCCGTGTGAATGGTGTAAGTATCACTTGTAAAAATAATTGAGTCTATTATCTTCAGATTTGAAAGTCTGGATCCCAGCCATCAACAAATTCTGTTTCAGGGACAAATTGGTGAGACCCATATAAAAAAAAGTATTTTAATTTAAGGGGCACTTAGGTAAAAGACACACTGCTGGCCTATATTTTAAAGTAAACCTAGCAGCTAAACATGCTACATGTGGAACATAAGAGATAAAAAAATGGCTTTTGCTGCGAATTTCAATCTACTTTACAAAGAGATCTCTGGCATACCCATATACATCCATCTGTTAGCTAAGTAGTAAAATGGTGCATTCCCTCACGTACACACGCAGCAACGGCAAGACTGCACTTAAGACTCTTAAAGTTTTACGCGGTATTGGGGAATTTCCTGTTTGCTTGATGATACCCTGTGCACTGTCACTAAAAACAGAGCCTTACATTCAAAATGCAATCATACTATAGCATCAGTACAAGATTTATTCAGCTCGTTATTGACTAGGTATAAAAGTAAAACTGATATGACTAGACAAAAGACAACCTTATAATCCTGCCCATTCTGGCCCAGTTACAAATGCCCAATTACGATATATTTCATTTAAACTGCTCTCTTAAAAGGAGGTTATATTACAAACAAAGGTAAGGCATAATCTAACTTTAAGTATATGGTCCAACACATTCATATAGAGGTCAGGAGCCATAACGATAATTGTAAGCCATAGTAAGAGGTATAACCCCATGGATTAGTACAAAGTTGCCCAAAAGATGTAATGTTTGAGGTCAGTCTCCAGGGTTACCTCCAGCCTCCTGGTTCCAGTGTTTAGATATGTGTAAGCGTCATTCATTCACGGGGAAAAGCAGACAACCTAAAAAATATTGTACAGTAACTTTCAAACCCAAGTGCTGGGTGACTGATCGTGTGCTAATGAGTATAAGGTCATTGTGGTGGGAAAACCAAGCTATGCTTTACAGAAAGTTAGCTCCTTTTGTTTTCTGATGTTTGTCTTTTATCCTAAGTTTATTTTCAATACTAAAGGTAAGTTTAATGCTCTGTCTGTCATATGAGATCAATATAGTTTTTACTTTTCCCTATTGAAATAGGTTTTGGGCGAGTATACTAGGACAACAACCCATTCACAATATTGTGAGGTCTTCTAAGGAAATTAGATGGTGGGAATATATGTGAACTAGTATACAATCAAGTACTTAACCCGCCATTATATAAATTATGATAATCAAAAAAAAAGGTTTTGAACTTGTTCTGTGCAGAAATCCTGATCATCCTTTGAAGGCTGGGCAGTTTCCATGCTTATATCTACTCTCTTGATGGCAAGGCCTTAGGATAGTTTGTTTGGCTAATTTCCACCATGCATAAAACAGATCAGCCTGGTGCGGTTTATTGTTTCCTGTAAAAACATATTTTTAAAGCCTTGGATAAGGATGAATATGAAGCACCTTTACGTGCTTTATTTTACACACAAAAAACAGGTTGGTTATTTGGTACAGATGGATTGGAGATGTGTCATATATCATTTTTCAGTATTTGAAAGTGACATTTCCTTTCCAATAAAGGTAGTTAGAACCATACAATGCAAAAAATACTTTGCAACCACACTTCTGTTTTTCTTGGCATCCAACCTAGTTTTTAAAAAGGACTCCTGGAATATTAATGATTTCAGAATAAAAACAAGTCTTGTGTAAAATAGCCTGCAAAAGTATAATGGATCTTTCACGTGATTTACCACTGAGCAAGTTCACTTACCAATTAGAGAATGCATTGTGTCTCACATAGATCAGCCAAGATACGTTTTACTCTGTTAGAGCTGAAGCTCGTAAAATGTCCATATATAGTAGCATGTACGTGAAATGATTTACCTAGATCTTTTGCTGTTGAGTTCTTGAAATGCTAACAAATACCAGGTGTTGGTTAACAGTAAGTAACAGGCATAATACGTAGCTCTCGTTGCCATTAATGCCATCTGCTAGACTGTAAAAAATGCTGGGATTTCCTTGTATTATGAGACCTATTCCTAGTCAAGCAACTGACAATAATACATAAATGCCCCCCCCCCCTTTATTTATAAGGTGTAATGATAGGATTGGGTCTAAGAACACAAGAGTCAGCTTAATCATGATAATTACAAGAATTTTAACATAAAGTGGAGATGTCTATTAAAAAAAAAAATGATCATGATTGATCCTGTAATGTGGAAGACAACATGCTGTTCACAAAAGTAGTGTGAGGCACTGGAACTTATTACGTTTAAGCTGGTTGGGTGTCAGACATTTTTTTTCAGCTCATCAGTCTAGTATTGTATAGTCAAGAACATGTTTTAATTTGACTCTTGCCTCTGGAACACCCTGTTATGTATGTGCATCCTGGTTTTCATTTATATTTTGGCCTATTAAGACATAGCTGAGTAACATGACCAGCAGCATATTCTGGGCCTAGAGCAGAAGGTACAGGGAGGACGCAGTCCCTCGGCAGTCCTCTCTCTAATGGCTCATTTACATTTTGGAAGGCTGCTTCCAAAGCATGCGGTACCAGGTGCATTTAAGAGATAGTGAGCAGGGATATGACATCATATCCTCACGCTCGCCAGTTAGTAGAGTGGCTGCGGAGAGAGTGTTGCCCTGGGTCAGGCCTGGGGAAGTGTCCAAGGGAAATACGTCCCTCCATATAGCCCTATCAGCTAATACAGAACTACAAATGCCATGATGCTCTACTAGCCAAGATGATAGTTGAGTACTATGGTGATTTAAATTTAACAAAAGCTAAAGAACATGTTCCACAACTCCCCATTACAGTACCTGCTATGAGTGGCATTCTTAATTGTAGTCATTCCACTCTTGCATAGAGGAGTTGTGTTCATTTGCTATGGACGGAGGTATGTGCAGACATCCATGCGCAGGCGTGGCAAGCACTCCTATTGATTTCAGACAGGCATTCAGTGAACAGACATGTTGGATCATGGTGGATGAGGGCAGCTGCAGCTAAAGTTTTATTTTAATAAGCATTCTTATTTAATGGGGTGTCAGGGACATTAATCTGTCCCGGTGCATTTTAGTTTTGCCTTTTACGTGGATTTTAATCCATTTAAGGCAGAGGATTACAGTGTAGCGCAATCAGACTAACATCATATTGCTTTCTTTCACATTGTATAGAATAACCATTTAAAGGAATGCTGACCCATATCCGCTTGCATTTAAACGGCACTGCTCTGTGTTATTATGGATGTGCTCTGTAAAATATACAGTTTTGTCATATTTAATGCCCCTTTTATATAAAACAGTACACTTTAGGTAATGTTACACTGCACTTTTCAGGATATTCTGTATCATGTATTCTAATAGGTTATGGAACATTATATGCTTGGTCATTTCTAGATGGAATAAATGTATTCAATTTGTTTCTAAGTGAAACTTAGACTAAACTTACATTGTTTCAACTTATTATCGCCTCTTACAGGCCAAAGTGATTAAGGACTGGATCAATTTCAAAGTAAAACTGGGATAATAAAACAACTGGTAGGTTCCTTTACAAGGAATTTTCGATGACATGATAGGGGTAAGACTGGGATGGGAGAACCATTGGAATTCCGACTAGCAGCAGCTGGAATGCCAAAGGCTGTCCATCCCTGGGGAGAGATATGCTGCACTCATTTAAAGGTACAGTGTACTGTCTTTTAAAGCCCCACTAAAAAAAGAATGCATATTAAAAGTACTTTGAGCACTTTAATATGCATTCTTTGAAAATCTTTGAAAAGAAAAACAGGTACTTAAGGGGAAGCTGCAGCTCCCCTCCTCTGAGGTCCAATAATTCTCGCCACTGATTGGTTGCGGGAAATTGGTGCCATTGAAATCAACACTTTGTGCACACGTGCAGCCGACCCCTGCCTGTGATGTTTGCTGAACTAGAGATGACTGGAAGTAAATCACATGCAAGGACTTGTTCTCCTGCACTGAAAATAGCAGTGCGGTGGAGAAAAGGGCAAATGCACATAGAAGGATTCTGCAGACCACAACCGTTTAAGGGGCCGCTCAGCTATCATATGCATTAAAGTGCGTGATGGCTAGAAGATCCCTTACAATTCTCCATGTTCAGAGATCATACTGTATGTGTACATGTAAATGTCATAATGCACATTAAAGTGAATTATACTACTATAGACATGGCTGGAGTTTACCTAACCCATTATATATTCAAAGTTCACACATAACATTTTCTTTTAAAATTATCGTATGCTAGATCTTTACGATATTATGACAGCATTTTGCGCCAACGGTTTACAATGAATGGCAAGACGCAGAAAGCGCTGGCCTTGCATGATCCACTTGACTTCAGGAAGGATATAAATATGAGACCATTGTCGGAGACCTGCTCAGATGCGTCAGCTCTTCACTTCCCATCAAACAGAGTTCCTCCAGGATGTTGTTTAACATAAACAACATCCGCAAGGAAATCCTGCGGTATCTGCACAAAACCCAGTGTTTACTACAAAACAATTTTGATTCATTTGCGTTATTTGGCTTTCTTGCATATTTTTAGTTGTGCGAGTTCTAAATGTATATTATATTATGTACTACTGCTGCCAAAGTGTTCGACAGTGCTGTACTGTAATATTATGGACAATCAAACACTTATTCGGGATCCGGCGTTAAGTTTAAGCAGCCATGGAAAACTAAATGAATTGAGCTTTAAATAACAAGTTGGGAGACAGCAATAATATTTTAAGGGCCACGGCTCCTTGATTCCGTGGGTAAGTATTGGGATATTGCATAAAATGAGTATAAGCATTATGCTTCTAAAGACAGCCTGTAACGCAGCTTTTAATTTATTACCGTAATTTGCAACGATGCGAAACTCGCAAGAAGAGGAATAATTATTTTTAAAGCAACCCATTAAGTTATTATGCAAATCACAGAATATTTCTAAGTAATGGCGCCACTTGTATTTGGCACTATAACTCCAGGGGAACATACATATGCACACTGATTTTACAGCTGTTAAAAGAAGACCATCGTGAAATGTTCTTATTCTTTTAGTTAATTTTAAGCTTGATTTCTTTGATATAGCAATATACATGGTGGTTATCTGGCTGACATCACCTGGTACTACAGCGTGCAGCCAGCGCGGGGATAGACACCAACGTTGCTCATGGTGTACATTTACTGGGGTATGTGATGGACGATTTAATGATGTTCTATGGACCTTCACAAACCTTGCCACGGACACTGGTGTCCTCGTACAGACACTTTGCCTGTCCCTGGGCCAGTGGCTGGATATTCCATTGATATTATTGTGAGCAGAAAAAGCAATATGCTGCCATGCGTATCCAGCAGCCGGCTGCACTGACGTCACCAGGCGGCCGCCAGACTTAATGTGCCAGGGCCGTCTGACCATCAGCACTGCGCCCCTGCACAGCAATATAATTAAAAGGACACTTCAGCGACCATATGCACTTTAATGCATGTGATAACTGAGTGATCCCTTTAATTTTTCATGTGGTCTGCCTTGCAAATGCAAATTCTAAAGAATCCCCCTACATGCGCTTGCCCTTCCCCTGCATCCCAGCTATCTGTAATGCAGAGGCGTTCAACCAAAGCTCCTGCCACCGCTTCATATAGGCAGATATTGGAATATAAAATGCGGACATATTTAATTCTGGTTTAAAATCTGATAGAGTGTTTATGCCATACTATACACACAATTAATCTAACGTAGGCACATAGTGGGAGGGAGCTTATAACATCAAGAGACATTGCCAAATGTTACATTTTACACTTACACGCTAATGTAGTCATAGATTCGCATTCCCTCTGACATCACTGTGCTAATGTAATCTCAATTCACAATCTGTTTAACTTGCTGTGACTGCACATTACTCTATGTGCATACAAGCAATTCCAGCTTCAAAAGTGTACGCTATATAGAAGTCTTGAAAGCTACCAATCTAATGGAACTCGGCCAATAAAAGCTACCATCTTTACTGGATTTACTAATTATTCTGATCACAGCACAATCTTACACCTTACTTCACATGATAACTGTATTAGCGCTCCAAAAATGTTATTCTTGAAAAAAAGGTATGTATACACACATAACACATCCACAAACATAACCGCATCCACTCAGCATAAAAATATCTATTCTAGAACCTCACCTACACGTTTAGCATACATATGTTAATTGTGTTTGCTTTGTGATGATTGGAGTGTAATTCGACGTGATCAGTCATTGAATTTTAAGAAGTGTTTGTGTTAAATGACATTCTCGCATGAGCACAAGTGGATCAATGAGACATCCAGTCAGCAGAAAATGTCTGATATAATCGGCCCCTCCTCCTAAAAAAAAAAAAATCAATGACACACTCACACATCCTGCTGCATGGAGAGGGTTGGAATGACATAGCCTTCTATGTCTCTATCAGCAATTCTCTTTGTATGTAGCTTAGATATCCATACAGATATCCACATGTCCTACACAAGTCCTCGAAATGCAAACCCAACACGCTACCTCTTGGAGAGGGGGGGTAGAATAAAGCTACCTTAACATCCCAGGATCATTCTAGAATCCTCAAAATGTAAAATTGCAAACAGGGCCCTCTTTAACTAATGCTTTGTCATATCTTTGCAATGTATGTGCTATAAAAAGTGCAGCGTAAGCTGCTGGCGCTATATAAATAAAAAATAATATTCTTAACAAATCCCCTTATGCTCTTATTATCTGGCATAATGACAATTATCTTCATCAGAATGACTATGGATGATAGGGCTTGTAGTCTATAATGGTATAATCTCAGACCCTGGCTAATTATATCTGCTCCTCCCTCCCAACCACATTAAAGTCTCAACACTATAGTATTTACATGTTATTAAACATCAGTATATGACCATCCCATTTTACTGTAGGTATAAAAACATTACCTTAATTAAACTTGAAGCTGGCATACAAAACGAAACATCTCCTTCTCTGTAATAAGACACTTTGATCGCAAACCACAATCAAGAAGGACATCCACACCTATTTAATTCAATCCAAGAAAATAATACATGCAATAAGAAATCCAATTATGCTACTGCAATTACATGGAAATCTCTGCCTACTCCTTGATTAATAATGAAGGAGAAATCTTGTAAAAAAAAAAAAAAAGGTCACACCAAGGATCTTGGGTTTTCTCCTTTAAGTCATGTCAACCTGGCACTGGCTCTTAATAGGAATATATAGATGTGATGGATTAAGAGGACATCGCTAGTTACGACAAAGCGCAGTGCAGTATTCGACTTATTTCATGTCTATCATGTCAGCAAACCATTTTCTCCTGCATATTCATCATCACACTTGTAGTGTAAGCATTCTGCAGCATTCACATCTCATTCATGCACTTATGTATTTATTTGGCGCACAATAATACAGATGGCAAAAGATAAATTCTGCTTGTCAGACTTATCAGCAAAATCTTATCGTTATTACCCCAAGGACTGGCAGTTAGTCCAGCATGCAGATTGGATCATACCCTGCCAACATATGACTCCTTTGCTTTCTATTTTTGTCATACTCAATTAACCATCTGCAATAGATGAAGTGCTGTGTCATCTTTGCCTGTTCATAAGATCAAGGAGGAGACACCCCAAACCCAAGCCTTGCTTAGCAACAGGGAATATTAACCATTAACTGTATAAAAGAGAATACTGTACAGTATCTAAAATATTTTGCTGGTTTGCGAGACGGCGCCTATATTTTTACTAGTTTTTTTTTCTTCTCAAAACCATCCTTTATTTCAAGAAGGAGGACAAATGTTAGGATATGTCATATAAAACTACAAGGTCAGAGGCTCTGATGTAATGTTAGAAGATTTTACTTTACTGAGAGGGTGGTAGATAAATGGAGCAGACTCCCAGCAGAAGTGGTAGATGTTAATACAGTGAGGGAACTTAAGCATGCATAGGATACTAATAACACTATGTAAGATGAGACCAATGACCGATTAATGTCTGAGTCTTTAGATGGGCCAAATGGTTATCTTTGTTTTTAAAAACGCAAAGACGTTATTGATACATGTGGACATCGTTATTATTCATTGTTTATAAACCAAACATTGATTCTGTATCATTGTACAAAGTAGAACACTGAGTTTTCTGGCATGTTTAGTACTTGCACTAAAGCTCGTGTCCTCATGTTCTCCTGAATGGGCGAGACATCATGCTTTGGTAAATTAAACCAAAAGGGTCTACATAGGAACTGGATCTTAAACAATATCATTCAGTTTAAGAAACTCTTGCACCTATAGAAATGTATCTATCTTCAGAAAAGTAATATATAATGTTATATGTGCCTTCAGATTTTTGAAATGCCTTAATGTATTTGCAATGTCTTTATGTGACCCATGTGCCCCCCCCACCCATGTCATGTCCCTGCTACATGCTCCACTAGTTTATTAATGGAGATAACATCTGCCTTGGAGCCCTGACCCCATAGCCCATTTGGCACACGACTCTTACTGATGGCAAATGTAGTTAAACTGTACTGACATCTGACTCTTATACGGTATATAGATTTATATTACATTATAAGAATAATCAGAGTATAATATATATATATTATATATAATATATATATTTACTATATGTATAGTAAATCCAACGTCTTCATTCATTTTTCAGTATGTTTTATTTATAAGTCATACACCAAAAGGACTGCATAGCTTGACCTAATTAACCTTTTAAGAGCCAGATGGCTGTGCACCATATTGCCTCTGGCAGTAGAATGTTAATTAATCATACACTGACACTATTGTCTAACAATAAAACAAAGATAACAATAAAAATAAAAGCACACTATACAGTACTGGGAAAGAACGAGCAGCACATTGATTTCCTGATCCATAGCACTGAAATCAAATGGATTTAACTCCATGTTAGATCACAGATGCCATGTCTCACGATACCTTATGTACAGAGCACTTCGCTGCGATCTAAGCGATCTGGAGAGGCACAGACGACATGCAGATATCACACCGACTTACAGGAGATATCTCAGGGTGCTCCTTGAAGTATCTTCTTATCTGTTACAACGTTGATCCTTGTCTATAGTCTTCCAGCAAACGAAGGGTCTACAAACTGTATCCAGTTCTGCAACAGCAGCAGCAGCAGCAGCCTTCCCCAGTGAAGCAAGGACTGGAGGGACTTCGGAGTCAGAGACACAGGACAGCTTCACCCTTCAGACACCACCCCTACTGCAGCAGCCAGACACACAGCACCCTCTCCACCTGTGACAGTCCTTCAGCTCCCTTCCAAGACAGCTTCCAGATGACCCCTGTCTTTGGTCTGCCAGGATGTGGGTTTTTTTTTGTTCAGTATGAAGGAAGGTTGCCAAGCCTTATTGCCATGAAATTGGTTACAGTGAATAACTGGATGCTCCCCTTTGTGTTCTGTGAGGCTCCCTGGATTATATGTGGGGAATGTGGGAGGAGGAGTGTAGTTTAGCCGCCCTAGCTTAAAACAAACCTGGATGTTTGGGTGGGATGCTTCTGTTCAATGAATGTCTGCTGGAGTGAGGAGGCAGGTAATGGACTTCTGGTAGGGGTGGGGTGGGGTGGCTGTACTGCTTGGCTGGGCGAAAGGGGGAGGAGCTAGCACTGGGTAGGAGCACCGTGTGTTAATGAACTGGGCTTCAGGCAAGGCAATAGCTGCTGCTCACACACTTCTGAATTAGTGTTGGATGGCTGCTTGCTTATAAATACTGTGTGGACCACAAATAATAATAATGTTTTTATATAGTTTTCTATGCAAAACCCCCCCCAGATTTTTAGAGAGGAGAAAATAAATCCCGCTGCATCTCAGATTGCTGATTTCCCCTATAAACATGCAAAATACAGAATAATTTTCACTGGGTTGCTCTTTCATATTTAGAATTATTCTATTGTAAAAATAATAGTAGTATTGCACAGCAATAAAAAAGCTGGGTTTTCACATGACATAATAATGTAAGCATAATAATATTAAAAGCAGCCCATATTTAATCATTTAATCATTATTTGCTTTTAAACTGATATAATATGTATACTATTGTCGTGTGAAAGCATCATTTTTAATTTTATAAGTGTTTGCACCAATATGTTATATACTTACGTCTGCTATACCACTGCCCTCTACGCTGTTACCTAAGATTTAACCATATGTGCAAATATGCATTTTCTAACTGATAAGAAAGCTTGCAATCAGGGCCCTTTCTACCTAATATATCAGTTTGTCTTAGTCTGTCAGTTCTAGATTTGTTAAACCACTTGAATGTATGTATTGTAAGAAGTGCTGCGTAAATTGTTGTCGCTATATAAATAAAAGATAATATTGGGTATAAACCTTCAATGTACTGCTTTTAAGACTAACAATGAAAGGAATGAATAGATCAATCTACTGAATCCTTTACAATCCTATCAGTCTTGGAGGGTGTGCCTTGGAGGGTGTGCTTTGTCCTTGTAATATAATCAATCTGATGTGTATTATGTTAATAGGAAGAAGTATCCCAATAACCCAGTGTATCCATTGTGCGTTCAGGCTGTGGCCATATGGCTTCCCGATGGGGATGGCTGGCAAGTTGGCAGACCTCATGTAACAGACTAACCGCAATCTTCAAAACAGAGCAGCACAGAGGACTTTTGGCCAAAACTACCCCTCTGATTTCAACCTTCTCCTCTGCCTTCCTCCTGTTATGTGCCTTATGGCCTTGCTTGGCCTGGCCCTTAAGGGAACTATATCTCACAGCATATACAGTTCCCTCCTAGATAGCTCCCATTACTCCTGAGCTCACCCGGTTGAAGTCATGCGAGTGCCTCTCCATTGATCTCCGACTCTCTGATTGACTTGGTGATGTTACAAGCCTACAATGCTTCCAACGATAATTGGCACAGCGGTATCACCCATAGAAGGAGATCAAAGGTCCCCAAATTAAACAGCAATAGTGGCAGACACTCGCACAGACGCTTAACAGACACTTAAACCTACTTGGTTTATACTTTTTCCCAGCGACAACATGGTGCTTTCTTTTGACAAATTCAACCTGCGTCTCGGCTGAACTCTGGTATTTAGCGAAATGTGACCACTGGTTATTACTGCAGCCACATACTTACAATACCCAGTTTTTAACTTACAATTGAACCATGGATACATACTATAAAAAGCTGTAATGGTAGCATTCTTTCTCAAAGTATATAATTTATGTTACATCATGGTGGTTTTTAAAAGTCCCGTTCTTTCACCTCTTCCAGTGACAAGTAAACATCTTCCCTGTGGTGGGTGGAGGAGCTTCGACCAGCTTCTACAAATGCTTCTCATTATATGAACAGTGAATTTAAATGCTCATTTATTAATACAATTTACCAATATTTTTATGTACTCCAAAATAAACATTTACCTTTTTACTGGATATTTTGAAAGTAGTTAAATTAATTCTAGTGGACGCTGGTGCCCAATACACACTTCCATTTTGCAGCAGTAATGACCCTGAGAACATATAACAGTGGCTTTAAATGGTCTAGCGTGATTAATCATGCCGTCCATTGTACGTGCCTCCTTTCCAATTAATGAGATTTAATAGGCTTATTTATAGTGGAATGTCTGATGTCTCCATGGTTTTTACAAGCTGGTGAAAAATGAAAATAGTCACTAGGTGGTTTTAAACACATTTCATAGTTACGTATTTGGGGACTCTAAACAAGCTGCAAACACAATATTAAGTTCAACCATAAGTTCAAAATTTGTATTCAGAAGTACCGTAGAAGGAAATTGCTTGTTCACTGTTGGTCCATTAATAACTAGGCCACTATTAGTGCATAGAACAGTTCTCAAATACACACAGGTAAGATTTTTGAGGCACCCTTAAACAAAAAGCCATTATGCTATTTCAGATCTCTTTAGCTTTGAAAACTATTTGGTAGGACCTACAATATGTGACATTCTTTGCAGGCGAGGGCGTTGATGTAGTTCCCTACCTTTCCTGACTCTCGATCTTATTCCATCTTCCTAGAGCCTGTGAGTTAAATATTAGGGGCAAGAAAGCATGAGGGAGACATCAGGAAATTACCCCCCCCCCCCCCGGTGTTGCCAGGTGTCTCTAATAACATGCTTTTTAAAAAAAATAGATTTTAGGTAAAACTTTCACGTCCCAACTTTAATTCCCTTCAGCAGTACAACTATAGACCTATTCTTCGGTATTTTCATGGCTCTTTTCAGTGTTATATCACCTCTTTTCACCCAAATGGAAGGGTGGCCCACAACTACCTAGCAGCAAATGTTTTTCTTCAAGTCTCTGTACTTGTCAAAAATTAGAAGACATTGATAACAAAAGTTACTGCAGCATCTAAAACTAGTAACATACTTTTTTATAGCTGTCGTGACAGAAATGTAAACATGGAGATAAATGGGTATTTGAGTCATGCTTGTTGTTTTTGTAACTGCGAGAGAATTTTTCATTCCTATGTTTAACACCTTAAAGTTTAGTAAGTGTTTGTAGTAACTGTTTAGAATTCAGAGCCCCACAACTCCAGTCCTTGAGGGCCGCAAACAGCCCACAGCTTTTGGATACCCGAGCTCGAGCGCAGGCATCTTAATAAAGAATTAATTAAAGTGCTTGCTTTCAGGCATACACAGAACACCTGGTCTGTCTGTGGTCCTCAATGACTGGATTTGTACAGGCCTGGCGTGTTAAACGCACGTTACCTGGAATTTCAGACTTATTGTATATGCTTAAGATAACAATAAATATCAGTAAAAATGTATCCATTATAGCCTTTGCATAGATTTCCTGTTCGTGCTGACGTTGTCATTGTCTCTGGTGTCTAGGTAGTACAAGTTGTTGCCATGGGAATGAATGTGATATTGCAAACAGGAGAATTAAATTTACATGCAGAAGGAAAACATGGGTCTGCAAGTATGCAGTTTCCTCGCTTCAAATTGGATTCCTTAAATATTTTTGTTCAGATGATAAATATAGCAAACTAGAAAACATCAGCGAAGTGCATTTTTAAGCCAAAATACAAACCAGGTAGCAATCTTCATAGCAGTGAGTTTTATAAGCCACTTCCATGTCTCTATGGAAACAACAATTTACTTATAATCACAAAAGAAATTAGCATGATGATGAAATATGGGACTTGACACAAAAAAAAATTCAATATCAGCTAAATGTTAATGCTATTGAAGTGTATTCATTTTGTATTGCTTATTTCTTTTGTGATTAAAAATCAAAAATACATTTGATTTCCAGGTTTGACCTGGAGTCTCTGGTGAAGAGTCGCTCCACTGGGTCCCTGGATCACCTTCCCATTTCTCCCATTTTATTTGTGGTAGTAGAGTTTAGCCATGCCATTCCCTAGCCAATTCTCGTCGCCAATTTAAGGCTATTCGTAAAATTAGTTTGGAAATATAATGTGTTGATTAACTATGCAACTGGCAGTATGGGTGCCAACCTGATGCCTTAATTTGGGTCGGCACACTTGCAGAGGTTGCAGAGG
Organism: Spea multiplicata; assembly: GCA_009364415.1. Lineage (NCBI taxonomy): Eukaryota > Metazoa > Chordata > Amphibia > Anura > Pelobatidae > Spea > Spea multiplicata. Next base: position 18,372,302 of record VKOC01000005.1, read on the forward strand.
TTGTGCTCTAAAGTGAGAGATGTGTGTGTCTGTGAGTACCTTAATTAGTCTATTGTACTTGTAAAGGAAAACGCACTTACCTTATGTGCACTAAGGTATAATAACACGTTGTAGACCTGTTAATAGTTATTTGCAAAAGCAATGTCGTTATTCAAAGTATTTCCTTGTGGGGTAAACTACATCAGTCAAACTATGCTGCATGTTTATCCTCGCTTCCTCTTATTCTTCCTCCTCACTTCCTCCTATGCAATTTCAAATTCATATAGCACTCTTACTAACGTTCTCATCATGTCCTCGTAAAGCATCAAAATATGTCGCAGCCATATCCGTTTGTGTAACACAAAGCTTTGCAATGGCGGCCAGGACAAGAGAATATGATTGAGTTCCCTGTTCGTAAAACCTCACTGATAAATATATGAATAAAAATTTTAGTATATTACTTGTCCTGTAATTATTTAAACAAAAGCACAGCTGTTCACGTATTCAAATTGCAAAATCCTTTGAGTAACAAAACATTGGGATCATTAAGCAATGAATGCGTCTGCTTAAATTAATTTTTTTGGAAGTGGAAATTTGACAACCTGCCCGCTTTTAATATTCCTGGGAAGATGGAATGGAAGATTTTTAATACAACAATGTATGCTAACATGGCTTGCATTATGTCTCTCGAATACACAAGTCTCTCTGTACCAGAGTAGATGTTCTGTGAGCCACCAGAGAAAGATGTCCCTCAGTAGCCTACTGTTTGAAGGTGCTTTTAATTCCATCCTTTAACCTGGCATTTCCACTGCTGCGGTTACTGTAGCGTGTAAGCTCAGCGGAGTATGTGTGGGTCAATTGTACACCAAGTTGTATGATTTTTTACTTATGGTAAAATGTAGATGCCAAGCTTCAGACTTTGGCAGGGAGAAGATGTTAGTCATACAACTGTGCTGAGTAGACCTGTTTGTCTCCTTGTTTCATCTCTAAAAAAAAATCCTAAAGCTCATTTCCAAACATAATAACACAGTGGGTTAGATTAATAAAGTTGTATATGTTTATAGCTACATAGTCGATGGGTCTGAAGAATAAAATGAAATCTCAAACCATTCCCCGATGTTCCTGAAACCTTCAAAGAAATATGTCAATGAAACAATAACCATGTTTCTTTCTAAAGTGCAACAAACTGAACCAGTCATGACTCAGTTAACATTAATCTTTGTATGGAATACATCCTGCAAACATTCCTTTAATCATAAAGTATGTTCTCAGCCCATTTATTAAGTCAAGAGCTAGACTACATTACCATATTATACATAATGATGGTAGCTAGTTCACTCCTTAGTTTCCTTACTTATACAAGCCAAATTTGGTTAGTCGTATTTTAGAATTAGTTTTTCCCAGTATGTTATAAGGGGGAACCAATGCTATGTAGCCGCTCATTGATTACATTTTGATATATACTAAAATGTTCCTTGTTGTGTTAATGGTCATGGTTCTATACTGTTAGTTAGACTGTTGGTTGAAGGGCTCATCATTTTTACATGCAGTTCCACATTTTGACCACATGGACGACATGTATCATTCATGGGCAAGCATTAGACAGACAAACTTTTGTACCCCAGCAGGCTTTTTCTGAAGGTATTGGGTTACCGATCACACAATAGTATGTATTTTTGTTCAACATTCTTTTTATTAGAATTTTTAAATGACATTTTAATTGTACAGACAAGAAAACATTTTTTTGCAGTATTGTCATGGTAGATTGGTTTTGAGCCACTGTATTACAAGGTCATTTTCCCCAAACATGAACATTTTCATCTTCCTCTGAAATCAACATGACTAAATTTACAGGGTATAGACCATATTGACAAATACTATTGGAGCTTCACAATCCTAAAGTGCTAAACTAAGAGACACATTAACAAAGATTAAAAATTAGTGGACTATGGACCATGGTAGGACAGCAAATAACCCCCTATCCACTAACTTTTATTAGCACATTTAAAAGAAACTACTTTAGACACAATAATACCTTTCAATATATTAAGACAGATAAAAAATTCAGAGAAAGTAAAAGCCATCCACATACTGTACTTTATTCAAGGATTCCATCAGACTGTTCAGATGAAAGTGAGCTTCATAATAATAAGGTATTGACAATGAAAGCATGCAGACAAAAAGGCCTCAGATGGCATTTAATCTCATATTGTAACAAGCTTTCAATATAATGCCAAGTATGTTTTCCACAATGTCTTTTCTTAAATGTTGTGGTCTAGAAAACTCTTACATCAATACAGATGACCAATACTATAATGAGGCATAACGTATATTTGGGCCATGTTTGCCTTTAGAACCAAGATACATAACATTGGCATCTATGTACTTTTGAAATAAAGAAATGACAAAAGTTTTGTATGGCTAACTAAGGAGGTACCGTGTTTCCCCCGAAAGTAAGACAGTGTCTTACTTTCTTTTTATCCCTAAAAGCCCCATTATGTCTTACTTTCGGGGTATGTCTTATATTGGGAAAAAATCCACACACACATACCAAACCACACATATACCAAACCACACATATACCAAACCACATATATACCAAACCACATATATACTAATCCACACATATATACTAATCCACACACATACCA
>VKOC01000005.1:18375031-18388688 GCA_009364415.1 Spea multiplicata
CTTTAAATACACAATGAAAGCACTTGTAATATTGTTTGCATTATAATTTTCAATGCAATTCCAGTATGTTTAAGAAATGTCAAGTCTATAAGAGAAATAAATTTACAAAACAATAAATTGCATTTGCTTTTTTTTTCTTTTGGGGGGGTTAATACATTAATGAGTCATATTTAAATGATGCCCTTTTTAAAAAGTATATTCTGTAATGGGAACTTTTGGCAATTAATAAGTAATAGGTTATAACGGTATAAAAATAGGAAGATTTGTACACTTACAAAAATCTTTAATATTCATGCTTGGTTAGTGAGGTTGAATGGGACAATGTCCTCTTGAATATCCCATGACCATACCTTAGTGATGACTATGGTGAAATACGTGTCGGGCTTATGTTGATTTATTACAACTAGTTCATACTGCAGTCCTGGACAGGGCATAGGCAGGTTTATATTTCAGTAGGTGATCACTTTAAGTGTATATCTATAGAAGCCGACTTCTAGGATATTCTGCAAGATAATACATTCAGTGCCTGGGAGATTTAGCCTGTCTCCTTCATGAGAAGTGTAGCAAGGGACTACAATTGATACAATTTGATGTATCAATAGGCGTTAATGTATCAGGATTCAAATGTAGGTTTTATTAGCTAGGCTTCAGTTTTCAGTGAGTTACTTAGTTTTGGGGTTTTATAATTTAGTAATTTAGTAAAACCCTCTCTATTGGTACACTAGCAAGGCCATTTATCTTCTATGTAAGTGTGGGTGTGTGTGAGCACGAGTGTGTGTGAGAATGTGTGTGTGTGTGTGTGTGTTAGAATAAGGGTATTTCAGTTACCGGGGGGGGGCAAGGGGCTGACACTTGGCTTTACCCACCCCCTGCACAAAATGGTGCCAGTCCTCTACTCCTAAACCAGAAGCATGCTGCACATGCTCTGTAGCACTCATTGAATTGAATGGCCGCTGAGCTAAAATTCATGAAAGTAATAGTTGCATGTAAACTAGCAAAGCATCTTTGTCTGGCTAGCATACATGTGATTGGCTGCTGCTATCCAGCCCCTACTTGAAATGAAATTGGATTGCTACTGAGCGTGTGCAAAAACTGTACATACAAATGCTTCCTGTCTTCTGTAAAGGCAGCTGGGCAGTGGGGGCGATTGCCTATAGCAATGACTTGCACGGAGTACATTGCACATAAGCCCATACAAAATGGACTCCAGTAAACTTTTAACATGGGAATGGACCTGGAGTATATACTTTAAGGAATATAAGCCGCATATCAACTGTTTGCCTGCTTGAATTCTGATCAACGAATAGAATGACTGCTTTAAGATGATTATAAATCTGTTATATAGGACAGAACTCATTTTAAAGGTGCTGTTCCATCTACTTAGCAGTATTAATACCCAACACTTTAAAAATAATTGCAGTTCTAGAACGCTGATACCTTATACTGTGCAAAGCCGAGCTTTCCTCAGAAATAATTATTTAGAGGAAGGTCCTTTCCTATCCAGCATGGTTGCGCCACTGTCCACAAGGTCCATAAAGACATGATTTGGTGTAGAGGAACTTTAACCCCATTGAACACCAACATTGGAAAGCCAATTGTGATACAAGCCTTCTCTTCCATCGGCAGTGCCTGACCTCACAAATGCTCTACTGGATGTATGGGCAAAAATACCCACAGAAACACTACACAATCTTGTCGAAGGCCTTCTCAGAAGAGTGGAAGATGTTATAGCTGGAAAGGGGGCCCAACTCCAAATGCCTATGGTTTTGGGATGGGATGCCCAACAAGCTTATATAGATGTGATTTGTCAGATGTCCACATACTTTTTGTCACATAGTGTATATATGGAAAAAACCGAATTACACGTGATACATGGTTTTCACTGCCCAAATCAGTAATGGTTTTGTCTATGTGACAGTTCCCATGTTTATGAATGTGGTTATATTGGCATTGTAGATGCTCTCCACCCATAAAAAGTCTTTAGATAAATGTTGTTTTATGTCAGAGGGATAAAATGAAATGTGTAGATGTCAGTTTATTCCTTTACACAAGCCTCCTATTCATACAAAATAAGAATAACAAGGGTGGGTGTATTTTTCTGTTATTGCTAAGCAACATGGAGCGGCTATGCTTTCCATGCCTTCCTCCTTAGTTGCGTGACACCACTTCTAGCTTAAAAAGTTGTATTAACCTCCTCAATGCCTGCAATCTCTACAGCACAAACACCCTGACTATATCACTCTGCAAACGCTGACCTCATTTTTATTCTCAACCTTTGCAATTAACAAGTTGTTGGGGTCTCCAAATGTATGACTCTCTGTTTTGTGAAAAGTTCTAGGGTTTTCAGAATTACCTACAGTATGAGAAATTGGCTGGCACTGTGTACTGCAAGGAGTGCTTATTGTTGTAAACCTTCCTGTAACGCTTCACAATGACTTAGAAAATGGTCAGAAATTAACTAAAGAAAAGAGAGGAAAAAAGGGGCAAATTTTAAGCATAATACCGGTATATTTTTTTGTAAAATCCATTATTAGATAAAACACCTAGGGTAGGCTTTTATTATTATTTATTGTTTTGTATAGCGCTATCATATTCTGCAGAGGTGCACAATGGATAAAGCTGGAGCTCTTTTGGGGAGGGCTAGTTGCGTATTCAGTTAGGCTAGCCCCATACAGTCTATTGCAGGTTGACAGTGGAGGAAACAGAGGAAACAGGCAGGGAGTATGTGTTGCCAAATCCTACTCCCCTTCTCGAAGAAAGAAGAAACCTGGATCAAACCTAGAAAGTTCCCAGGTATAAATATAATACTGTTTCAAGGGACAAACATGCTTATAGTTGAACAAGCATGGCTAGTCTTATCTAGGATGGAGTAGTGCAAGCCACAAATAAGACAGATTAAGTTCCTTCTCTCCTACTTTGGTACTCACGTGTATCCTGACAAAGATTTATGGCAAGCCCAGTTCAACTCATGTCTGTCATAATAATAATAATAATATTAATAATAATAATATCAGTACTCAATCATACATTGGAAACTTGACCGCAGGCTCCGCATTAACAATTTGTTATTTTTTCATACCTGCTTCACTGGATTCCATCAACATTACTGGTCAGGTACTGATATCTGTTTAGGACTTCAAAGTTTAAAATTAGTGACTGTCCAATAAAAATTTTAAGGACAATGAAAAGTAATTGTTCAGAAAATGTTATTTTTTTCAAAGCCAATGGTCATGTCAGGTAGGTAGCTACATCTAGTTTGACTTCTAATTTTTTTTTTCTGAATTTATGTTGTGAGGGATATTAACGTCACGGCCTTTTCTACCAGTGGCAAGTTAAAGTAAAAAAATCCAACTTTCCAGAGATAGTTTTAACCCAGTCTTTTCAAACATGGAATGACAATGTGCTGTTCCTCATGGCATAAGGTAAAAGTTGAATGAAGGTCACAGATCTCTTCAGATATTTAAAACAGGTGTGGACATGGGGGCCATTGTGATTGGACATTAAAGGGACTCTTCTAAATATTGCTTTTCATACTGTGCCTTTTTTTTTTAGAGGTCCTCCTTTTTCCTTAATCCCCGTAATGTTTTTTTTTTTATGATTTATAGCTACTGTAGGGATGAGAGCCCACCTATAAGGCCTAATTCTCACCACAGACTGGATGATCAGCCACCACAACAGCCCGGTTACAATGGAGATTTCTAATACTAAATTGGATAATCTGGGTAAATTAAAATTATATCCCAAAAAGGAAATATAATGATGTGATTGCAACATGTATACATTTAATTGGAGCTAAACAAATTTGACGATACCTTTTGGCTAAATTATGCATTAGATTGTAAGCTTTCAGGACTACATAGGTCTCTTCTACTTTTATACAATTTTATTCCTTTTTTAAGGTGGGCACTGAATTTACTTAGCATGAACCCACTAGTACTATGTACTGCATTGCACTTGTATGGATATGTACAAAAGGATTTTATAAATAAATAATATTAAAAAATGAACACTGTCTCATATGTTTGTTTTTTTTTTGTTTTTTTTACTGTTCATAGTATGCACATATCCCAGGGTCTTCTCAATGACCCTTTGAAGGCTCCTTAAAAATGGACTTCAAGGACGTATTGATTCGAGCTAGCACACTCATATAGATTTCTTTCCTTATAATGGTACAACTGAACTAAGGTTTCTTTATATGCTTATGATGTTGCACCATACAATAGAATAAGTTAACTTCTTTTGTTTTGACAGTGCTTGGCATTGCTGTATAAACAATACATTAACAATATTCCTACTGCTCTTTAATGTTACCGAATAGTGCAGCACTCCCTAACCAAATGGGAATTTAGCAATACATACACCTCAGGGCTCAACGACACACAAACTGACACGGGATTGGGACTTTATGATAAGGTGTTGCCAGAGCAAATCTTTTAAAATTGATTTTATACAAAACCAAATTTTCTGAAACCCTCTTATATTGTCTATACATAGATTAACCCTTTCAATGTAAGAATAGTGACCAATACATTTTTCAATGCCTTCTCCAAACCTCCTATGAGGAAATGGAAGAGTTAATGGTAACTGTAAAATAGAAATAATTACACCTTAATGAATGTGCATTAAGAAAATCACATCACAATCCATTTTGTACAACCAAAATAGCTAATATAGTTTGTTCTGGAAATGACCTAATGCGAAGTTAGCGTTAGGTTTTAAAGCTAAAAGCTAATTGTATATCATTTATATTTAAAAAGAAAAATATGTTTATATTAGAGGATTTCGAAGAGGTATTCTGTTAGCATTTCTGTATACTTCTGTAATCTCTCAGACGTGTGCTGGTAAGATGGGTTCTCTGGTTATTGATAAAAGCACGGCTGGCACTTTAACAACCCAATTATATACAATGACCTTCAAGGTATGGAATGCTGGGCTCGTCTGAACATCGCACAATAGGCATCATGCCTTTGATTCACAAAGAGGCTCGCAATAGAAAGTGTATTTTTAAAATAATATTAGCTTTAAGTGTCTTGTTGGTCCCGCATCACCCTGGTTCCTGAAACAATTGAGCCTTGTGAGAAACTGAAAAAAAAGGACATCACATTCTTGTTTTGTAACTCAAGTTGGAACTGTAACACGATTCTTTTTTTGGTCTTTTTATTTTCTTCTTCTTCAGGCTGAAAATAAGGAATACCATGTTTGTCAGTGTTCCTATAACACTGGTACTTTGATCTTTTCTTTTTGTTTCCAGGAAAAGGAATAAAAGGTCGACCATGGGATGAGTTCAGAATTCCTCTTATGTATAGCCATAGGACTAGTTGCAGTATGGAATTCTATGCATTTCAAACTCCTATTCCATCTGTTCGTCACAAGCTTATTTAAAATTGCATACATTCCTTAGTTTAGACTAACGGGGTCTTAAAAACTTTGCTTTACAAAAAGGGTGCAGGCCAGAATTAATGTTAATATTTTTTTAAATTATCTTTAAAAAGTAACCCTATCTGTGAAGTGAGGCTATTTGCTTTACAGTCAATTTACTGTCATTTTTGTGTATTCTACTTTAAAATATATAGCAATGTTGCTTAATCCCATGTTTTATCAAATGTAAATAGTAGGTCCAATCTCTCTGAAATGTTAATGTGGATCAGGAGCATAAACCATTGCAGAAGAATTTTTAAGAAGGCGTATAATATCCAGCGTTCTGGAAGACTGGTATGGAATTTTAAACAACACAGTCAACTATGTGGGTGTTTTAGCCTTGTGCACTTGCGTAGATTAGTTGACATGCCATGTTTCAGATTAATCAGATGGACGTACATACTGTATTGGTTTATCATGCTACAAGCATGCCGTATGTCTGGTGTTCCAGTAAAAAAAAGGACACAGGACAGGCAGTATGGGAATGTTCTGTTTTATATCAGGATTGCCATTTCTATCTAGGACAGTTAGAATAAAATTAATTTTCAAATTGAACTTCAGGAACATATTTTAATGGTTTGTTTATATGTAGGATTGCCAAATTCAAAATGGAAAACATGACTTTAACACACCATAATAGTAACACTGCCCCAGCTTCCTCCGTTCCAGCTACAGTACCATAAAACAATAAAGGTTAGCCTCATACATATGGAAGATTTGCACTCCAGCATTGAAAATATTAACTACATACATACCTGGAGGTTCTGCAGTCCAGTATTAAATAGGTTAATTACAAACACCGCTAAAAGTTCAGCATTGAAGAGGTTAACTACACAGAAACAGAAGACTAAAAGACATAGGTTAGTGCAATTGTTGCTTTCAATTGTATTTGGTTGGTTATAATGGATTTGTTATATTGTATTTGTCTGCTACCAGAGAGAAGGCTGCCTTCTCCTTGCATTCTCTTTAAATGTAATGGCACCCGGTTCAAGCTGCAACATCTGTCTGCTGTCAGAATATAAGCAAGGCAGAGCCTCCACCCCGCAAAAACCTGCTCTCTATAGCGGCAATCAAAGTATGCAACCAACTTGACCATAATATCTATAATGTAATGGCACATGGGAGCTAGAATTTCTCCTAAACAGGGACTTAATATAGCACAAGTTACTTAAGTGTTCAATTCTTGACTGAGTAAGTCTTGCACTTCTGTCCAATGCATTTGGTGGATTGGTGAATAAACATATCCACAGGGTAAAGGGTAAAGCCAGCACCTTTGTATGAGGCCCGGCCAAACAAGGAGTCCAGCATCCCTGATCTGTCATGGGCCTTGTGGCCCGCTCCCCAACCGAGCATTGGCCCACATAGCTTGTTATCCATGTCTGGGCCCTGGCATGCTAAGGCCACCAAGGATTGGTACATAGTGGCCCTATTCCTAGTAGTTTAGGCCTGGTGGCTGCTTTCCGAACATTCGGGTCTCGTGGCCTCATTGTGAGCTTGTCCTATTGGGAGCATGGGACGGAGCAGTGGGAGGAGACATGGCAAGGGTTGCTATCTTTAGGTTTTTACTGGGCCTCAAGATTTCTGAAATACAGCCCTGCGTATCTATAATAAAGGATGGATAAAATAAGGAATAAAAAGTTATATCTGGGATATAAACATAATGTGACCACAATTCTATCATGACAAAATGTGCTACTTTTTTTTACTATGTTCATACTCTAAAGGACATTTAAAACTCAACACAACAGAAGGTTGGAAGAAGACATCAATTATTGATAAATGTCAGTGAAACCGATAGTTGCCTTCTCTTGCATCCTCTGTGCTTGATCCTTCATGTTGTTTGATGCTTTGCATAAGAAATATTTCCTTAATTTTTCCAAGTAGCTGTTGCAACAGCTGCTTGGCATTCAGGAACAAGGGAAGATCCTATCAGTCAAAGGAGTCCGTTGGGTGGTGGTGCCTTTTTATAAATAGTTGATGTTCTCTTGTAGAATTCTAAGCCTCAAGGGTTTGTTTTTTTATTTCAGACCACAGTATCTTCACAAAGCTTAAGAAATTTGCAAACAACATAACTTATATTTTGCAGAATAACAAAAACTAAACCTGTTCTATGCAGTTAGTCACTGTGAGAGTCACTTTGTCCTCTAATGACCCCAATCCTTTTTTTCATATCCGTCAACCAATATTGCCATCTATTCCAGTTAGTCTTTTTTTCCATCTCACCATTGGTCGTTTTTGCATCTCTCCTACACTTAATTCTCCAACCCAGTTGTCCCACTCCTCTTTGTCCCATTTACCCTCGCACTATCGCCGCTATTCTCTTATTGTCTTGGCCTCCTATACCCCCTTGCATACTGTTCTCTGCAAAGTGTGAAAATTCCCTGTTAAATCCATCTAGGATTTTGTATGTAAAAAAACAGGTACTGGGTAAAAACCACAGCAAAAAAACACAAGGATTAAATAAGCACTAAGAATGCCAATTACGAACGTTGCTAAAATTCATTTTATATTAAAATATAGGAAAAAAAAGATTAGTTTAAGCCTGGTATTTTGGGCATTCAAGAGGCCTTACAGCTTGCCTGAGGATTTTTATTTATTAAATGTGCTGAGTTTGAAATTAATATGTAAGTTCTTTTAAATCCAAACATTTCAAATGAAATCTAAACAGAAAACCAAATCCCCAGAGAAATGTCCCCCATGTAAGGTGATGCCTTTAGAAACCCTAGCCAGCTTACATTTAAGCTTGATGAAAAGATTAGTTGCACCATCCAAAGTTATGGACACCTATGGCTAAGGGGAAAGTGCAGTCATCTGGAACGTTTTGGAAAATCAACTAAACTGAAGCTTAATGTGCGGTAAAGAGAAACATGTTCAAAGATATATGTGTCTATATACTTAAAAAAAAAATCAGTATTGTGGTTTGGGCCTTTCTTTATTAGACCGACATATAGTTTTTCTAAGCTTTTAGGACATCTGCTGGGAAAAATAGTGATCAAAACAATAGCAAAGATATATAACATCAGTGCATTACATTCAAGCACCTCTGAAAACGATGTGTATATGATACGGTGCGCTGAGTGTGAAACAGGATGTTAAATAGGTGAATCCAGCCAAAAACTCAATTTATGGATGAATTTACACAGACTATCAATTGCTAAACACACAAAAAACTATAGTACTATGTTGTTCTGCACTTAAGACACAGAAATGACTCAAACTAGAATCCAAAATCCAAGGAGGGGATAAAGACGTGTAAAATTAAGATGACTAACCATTTCAATGCCAAAGAAACTGGACATAGGATTCCTGTTGCATTACCAAAATTTGACATAAGATTTCTTACATTCATTTCTAAATGGCCGTCATGACCCATACCTTGTAACAGTCCCGGTTTTCACAGGATTGTTGGACACTGCCACACTGTCTTGTTTTTTACGAGCAGTGGGGAGCACGGGCTAGTTGGGAAGACATATAATATTATATATAATATAATACATAGCTGTAAACATATGATTTTTTTTGGCCAATTTATCAATGTATTGGTTTTATATAAACAAACACAAATGGTAACTTGAACGTGGTCCTCTAGAGGATTTAATTTACAGTCCATCCATAGCTATTATGTACTTAGAGTTTATCTTATCATGTTCTTTCTGTTACTTATTCTTAGCTTTGTTGTTTCCTTTTTGTAAAACTGCTACAAAATACAATATGTGAAACAAAAATATGTTTCATTAAAAAAAGTACCTGCCATGACTTTCAGTATTTGGCTGACAGGTCATACATTGTACTTATGTTTACTACAATGTATATTTATTTGTTTTACTTCCTTGTCTATCACCCTAAACACTGTAGGGTTCCTTGGAGAACAGCGGCCATGCTGCTTTTCTGGCCCTGTCAAGGAAAACCATAATTATTCTATGGTTTTTCCATTGTAAGGCAATGCTTTTGCAATATAGAGGAGCAGTGCTAGTCTTCCCGGTGTTTGGCCCTTAACTAAATCCATCAGTATGTTTTATTCCTCCCTCCAGGTGAAGGCAATGCCAAACCCTCACAGGACCTGCAGAGGCGGAGGACACCTGTTGGAATATATAATTCTATCCTGGGTGGTTAAAATAAAAAAGGTAGTTGATTGATAAATACAGTCCAGTATATTTTTCTTCTTTCTTGTGTGTTAATATTGGCTTCTGCCTATTTGTTCTTCAGCGACTCTATATCTTAACTCAAATCTTTGTGTTTATTTTATTGGCTAGGCCCTCGCAATTTAGCCAATCAAAGCAGCATAAATATTTGGAACTGGATGTAGAACATAGAAGACCTGATCTAACCCCTGTAAAGGTTATGTGAGTAGTCCAAGAAGAAGATTGAGGAAATGCAATGACTTCTCACTCTTTCTTCCCCTCATCTTTTCTTCTCTCTCTTCTTACCTCTCTCCCATTCAAATGGTTAGCAATCAAGAAGGAAAGGTCATTGGCATGTTGGGTTATACAATAATCTCAACAGAAAGGAGACAGAAGTTTTATCCAATCTTTTATTTCGTGTATAATGAAATCCTTAAACATACCGTATATGCTTTTTCTACTTGTTCAATTATATCCGGCGCTAAGAGTAAATGCCAAAAAAGGAACAAAAAGGCAGGAATTAAATAACTAATGTAGAGTAATTGGTACTTTATTCGAAAATATAAAAGGGCCCAAACTTTACATAACTTATCTTCCTTAAGTTACAACATGGGTTTGGTATCACATAAATTATATATGGGGACTTTGCATTTTTAAGGTAGTATGGCCAATTCTATCTGCCTTTATAACAGTACATCTTAAATTATTAGGCTGTATAAACGAAATATTCTGTTAAAACAACTGTATGATGCATCACTTAGAAAAAATTTTAAACTCCTCCAAAACTTGGGAGATGCCTTCAAAAACATCACACTGCTGAAAATCCCCAACATGAAATACCTTTGTTCTGGGTTTTCTGAACAGCAACACGTCTTTGTCAGCCTCTCCAGTTGGGGTCTTAATAACTAAGTACAAACATAGAATTTGATGCCAGATAAGGACCATTCAATCCATCTTGTCTGCTTGTTTTTCCTGCTGTATATACTCAAACATGAATCAGGCCTTGATCTCATCTTAAATTCCGGATAGCCATATGTCTGTCCTATGCATATTTAAATTACTGCATTAACCTCTACTGCTTCTGCAGGGAGGTTGATCTACTTATCTACTCACCACTAGTATATGGTCGAGTTACAACCGTTTTGTGTTGGAGTGCAAAATAAACAAATCCTATGCATGTTTACTACAAGGTGGACTCAAGCTTTATCTATATATCTAAACACAGACCTTTTGCAGAAAAACGGTCAAATTTAGGAGTATGAAAAGCTACGTATTTTCCAGGACCATGAAGCAGACAGTATTATGTCCTTTATGAACACTGCTAAACTGTTCTGTTTGTACAAGTTTATTCCAGCCAAAAACCAAAGTAATCATCGGCCTTGCTTCGGATATTTTCCACCGTGTCCCTTTTCTCAGTCTAATAGTGAAAGTCCTGTTTTCTGCACAAAGAAGTAGTCTTACAGCTCGCTAAAAAAAATGTAATACCTGTAAATTTCCACAAATCGTTCCATAATTTTTTTCTGTTTTACCTGGAAAACTGGTTTATTCTCAAAGTAACAAGAGCATAACAATCAGTTCATTCTTTACTAAGTAATATATTTAAGTTCTAAGGGGGAAAAAAGAAAAAAAATGCATGATATACCCTGCAGTGTTGGAACAGAATCATACGCTTGAAAACTAAGCAACAATTCTCAAGCGACTTCGGTACAATTAATTTAAATTTATAATGGAATTTTTTTTCCCGGCTTTGTGTTTGGATTTGCTATTGGCTAAAGCTCTGCTTTTTCAGAATTGACAGAGATAAATAATAATGTATTCAGGAACAGCGCATACCACAGTGCCCACCAACAGTTCCAAGTTATTTCCAATTTATATCATGTCAAGTCCGCAGCATACCATGATTTCATACGGAGACAGTCTTTGAAAATGGTTCTACGGAAACCTCGTATTTAGGTACATAGGATGTAGACATTTAACAAGAAAAGAAGAAAATAAAGTATGGATTATTAACATATTTTCCCTCCAGGAGTACTTTTATTATACAGTTTTATTATCTTTTTTATATTTTTTTTATTAGTATTCTTCCATAGTACTCATTAGGGTTCATGTATTCTGGACAGATGCATTGTGAGAGCTTTAGTTGTTGTTTGAAAATTGTATTTGTGAAGATATTGGCAGAGCACCTATCTCAACAAAGATAAAGATCCGACTGCTAAAGGCGAGTAAGCGGTTCCTGTGTGCTCGAGGGAATGCTGGAAAGCATCGGAAGCATTAATTTTACATGATTTGTTTCTTTAACAAATGTTTTCATTATAGAGTAAGACCATGTAGCTGGGATAATGGTAAAGAAAGTCAGGAACGGTTGCAAACGGGGACAGCCTTTTTTTAGGAGCTGTGAAAATATTAATATTCCTTAATTACTCCATTTGGCTCAGACATGTGAATTTATTTCTTTAATTTTTTTGTAATCTCATAGTGTTTCATAATCATGTATGGAAGGCTTCCCTTAAGACATATTCTGTGCCGTTATATTATCATCATCATTTATTTATATACCATAAACAATTTTACGCAGAGCTTCCTACAAAACATATACTGAATGACTATGACAAAACTAGAATCGCCAGATTGGTTAAAGAGAGCTCTGCTCTAAAGTTTACAATCCACGGCTTTTTCTTTGCTAAACACATCATGCAAGGATTGCTCATCCTTTATTGAAAGAATTGTCTGATTTCAAGAAGCCCTCTGCCAAATTAAGTGATAATGGTATATAAGGACACTGCGTATGCATTCTATATTGCTGTGTACACTGCATACTATATTGATGACCTCCCAATGCGCACAATGGTTGCTCTTGGAAAGGGGCGGAGCTAGTCATGCATAGGGGAGGGACTTGTCCCAGCTTACAGCTTAGTAGACTTACAGACAGGGGGAAGGAAGGGTGGGTGTCAGGCAGAAACTGGGTGGGGAGTGGGTGTTACTTAATGCTGCTCCCCTGCCCCGAATTTATAGATAGTCCCAGGGAGGCAGTCCTTCAGCAAGCCCCCAGATATGATAAAGGCATATGAGCTGTACGGAGCTCTCCTGCTCATGTAGAACCCTCCATAAATGCTTATATTGTATAAGGCACTTGAATAATCTATTTCTGTAGTTTTCTAGACTGCAGTTCTCTATATATCCACTTTATTTGGGAATTTGTCTATTTGTAATAGTTTGTGTATGGTCACATGGATATTATAAAATGTCACTTTTTTATTCCCTAAAGCTAAAGGGGCACTTCAACCATCATATGCACTTTAAGAGATATGAAAGCTGAGGGGTCCTTTTAATTTTCAATAGAAATTTTCTTCTGAATCGTCCATATGCTTTTGCCCCTTCTCCCATTGCCTTCAGCTACTTTCCAGACTGGAGAGGTACTTAGCCAAACATATTTCCTTGCAGGTGATATACTGTATTACCATGATTTTGCCAGTGAATACCGCTGGCCCAGTGTACATGTGTAACAAACCCCGCATTCATTTCAATGCCACCAATTGGCTGCTGCTTTATTTTTTAAAGAATGCCGTTTGTAATTTTCAAAAAAATGCGTATTAAAAGTATTTTGTGCTATAATGTACATCACCACATACGGTACTCATCACCGCTGTAGTATGTCTCATTGCAATTCATTTTACCTAAATTAACCTATTTTGCTTTAGTTTATTAAGGTGTCAGCATTTTAGAAGTCCGACTTCTTGTTGTAATGTTATATAATCCAGAAAGCATTAAAAAGCAAAATTGGAGAAGATGCACAATGAAGATAAATGATGCTTTGGTTTATTTATATTTATTCGCTAACACATGGAGCCAGCATACACAGACCTGAATGTGATTCATTAACACATATGTTGGTCGTACAAATTTAACCATGGAAACTGTGCACACGGAGGATACTCACAGTGAATAAAAAACATATCTTGGCTGCTTTCTTCAATTGTAGAACCTCCAATAATCTGATGTTCAGTTACTAAGCCAAAATATAACCATCAGAATATAATATAAAAGGGTAAAATTAAACAAATAGCCAACAAAATCCTCAATAAAAATCAAAACACCAAATGTGTGTTTATTCGATGTTT
>VKOC01000005.1:18388788-18480369 GCA_009364415.1 Spea multiplicata
TGTGTGTGTTTGGTTGTCGGTGTGGCCGAGCCTGTCCTGATGTGTGTGTCGGGGTGTCGGTGTGACAGAGCCTGTGTTGGAATGTGTGCCCTCCTGAAGTTGTAGTGACTTCAGGGGACAAAACGTTCAAAACGACAAAACGTTCAAGGCCCTGAAATCATTTAGTGGAAAAGTTATTTGTGTTATAATATTTATTTCCAGGATTAGTCGCACTCAATTGTGGCTTCAGGCTTCCCATGTTGAATGACCAAGTATTATTTTAGCCCAATAACAAAAGTATAATTCCATAGCACATTACTTTTGGAAATTATGAATGCCCCCCCAGTTTGACTGTGGTATCTTGTGTGCCCCCCCTATATATTGTTTCTAGAGTCGCCACTGCTAAGATGTACTTTTAATATCAAATACTATACCACCCAAGCATGTGTATACATGTACTTGCTAAGGATAGATGCAGATAGTTAATTTAACAAGAAGCTATTGGTCATGTCATTTCTAAAATGCTATTTTTTGTCGAGCAGAAACTCATCTCTCGGGCATCATGTGTTGGCACAGACATACTTACTGTTCAAGCTGAAGTAAATATTTTTTCAATTTGAGCAAAAAATACAGAGCTGTGTACAGCCACAACCTTATTTGTAGACTTTTGGCTGTCATTGTTGTCATTCATGTGATATTTTGGGTGACTTCATCTGCTGAGAGACTGCATTGAGCTGATTCTGAGTTCATTCCTCCAGAGTTTCATTACAGCGTTTGGCTGTTTCATGAGTTGGCAATTTGGGTAGGGCGAGCTGCCCACTTCTTGAGTCGGCTATACCCCTTCTCATCCTTTGCCATGCTGTGCAACACTAGTGTCCTCATTCAGGGTATGCTATTTGTAAGGCACTTACTATAAAATAAACTATTCTAACTTTGGCCAACAAAGCTATTAAAACAATGAAAGGTGAAAATGTTGCATGCATTCATGACTGCATTTTATTTTGGACATCCCATAATCTGGTACTACAGCTTCTAAATATTGCAACAGCCTCATATTGGTAACTGCCTGTTACACTATATGCCACCTGCCCCCACCTAACTTTCTTTCAATGGTGCTTAGGGGACATTGGTTTTAAGGGACATTTAAAGGGACAGTCTAATTCTCTCGACAGTTCTATTAATGGAGAATGGATATTGTGGAGAACGTTCTAGGCTCTACTCAAAGCGATGGTCCTTGGTGGCATAGAATGTCCCCTTTATAAGACTTGCTGCTCCTACTGTGTGTCAGATCCACAGGAGACCTGGCTAGTTGATGACAGTCTGGTTTCCACTGTATCAGCAGACGCCATCATTACTGGTTCAGAGCTGGCAGATACAATGTAAAGACACGCACACCTATGCTGATTATATGGCCAGATTGAAGTCTGGGCATTATTTACCTGTGGTGTCATTTGCTGACCCTCCTGACGCTGATTGTGATCAGGAAAACAAGACTGAGGCGGGGTCTATAAAGAACCCAAGAAACTCTCTAGTAGCCTTGCTCTACTCTCTGAAGAAAGCAGTGCAAACAAGTTGAAAAAGTAAAAGTAAACAAACTGTTGCATGTTTTAGGACATGTTGGCAATCTCCTTCTTTTCATGCTTGCCCCAAATATGATTGGCTAGCAGAACTTAGTGATGTTAAATAATATCGGAAAGCAGTAATTTATTGAAACAGATTGCAGGACCTGTTTATTAAATATAAAATTGCCTTAAACTGTATATAGATACAGTGTACAAGATAAGGAAAGTCAGAAAGTACTCATAATTAAGGTGTGATTTATGTGTGCTTGATCAATACTTTGACATACTAAGTGCTGAAATTATTGAAGAGGGAAAAGGACCAGAAACAGTGTTTTAGCAGGTGGTCAATTTTTGCATAACGACATTGTTAATCTTATAAAATATACTATTTAGTAGCGTAATTAGGTGGAAAAAAACAAAGAATGAATGCCACGTGTAATAGTAGATACAAGGTGGTAACAAATAGCCAAAAACGAAATTAAATATCAGTGGGTCCATAAGTATCATGCAGTGTGCTGTACTGCCTCCTAGTGGACGCTGAGAATGTCACAGGAATCATATCTGATAACGATCCAAACAAATTTGGAAAAATACAAACTGGAAATATGCGAGCGGTATGCTAGGAATTTTAATAGTTATAGTTGTGAAATATATACACAGACAGACAAATAGACATGCAAACAAACCGAACACAAGGCAATAGACAGACAATGATCTGCATGGAAACACATTTTCTGAAAAGCACAAGAAAAAGGTGGATATTTTTCAGTAGTATTTATTTTGTTCAAAAGCCAAGCCATATATGACATGGTTTCTAGGAGCCCCTCTCTTTTTGTCACATCTGTTTGTAATTTATTTCGTAATGGTACTTACAGATGAACTGAGCGACAGATTTGCACTGAACCCCACTGAAGTATGCAGTCGGACCATCATCTTTTGGCTTTTTACAACTATTCCTCAGCATTGTTATATTTATCTTGTTAAGTTGCTGATTGGATAAAGCAGCTTTCATAAGGGTGGCAGAGGAGAAAGGACTTTGGGACAACAATTTCATTAGCCAACCCTAGTCATTGGTCATGTCTTCCCTTACTGTGTTAACCTCTACCACTTCTGGTGGGAGGCTGTTCCACTTATCTACTATACTCTCAGTAAGAGGTTTATAGTCTGTTCATCTTCCATGGATCTGTTTCAACTGCACCAGTGGAGTTTATTGTGCTTTGTTGTGGCTCAATTTTTATAACCATTTTAAACAAAAAACTAATAAAAACCCATTGTTACCTATGAGCATTCGAACAACGCGTCCCTGCTTTCTGTTGACATCCCGTCTCGCGATCAGTTGTCTATTCCTACTCATCACTAGGATGGAGTTTATGTTTCTACTTATATTAGAGTTGTGTCCTTATGGTTCCTGGGTACATCTGATTACTTTCCATAGGGAGTGTAATAGGTGGATCATCCCCATGAATTTGTAGGAAATACCAGGACGTACATTGAAAAAAAGTACTACATTTGTGTTTAATTTAATTTAATTGAGTTTTCTTTTTGAGTGGTGTACCTCATTTTTTAGATGAACCATTAAACTAAATAACAATGGTGCAAAGAAAAATGTTTGCACACAATCATAACCAATTTGAAATATTATCTGATTATTAAGATTACGTCAGCCAACAATTGAATCAGTGTTTCTAAAAAAACATTGGAAATGTGTGTTATTTTGGCTAGAATCCCAGTATATGTTGTGTATTACTAATTTTTGCTTTTCATCATTAGTGTCATCTACTTTCCTTCTTTTTATGAAGTATTAATTTCTCAGTGGCAGCCAGTGTTAAGATTTCAAAGCCTTTTCTCTAGATGAAATGTTTTATTGATGTTTTTTTTTTCCTTTTGAAGGAATTGCCCAGAAATGCACAGCCATCAAGTATCACTTCTCTCAACCTATTCGCCTGAGGAATATTCCATTTAACTGGACCAGGATTATTCAACAAGATGAGTGGCATCTTTTACGTAAGTGATAAATAGGAATTAATATTACAGGGCGGCGGTGGAGGTGAGCCAATACTAATATAGAAAACAGAAAAAAATAGAGAAAATATAGAAAAACTACTGAATTTCTGTAGTTTAATTGAATCATCACCATCTTTATCTTAATGCCTGGCACTGTTAAAGGACCAAACCTCTCCCAAATGTTTTTTTTTTGCTGGCAACGTCTGACAGATCTTTTAAGCTTGGCATGCTAGAGGGGGCAATTAATGTTTTGTGTACGTGGAACACTTATTTCATAATATAAAATAACCAAACAGAATATATTGGGAGAAACTTAGGTCCAGTGGGATACTCCATTAAGTTAGGAGATTGTAATTGTGTAAACAAATTATTATTATTAAATTATTAAATTATCTAAATTCGCTATGTCATAAACTTAGATACATTCCCGTATATTCCCTGTATATTATATTTCTGTAAAGCAGGGACTGTACATTTTAGTTCATAGATGCCATAGAACAATATGGGAATTACAAAAGCTATCTCTCACCATGGTGCCTGTACTCTAATGATGTCTTCTTTTGTGAAGACCTTATTGTCTTGAAGAAATTGCTTTTCACCCATTACCAGGCAATCCCTAATGCCGGTGGAAGATATCTGTTATACAATGTATTTAAACAAAAGTGCTGCATGTAAAGGAAGATTATGTATCCAACATACGTATCCAAGACATATGGGAAGTGACATTGTTTTCCAAACAATTGAATCATTTAAAGCCGTATTGTTTGCCTTCTTCACAAAATGTCTATAGAATGAATTAACATTATTTATCTAGCAGCGACTTCTACAAGCGTCATGGCAGGATCTATTATTTAATTCTTGAGTTAACAGTTTTTTATGGGCAGCTGTATGTCATAATAATTTAGTCTTTTAGAATGTAGATGCTATGGGGCAGATGGGGATAAAGATCAGGTGGAGCCCTTGGGAAATACCATCACAAAGGATCCCCTCTAAAATATGTGTGTGTGTAAATCCCAATATATTAGCAAGTCATTTGTTGCTTAGCATGATTACTGCCCCCTGTGGTGATTCCCCTCCCTTAGCCACACCCTGTCATGGTCACACCTTTTATTGGTTAAGCCCCTCCCTTGTGGACTCCTCCTATAGCTAGTTTTCAGTCTTTGTAGTAATTAAAAAAGCTAACTTTTAATTTGTGGTTTTCACACATCACATAAATATAATTATTATTAAATATATTTTAAATAATAGCAGCAATTGAAAAGTACAGGTAATTCTAATCATGAATATATAAATACAGAAAATCAATCTGAAAAATATAAAAGTAAAATATTTACTATGACATAACTGCCATCGCTATATACTGAGCCAGACATTGACGATGCTACAGCATACCTGCCATCAATATATACTGAGCCAGACATTGACAGGTGGCACAGCATAACTACCATCATTATCTACTGAGCCAGACATTGACGGTGGTACAGCATAACTGCTATCGTTATATACTGAGGCAGGCATTGACACTGGTACAGCATGACTGGCATCACTTTACACTGATTAAGAAAGTGGGGTCAAGGTACCAGTGTCAACAATTAAGTGATTGTGAATTAATAATATTTATCAAATCAATACTCCCCCTTTCCTTTTCTTGTCCACAGCTGCAACCCTAAAACAACCCTTTTCAACACTCTCCGGATGTTGAAAGCCAAAAATAAATATCCACTTAGGGGCGCTTGCGAAAGAGAGGGGGACAAAAGACAAAAACAAAACAACAATAGTGTAGTATAAAAAACAAATGTATAATTATGTGGTGGTTATCACACTCACAATATATCTGTGATTTTCAAGCTCCTTCTCGGTTTCTGAATGAACAACAAAAACCAAATGGTGCAGTATCTTTCCCTTAATGCAAAATAATAGTAAAATTTGCACTTACAAACTGGTGAACATGCTAGATTGCGCTGTTAGTCAAACAACCTCCGTGGCTTCCTGACCATTTGATCTTCAAATAATGTTGGTTTTTGACGTGACTCAGTGATATAATCCACAAATGGAAAGACTGTCCAGTAAAGTGACAATTATGGTGAAAGTGCAAATGCTGTATCTTCAAAAACTGTCCAATAGTGCTAGTGCCAATTCTGGTGAAGGTGAAAGTGTTAAAAAAAGAAGCAAATGCTATATCTTTCAGAGAGTGAGGCAATATTGTTCACTGAGGTATGAGTAGAATCATATAGATTTGTTATGGGACATGCCCTCAAATATTATTTGTTAAAAAACGATAAATAAATAATGAAATATATAGAATAAGAGTCCCACCCAAAGAGTTCTCTCCAGGTGTACAAGTTACCCTCCTGATGAAGCCACGAGAGACTGATTCGTCTGGCAAAACACGTTGAGGATCAATGCACCTGGAGAGGACTCTTTATTATATTGTTTTGTTTTTGTCTTTTTTCTATCTTTTTGGTCTTGCCGCGAGAGCCCCTAAGTGGAGATATATATATCACTTTACACTGAGCCAGACAATTACACTGGTACAGCATAACTGCCATCACTATATACTGTGCTTACCAAAGGTTGAAATGTTGCCCTTGTTATTGAAATAAACACACCTCACTTAACTACTGGATTGCTAACATAACTGTCATCACTGTATACTGTGCCAGACAGTGACGGTGGTACAGCCTAACTGCCATCACTATATACCGAGCAAGACATTGATGGTAGTACAGCATAACTCCCATCACTTTACACTGACCTAGACATTGACGGTGGTATAGCATAACTGACATCACTATATTTGCAGCATGCTCACACTGTTTGGTAGGCCTCATACTATACATTTGTATTATTTGAGCCTGAGACTAGCTTAGTGCACCGACATTTTTTCTTATCACTATATAGTGTGCCAGACACTAAAAGTGTTACAGCATAACTGACATCACTATTTACTGAGCTGACACTGACAATGGTACCACAATCAATGCCTGGCTCAATATGTAGTGACTGGAGTTAAGGTGCGGTTGTACAGCTTAACGCCCAAGACTTTATTCTGAGCCAGGCATTGATTGCAGTACCAGAAGATCCGAGAGTGTTCTGTATTATGTATATGCATATTCATGCTTTTTAATGCTGTGGACTCAATCCACCCATTTACTATACTTGCCTCTAAGGCATTACATTACATTTTAATAAAGCCAACAGATTTCATAGTGTTATTACAATATGGATGTTTGGCTACGTCTACTGCCCCCCTTCTAAAGATTATCTGGGGATAGCTCCACTCATATGTTCCAAAAGGCCGAGCCGAGGAAGATTCTAAGTATGGTAGTAACTACATACACTCTCTAACCAGTGGCCCTTGCCACACCAATTAAATTGATATTGGTTTAGCTATCATTGTGGCTGTGGGTACACTATTTGCAGAACCCTTCACATATTTTAACCTCCTTTTTTTTTTTTCTTTTTTTTTCAAAAAATCTAATTGACATCAAAGAAGCCATTGCAAAATTTAACACTGGATTAACACTGGATTAACAAACCAACCAGAATAAATACACAGTTTTTCAAATATAATATAATTTCACATAAATTCTTTCCATAATATGGTGACGTGAAATCAATATTCACATTATAGCCACAAAAAATAACAAATAAATCAAATGTCTTTTTAATTAGATTTGTGTCAAGATTATTACTTTTCTTCAGCCAGTCTTGATACAGAGTCTTTATCAATAAAGTACTATGAAATGTTGTGTAAAGCCTTTTTTAGCCTTGCTTATACATTCTTCTTATTCTTCACATAGTGAGATGTGATTTACTATTCCTAACACTATGTGGCTGATATTGAATATTGGTTGTTGCTCAGACCATAAGTTAAAACGTCTAATGCAGATAGTCCCCTTCCAAACTTTCTAATATACCATTTTTTTACATACTGTGTTATTATCATAGGATTTAAATATTTAGTAGTCTGAGTTTAAAACTTTTTATGGGTTTTTTTGCCTGAAGATGCAGAAAAGTGATAGGGAAGGTGCTTAGTTAAAGGTTTGAGGTACACTATATGACCAAAAGTATGTGGACACCTGTCCTGATTATTGAGTTTAGCTGTTTCAGCCATTTCTAACAGGTGTATCAAATCAAGCACATAGGCAGCCATCCCCACAGACAAGCATTGCCAGTAGAATGTGTTGTACTGAAGAGCTCAGTGACTTTACGTGTCACTGTCATAAGATGCCACCTTTGCCACGAGTCAGTTCATCAAATTTCTGTCTTCCCTGGTCCACTGTAAATGCTGTTATTGTGAAGTGGAAACATCTAGGAGTCACAACAGCTCAGCCATGAAGCAGTAGACCATTCACACTCGCAGAGCAGGGCTGCTGAATGATGAAAAAAGTCACCTGTCTTCTGTAGCATTACTGCCAATGGAGACAACATCTGCACAAGCACTGTGTGTCGGGAGCTTCATGAAATTAGTTTCCATGGCTGTGCAGCTGCACACAAGCCGACGATCACTTTAGTCAATGCTAAACACCGGCTAGAGTGGTGTAGACTGTAGAGCACATAGACACTGGACTCTGCAACAGTGGAATAATGGAAGTGGTAGAGGTTAGGGTTAGTTGTGTGATGACAGGAAAAACAGAATGCTATACAGACAGTGTCTAATTTGGCTTTGTATAATCTAAGTAATCTTTGTGGTTTATTCACTTAATGAAGAGTTTACAGGAGAGTTTGCAGGACAGTTGTGATTTCATCAACTTCACTTGACTATTCATGATGAAGGGCCAAGGGCTTGCTGCCAGGTGACTCCAGCAAGAAGGGGAGAGATGACCGTATATAATGTATATTTCAAGTGAGCAGATACTGAAGAAATCACACTGATTTACTATACATTATACACGATCAGCCAAACTCTTCCTGCTGCAGAAACTAACTGGGGTTAGACCTTCTCAATGGACAGTGAAGTGAAGAAGCTGCAACACCTTGTCAACTCTCCCTTTAGTGAATAAACCCATTTCTTCATCTCCATGAATGTTAAAATATCTACAGTTAAAGTTACCAGATACATTTCCAGATAAGCAAATAAACAAATGTTGATTACAATGAAACTTCTATCTAAACTAAATATTTAGTGCAATCAAGTCAGTTAAAATCAGAATAGTATTTGGATTATTAATCTTTCCCAATGAAAAGACACAATTGATTCAAAACGGTTGTTTGTGTTTCAAACGGTATTTATATTAACTTAATACCACTTAAAAACAGATTTGCTTCCACAATAATACATTAAGTTTTATTGCCATTTCATGTAGATAAAAATGGGATTCATTTAAACTAATCATAGCTAGATCATTTCTAATGAGAAAGATAACTTTCAAAATGTACAGGAAAAGAAAACATTGAAAAGGTTACATGTATTTTGAAGTTTAGTTAAGCGAAGCAAACATTGAAGACAAAAAGGCTTCAGCCAATGTTATGTCTTTGAAGTTCAGCTCTATATAAGAGGATTAAAATGTTTAATCAGTGTGGAGAAGTAAAATGTATTCATAAATATGTACAGTTCCCAGACTCTCTGATCTCTAGTCTGGTGAGATTTTGGACACTTTTTTTTGTCTTATCTCCACTTATACAGATTTACGAAGAATTACAGCAGGATTCTTGGGAATGGCAGCCGCCGTTCTCCTATGTGGATGCATAGTGGCTGCAGTAAGCTTCTTCTGGGAGGAGAGCCTGACACAGCATGTTTCTGGACTTCTTTTTCTCATGACAGGTATTTTATTTAAGCACATATACATATATGTAATAAATATTAAATATGTTCATACACATACTATAAGTAGTAGTAAAAGTAGTCTTTTTAAGACTCATCATCATACCTGGCCTTCTAGAGCTCTCATAGAAGCCAGGAAGAGCGTTGTCTCTTATTAGGGCTAGCGCCATTTGTAGCTATGTTGTTTCTTTTTGCCCCCCTCTATTACCCCGCAGCAATCATTTTGTACGTAAAAATAAATTATAAACGAACCCTTACTAATTATGTCTTTCTGACATTTTCAGGAATTTTTTGTACAATATCTTTGTGTACTTATGCAGCAAGTGTCTCTTATGATCTGAATCGACTGCCAAAATCAATTTATGGGCTTCCAAGTGACGTGGAGCATGGATACAACTGGTCTTTGTTTTGTGCTTGGTGCAGTCTGGGCTTGATCGTAGCAGCTGGGTGTCTGTGCACCGCGTATCCATTTATCAGCAGGACCAAGATCTTACATTTAAAATTTGCCCGAGACTCTTGTGTATGACTGAAAGGTGCAGGGTAAAGGACTCTACATCTCTAAAGCGTCCCATGCACTACAAACCTGACTTCAAGTGCATCTACATAGAGACTACAAATATATGTTTGAAGCACAAATCCTGTATGCCTACAAAGTGGATAAATGGAAACAAAATGTCCCATTATGTACAGAGGATTTTGTTGATTGACAGATGGCCTTCCATTTACCACTGTTGGACCTATCCCTGTGTTTTCCAGGTCTGTGTATATTCCTCACCAAATCAACTGAAGGAATTCTAGATGAATGGAGAGCGAATGAATAACGATAACAAGTGAGAGAAGGAATTCCATATTCTTAATGAAGAAAAAACAAACAGGACCTTCCATAGCATGGAAATACTGTGCAATCAAGTGCTTTAAGAAATCATCTTTTATGCAATATGTTTGTGTGTCTTCAAGTGAATTGTCAGTCTAGAACGGGAAAAATTAAGATTAAGACCCTCTGGGTCCCTAGGCATCTAGGTAAAGTATCCTGCCTTCAACTATGAGTGTGGTAACATTCAGGGTCCCCCAGCGCTCACTAGTAGGGTACCAGGAGTCTTTAGCGTTCATTGCCTAGTGTGTCTGATGGATAACCCGGTACTGAAAGAATTTCCTATTTAAGAATGTTGTTCATCTCTGGTCCTGCTTCAGGTTCTTTCTATTTTTGCTTGTTGTCATTTTACAGCAGAAGAGTACATATGCTGTTAATCCCGTGCTTGATCAATTTTACACGTGGTCTGTTTTAAAATTAACTACTTGTTCCAAGATATTATTCATTCTGCATCTCATTTCTTGCTGTGAGTTTCTTAAATAACTCGTTACCATTGTGCCATAATATACAATGCAACAAATACATCTGTATTTACTTTATTGCTTTACTTTTTAAGATGTTTTAAAGCATTGTTGTTGTTTTTTTTCCTATTTTACTATGTAACTGTGCAAGACATTTGATCAAACCAAAATAGCACTATGATATAACATGGCTTTTCACCATTGGTCCTACATAAGTATTATTGCCGTTATAACTGCGCATTGGATTTAATGTGCTAATAAAACATTTTTAAAACATTTTGAATTTTTTAAAATGCTAAATATATACTAAATATATACTGTATCAGTATTTCTTTTTGGGATCAAGTGCTGTGAACTAATGCGGCTAAATAGGGACACCATTTTTTAAAATTAAGAAACATTCAGTGACTGAATGTGTTGGATGCAATGATGAAGGTAAACCCCATGACAAGTAATTAAATGACAATCCTCGTCAAACCTAAATGACAAAGCACCGCAATGGAAAAAAATTACATCATGGAAGGGTAAATTTGGTCTTTCTTCATGAATCTGGTCCTATACATTTCTGTTTTGCAGTCTATGACTGCTATTCATTTGTGGCCCAATTTATCCCAATAAAATATCTTGATATTGTGGGTTTAATAATTGAAACACCATTGTTATATGTTAATTTTAGATCTGCATTGATAGTAGTTGAAAATTAACTTTTTATATACCGTACTACCGCTAGTTGGACAATCTCTCTCTCTCTATATATATACTGTATATATCAACCTGTTTTCAATGTACTCTGTTTATTAAGTTTGCAAAAGATCCAATGCTTTTTGTATTATTCATGAAGGATTTAAGCTCAGTATGAATACTTGATATTTCAAGATAAATTATGGATAAATTGGATTCATTCCAAAGTCAGAGTATCAACATAAATAATTGAACAGCCAGTTAAGTTAGTATAATATAAACCTAAATTTCATTTACTTAATTCTTTCCTTTAATCCACAGATGTAAATATTTGGTTACATAGATATCTGGTTGCTAGATTTAGCTTACCTTGTGTAGAATAAACAACCATTAGTGTTTAAGGTGTTGCAGTTGATATTTCATTATTGCCCAGGTCTTCTTCTATACAGCAGCAATCAGTTGGTTGTTTCTTTTTCCAGGAATCTTAAAAAGTGCAATTCTGTTGGTTTCCAGTATGTCTTGAGTGAATAATAATTGGTTTGTGATGCATAGGTTTTATGGTTGCAAAACTTGGTCTGTATTGGTGTGGATACCAAGTAGGATATCATTCTGCTTTTGAGAGTTCTATGAAAATGTAATTTGCCTCTTTCTTATATCCTTTCCTCATCCAATTTATTTCCCTAAGTAATAATAAGCACATGGAGGACAGTACAAAGTAGGGCCACTAGAAAGGCTCATCACAGTCAACAAACACAATATAAAGAAATATATTAATTGCATTATTATATGTGAGAAATGTTGGGAATAATAGGTCATTTTTATAATAAAAGGTTTTATTTTTATTGTTTTTACACCACAAACACTATGAAGAAAAATATCAAAGTATTCTAGTTTTCTTGAAAAAAACTGTCTGTTTTATAAAGAATAAAGTATTTCTTTTTAGGAGTAATTGTATGGTACAGAAAAAAAAATTCATGACTATTACATAATATATTTAAGCCATTTATCAAAGTAGTACTAAAATAATATTACCTATTTTAGGTGTTTGAAAAATGACTAGATTACCTTTGTGATTAAGCCAAATAACTGACGATTAGACAAGAAATCTCCAAATGTTGTACATTAATATTAAAAAAAATGTAAAAAAAAATCTAATTATGCTGTAGCAGTACAGCTGTTGAAAAAAGATACTGCCTAATTGCCACTTCTAAATAACAGAAGGTTAATGTTTCTGCCAAGAACCAAATATATACCTAATATCTCCAGTTCTGAACAGGGCTTGTAATTAAGATGTACAAACAAAAAAAGAACGTGGAGGAGACATCAATATTTAAATAGAAGATTAAAGACATTGTTTGTGCAGGGACCTCTGTTTAAAATTTAGATGCACAGGGACAGAACGCTAATGAGGCAGACAATTCAGACCACCAACGCTCATAAGTTTTACACAATGAATGAAAATATTAATTTGGTTATGAGCTCCTGCTGGTTGTTTTCAACGGCCAACATGCATGCAAAAGAAAGGACAAATATTTGTTTCTCCGTAATATTTTCAGGACACAAGTTTTCTCCTTCAACTTTTTAGTTGTTCCTTTTTTTTTGGAATGGAAGTGAAGCATGCAATAAGTACTGTGTGCATATATATATATTTGTATGTGTTATGTATATACACGTGTGTGTGTGTGTACGTGTGTGTAGAATAATGAATAATGTAAAAAGCAGACAAGCAAGATAAAAGAAAAATGGGAAAGAATGGGAAAGAAAAAAAAAGGAGAAAAAACGACTTTGCTAAAACTAGAGAAATAGAAAAGCAAGGTAATGAACAAAGGCATGCATTTTTCACAACGGCACCA
Source organism: Spea multiplicata (assembly GCA_009364415.1). Taxonomy (NCBI): domain Eukaryota; kingdom Metazoa; phylum Chordata; class Amphibia; order Anura; family Pelobatidae; genus Spea; species Spea multiplicata. The sequence continues at coordinate 18,401,967 of VKOC01000005.1, forward strand.
TAGGTATTGTGGTATTTTTTATTGCACTAAACTAATGTTTTATAATCTTCATTATGTTTTAGTTTGCATGAAATAAGAGGGGTCCTTCCTGTACAATTCCTCCAGGGCACAAAGCTCCTTAATCTGGTTTTGTCTAATATTCTTACCTGAGCATGAAATTGGCAGGTCTATTAAAGGCACTTTAAAATGAATTAACCAAAGAGGTATGAGTTATTTCAACAGGGGTGGTAGGTACCGTGCATACTGTTTTAGGAGAGAGTTTTGCAAAATGTTGGCATGTATAAATAGAATGAAGCAACTGATACAGCCACCAAATTGTTGGTACTGTATCAGTATCCTCTATTGAGAATCAAAGGATTTTCATTGAAAACATCAACGCAAAAATCAAACCTGTGTTTGTAATGAGATTTTGTACATGACATCCATTGTCTTACTAAAAGACAGTCTCAGTGAGCCAGTATGCAGATCTTAAAGACATACTTAGTCTTGGCTGTCACTTGGTGTCGCGTGATTCCAGCCTGCCACGCTTCACCATAGATGGTACATGCCTTGGCCGTCCAGTGTGCTTCGGCCATTGCCTTCTGAGAGTCCATGTCAACAGCCGAAGCTTTAGAACCTACCCTCTATCAAAAAGGAGAAAACTATTTCTTTAGCAGCTTTAAATGTATATTCTATGAGATTAGAATTTCTAAAACCTGTTTATGTAGCCACTCAGGCGCATGGATCTGGGGAACTGACTGACCATTATGAAGTTATTAAAAACAAGCGCAGAATATAAAATGTTTTTCGGCTAACGCAAATTGCACTGCAGATTAGGAAAGGCAACAGCATTTACGTTCCATGATGTAAACACACTTTGTTATCAGAACCTTTAGCTGGCTTCCTAATAAAGACTTTAATAGGGATGATTTATTCAAGAACTGGGTTGAATAAACAACATCATTTTGCTTTAGAAATGTTTTAATGGTATAGTCTGTGCCTGGGGGCTGCTTTGCACTTCCATAAATGTATCGTATTCTCTACCTAATTAAGCATTATGGAGAAAGTTACTGCAGCGTTACTTTGAAACGAGACAACATTCTACTCAAATGTGATACGTGACGCACAGAACAGTTTAACTATCTCTACATCATTAAACCAGAACTTTGACTCCTCCGTAAAGCTCAGAATGTCGCTATTAAACAAGTAGCTGTTTCTCTTGAAACTCTTCATGGCTTCATTTGCTATAACTAGTACGGGTTCTACTTATGTGTGCCGAACCAGACAAAAAAACCTATTAAACTCCCTAAGCAGAAATTATGACAGCCATTAAAATTAAAGGTAAATTAATGAAGAAGGCTTCAAGTAGTCCCAGTTAGGAACCATTAAAAAAAAACAGCTACTTCTTTTGGTTTATGTGCGTTTTTGGGAGTCTTCCAGTAGAAATAACTACACAGCAGCCGTGGGATATGTCTACGTCTATGCGGAACTTAAGATCAAGGATAAAATAAGGTCTGAGATCTTAAAGAAGGTAAGAATGGTCATTGTCTTTAAAATGTGGTTTAGTTTATTATTGGGAAACTAAGCTGGACTTGCAGAATAAAAACCTGATATTACAGTTCAGCCCAATTTTGACAATTTCCCCGGTTTTTACAATGCAAAAAGCAACAAACAAAAAAACACACACACTATAAGTAGTTTAAATGAATTTTGTGTCATTCTGTATATAAATTTAACAAAACAGTTTGCCCGCCTTACACTTTAAGAACACGCATTAATTCACCATGTATAATTTGACATCACTAAGAGGAAGATCAGTGCCTCCAGCTCCTTCAGTACAATGTTTAACGTTTGTATGACTTGACATAACTGACCTTGAGAAATATGACTAAAAATAAGGAATATTATAGTAAGACATTAAAAACTATAACATCAGCAATCTGTGACGCAGATGGAAAGCACAAAGGACATGAATGAATTATACTAGTATGCCTTGTTGGGGCTCAAGAAAACAAAAAGATCATAGCATGTATCGAGTACTTAGAAACAAAGGAAAATACACATATGCCACTTGAATCACAGATCTCTACACTGTTTATGCGTGCATCCAAATGATATGGAGCGATGGCATTTGTAAATTAGCATAATAGTTAAAAAGAAAAAAACATTACAGAAGAACATGATTTTTAGAATTAGACTAGAGGGTATATATTTGCATATTAGAACAAAGACAAATAGATGGGTTTTTTGTTCTGCAATACAATGTAATTGTTAAAATGAAAAAAAAAAGCCTCCCACCTTGATTTTACAATTTAAGAATTTGGTTTCAGTTTAATTTTTTTCCAGGGATTTCACACAAAGCTAAGAGGAACAATATTTGTATTATTAATATCTTCATTATTTTGTATTACCATGTTTTAAGAGGTGAAACATTGTTCCCCGTGTGATCAGCAGGAAGAAAGAGCTGCTCAATGACTCCAGCAGGTTCTGTAAATTAAAACGTTAGCATTGACACTGCAGGAAGGGAACACCTGAACAGAACTTTGGGCACTCAAATCTCTTCAATGTAACAGTGCTCAGTGCACACGCTGTTAGATTTTGTGTGTTAGATTCTGACAGACAGGAGTCCCAATGGCTTTTTTTGTCTCTTTGAAAATAATGGCATTATTATTCTTTATTTATATTGCATCATCATATTCTGCAGTGCTGCACAATGGGTAAACAGGACATAACAAGTACTACATTAACATAACAACATAACAGATTTCGCTTAAAGAAAAAAAGGTAGGGAGGGTCCTGCTCAAACAAAAAAAAGGGTAAAATCTGGCACCTACCTATGACCTATTAGTGTAGACTCCTTTCTCATTTAATTCGGTTTAAATTATTCACCTATCATGCTGTAAGTGTTACCTTTTGTCTGATGCTCATTATTCTATTAGTGCCCAACAACTTCATAAACTTACAAATGTGCTGGGAAAACTGCTGACTGTATAAACAAAGTACCTTTCTCAGTGTCAGAATCCTGACCTTCGCCTGGACCAGATGAAAAACGTTCTGTGAGTAGTAAACAGACTGACATATTAATGGCCTAGTAATTAAACAGAAGTACCCTAACTATATATGTAGTATTTTCTTCATAAATAATCACTTAAATGATAGAAAGAAAAATAATAGTTAGATAAGGAACACCAAAAAAATCTATTTTAATCGTAATTGGAACGCCTTCAATTTAAATGTTGTACAATCTCAATGACTCAATGTTATTAGTTTTATCGAATAACAATTTTACTGCACATGAAACAACTGTTATAATCATAGGTTGTATTCCATATGCATAAATGCAAAAGCCAGCTCACCTCCCTATATATTCATCTGCACGGATCCGCACGGACTTGATGCGTGGAATGAACACAAAAAAAAACCAAAAGGATCTGATTTGGGGTTTCTTATGCACTTAGGTGTGAATTATGCTTTTTAATCATTTAGTAATTTAAATAAAGCTGGAAGTTTTTTTCAAGTGCTGGATCGATCCTTTTGGTTTTTTTTTTTGTGTATTCCATATGCACCTAACAAATCACTACCCAAGAGAATCAGGTTTCATATTTTATAAAAAATAAAATCATATATGTAAATAAAATAATAAGAGGAATTGACGAATCTTAATGGACACAGAGAAATGTTGTATTTATTGTCTTAACAAAAACATAAGAAATATAATCCACACAAAAAAACAATAGCAGTCATTATAGGCTAAACAAAAAATATTCTTTTATGTCCCGGTATATCTCTTAGCTGAGCCAACAGTGTGAACTGATAGTGCTAAGTGTACCAAATGAAGTGCATTTATAACAAAGAAATAAATAGTCTTAAAATTACGTATATGAAGGAGTTAGAAAAATTAAACATTTAGAATACAGAATTTAATATCGTAGTCTGAAAAAACTAAAATAAGTTTTTGGTTTCATTCTACAACGAATGTTTTTAAAGACGATGTGAATTATTATAATGAATACACTTTCATTATAATGTAATTGAGAAATGTGTGCTGTTGTCCTGCTGTCAACAAATAATCCAACACGTGTGAGACAGAAAGTCTATGATAAAATATGCGATTGCTTCAATAATATCATCGGATAAGTCACCACGTATAGTATTTTATGAACAGAGTGTACATAACTCGAGTAACAGTTTCAGAAGTGCTTCCCTGGTGATGCGAAGGCATTAACATGCTGTGGACTTTGATGACTTTCTACATTTGAATATTACTGCTTCTGTCACCCCAAGGCTCACAGAATGGGACTCTATAGGAATCAAAGACTCGGACCAATTGGTTCTGTTAACGGTACTTGTTGCAATTCCAGTCTCAGTTTTAGGGGGCAAATCATTCTCGGGCCGGGTTGCTTCAAACTGAAAAAGTGCTTTTAGGTGGCGATGAAGGCTTTGGCTGAGTAATAGTACAATCGACCCTCCAACACGCAGAACCCTGTAGGAACACATAAGAGACAACTGAGGAAGCTTGTCATCAAAATTACAGGTCCAAAGGCACTCAGAGACATTGGTAGCAGGTAAGCTTTTATGTATAAACAATTAACTGCTGAATGTGTCTGATGACAACCAAATAAATTGTAGTGACTATAAGACTCCCTTGAATGGTTCCACATATAGACCACCCCAGCTAGAGGAGGTAATGGAGTATTTGCAGATATTCTGTTATATGGAGAAACAGTTTATTCTACTAATATATGATAAGATTTTCCTATTTCATTAGAGGCAACTAGAATTGTATAAATACATAGTCAGTGTATACAACCACAAATTAACAGAGATTTTTACTTTTTTACTATTATCTTTTAAATCTATTCAGAGTATGACAAGACTAACCTTTACATTACTAAGCTTACAATCCAAAGAAAAATAAGGTATGGAGAAAAATGGAGAGATAATGCCATAGATGGAGTTGTTTTATTTGCATTATATCACACTTAAGCAATATCCCCTACTACTGAAATTCTTTCCATACACAGACCAGCAGCTCTGGTTAAGCTGCAGTGCCCAGTCTACAGATTGTGTAGCTTCTGTACACTTTATTGGTATGTAGTGTATGCATTTATTAAACTTTATTAATATTGTTATACAGTAGACTTGCGTATTGGGATTCGTATTAATTTCACCAAATTTCTTCACCAATTTCGTTAATTTCTATGAAAACGAGATGGTACCCCAACGAACTAAACATAAATGAAGCAGAGGCTCCAAATTTTCATTTGCCTTTCATTGGTTTTTAACGCTCTCATGGTCTCCCTACACATCTCCACCAACCACATCTCTCCCCCAATGGGAAAAAAAGGGGGAGAGGCTCCACCCTGTTGCGGAAGTACTACACCATGCAAGAATCAGATTGATTCGGGGAGAAAGACAAGTGTTTCTTTGCGGATCCGTCTGCATTATTCTGGCCTCGGAGTATTTCCTCTAAAGGAAGGAGTCACAGCACACATCATAGCGATAGTGTTTCCCCCATTCCTCCAACTGGTGGAGAGGTGTGTGGTGGCCAAGTTAACAGAGTGGGGAAGCAAACCAAGAAAGAAGACAGAAGAACAAGAAGAGGCTAAACAGAAGCTAAGCTGCAGAAAAGGAGATGGGAAAATGGAAGCAGTTGGCAGATAAAGCAGAAAGATATTGAGAGAGAGTGTGACAGATTGTGAATGAGAGTGTGAATGAAAGTGACGCCAAAGTTCATTTCCAAATTGGACAAAACGAAGGAAACAGATGGACCAAAATCGAAAAAAAAAATTGAATCTTTTTTGATCCATGTGCACAAGTCTACTATACAGCTTGTGTTTGTGTGGATTACTTACCTCTCCATTTCTTGAAGGATCTCAGGAAGAAGGTCTTTCATGTTTTTAGAAGATGTGAACTTTTTCCCAAATGGAATATCAGAAATCACAACATCAACACTTTCTGATAATACCGGTAGATCTAAAAATACAAATATAGCAGTCAAACTCGGACTTTGTCTGACATTGAAGACAATACACGGTATAATACTTCTGATCAGTCTGGCACAATTCAGCCATTTATTCCAATGCGTCTTTTGACTGATCCAAGGTCTTGATAAATTGGACATCATACAATTAAAAATAACATATTTACCTAAGACAGATCCTTTCACAAGCTCTATAGACCCTGCAACACCTGCTGCCTTCACGTTACCAATGGCACTTTTTATCTGGGAGTCACTTATATCCATGCCTATGAACTGGACATGCTATTAAAAAGTGAAAAAAAAAATAATGACAAGTTAGATATTATAGTAACATATTATTAATCTTAATAATATTAGCCTTTTTCATATTGCATCTTGCTGCCCTTGTATGTGGGCACATTTCGTTGCTTGTGAAACGTCTAATTCAGTTATTTCTAAATACTGGCATGTGCTAAGAATCCATACATGCACGTGATGATGTAAAGTCTGATATTCTCTTTTACCAGTTTTGGGATAATTCATGATTAACCAAGTTTCATTTAATCATAAGGGTTGAAACAGCCAGCCCCAGAGGAAATTCAACCAACTTGGCCTGGAGGAAAGGAGGTGAGAAAGAGACGTGATAGAAGTATTTAAATACTTACAGCATTTTAACAAAGTAGACCAGGGAAGTTTATTTCAAAGGAGAAGAAATGTTAGAACACGTATAACACATCATAGAGGTTATGACCTGATATTTGAGGTTGATAATGTAATGATGTCTTACTTTACTGAGATGGTCAGTGGCGGAACTACCGGGGTCGCAACTGCGACCGGGCCCTGGAGTTCTGCCAGTCAGGGGGGCCCCAAGGGGTGCCGAGCGGTTGCTGAAGACGACCGCTCGGCAACTCTTGGGCCCCCCTGACTGATTCTCGCACCGGGGCCCTGAAGTTTCTAGTTACCCCCCTGGAGATGGTGGTAGCTATGTAGAGCAGTCCCTCTCAGCAGTGGTGGTAAATGCTAACACAATAAAGGGTAGATGCTAACACAATAAAGGGATTTAAACATGCATGGGACAGGCATGTGGCTATTCTGAATCTGAGAGAAGACCAAGGATTGACTCAGGTCTAAGTCTTCTTTGAAATAGATCCCTAGAAATCTGAACTGTTTAAAGAGTAACAAAACATGAATAAAAAATATGAAATTACTAACTCATATTTGATATTAATTTTCACTTACGGGCCATTCTTTTGCACCCTCCAACAATATTGTTCCTACACCGCACATAGGATCAAGGACAACAGCACCAGCCTGCAAAACAGGACAAATCACAACTAATATTAGAATTATTAGCATTGTATTATTGATTGGCGCAGTAAAGGCTCTCCAAATACAAAAACACTGATCAACCAACCAGAGATTACCGTAACCACGAATTAAAGAATTTCATAACTCAAAAAAAAAAAAGTTTTATTTCTTTTGATAAGACTGTGGACTACCTTAATTTTTTGTGCATATTACAGCACATATATATATATAGCTTAAAATTTTTGAATGGTAGTGTAGCTATCTATATATATATATATATATATATATATATATATATATATATATATATATATATATATAGTACATTGAGATCTGATTTACAATGCTGAAAAAACATTTGTATCATTATGCTCAATTAATAGATGTTTTTTTTCTGTTTCACAAGCATGCATACGTTTTTTCGGATAAAATTTGAAATAAAGTACGTCAAACAATTGATAAAAAATAGACAAATATTTGCCTTACGTTAATTTCAGCAAGTGATGCCATGGCCCAAGCCGTTGTAGAACGCAGACCTGTATTCCGAATATATCCTCTGCTTGCCAAAGGCTGTCTGTAGAACATCTTTTGTTAATTAGATATTTTGTAATTCAATTCATTATAATCCTTTTCCCGGAATATCAAGCCACACATGTATTCTTATTATCATTTATTGACAACACAAATAAAAATACTTTATGGTCTACTGATTGGTATAGATATTTTTACTGCAAAGGCAAGAGAATATAAACGGTTATCACTATTCAAAAATGTATGTTTAGCAATTGTACTGAGGAAGAATTGAAATCCAATAACAACACAGATATTATGAAGAACAAGTAAATTGAAACCTACTGACAGATGCTGTTCAACTCATGAAAATATTTTTGGGACATTTGAGTTACACTGTACAGCCGTAAAATGGGAAAAAGAATATGGCCAATTTCCCAAGGAAGCTATCTACACTTTGTAAAGTAAAAATGATATTACTGCATCCTTGATTGTTACCCACAGGAAAAGAAAAAAAACATATCTAACCCCAAGGGACTATATCCCTTTCCCTTTGGCTTCTTATATATACACCTGTGAGTTTAATGAGGATATGCGTAAGTGTTGCTTAAGTGTTGCTCAAGTTGATTTCTATGTTTTGGTTCCAAGCATGTCCTGGTTTTGGGGCCATACAATAATGCCGCAGAACCAATGTTTCTCTTGGAACTACAAGTGTAATGTCACATTTAACATCATTATGCTCAACTAATGGCACTATATAAATAAAAGATAATAATAAGAAGGACTATAGTATGTCTGGACGATCTACAGATTGAATTCCATACTCAATTAGAGTGATGAGGGATGTGTTGCAAATGCAACAATGCAACCCTTGGAATGGCTACATGGTTTGGCGGCTACACTAATTATACTGGCCCAGTCAATAAAAAGGATGGACACCTGAAATGGCCAGGTTATACAAATTTCCACCTCAGTCATTACGCAACTATAGCCATTAGCATGTTACAGAAATAAATTGCTACTTGTGACATACAACTTGAAGTTGTAAGCAACAATGATCTACAATTCACATTGGTTAGCGAGATTTGTAAAAATACATTGCAATATTTTTTTTTAAATCCAACAAATATCTTGTTAAGAGTAGCACATGCATTGATGAATTTCACCATTTTAAAATATTTTGTTTGATACATTGATGCTGTCTTTGACGTTTTCACTGTGTTTCTGTACCTGTGGTATCCTTCTAAATCCCCCATTAAAGATATTCTTCCACTGGAAATATTTTTATCTGTATTTGGCTCCATTGCACAACAAAATAGAAGAAATAATTAATTTGGTTTCAGGGCATTCTTATAATAAACTGCTTTCTGTTTTACTGCAGTCTAGTAGACTATGTGCTCCTGTAGTAGGAACATACATGAAAAGTCCATCGTTGACCCAACAGATTTAATGGGCAAACAAAGAGAAAGAAGATGCCTTCAGATTTTGACCAATTATCATATATTATTGAATACAAATAACTACCTTACAACCGGAAATCCCACCACTGAATAAAGATCATTCAGATGCACAAACACCTAATAGATAAAACATAAGAAGGTCAGCTTGTAAGCCCATAAACGTACTAGTTGTCCAAAAACATGGCTACGTCACTTACCACTGTCAATCATACAGACAAATCTGAAAAGCCTACACCATGTGTATCCTTTAAATATGTAATACAACATAATCATTCATTAAACAGTGGGTTGTGAATTAAAAAAAATAATTTTTTTAATGTTTACGTGAGAGTGACATTTAGGATTGGTCTGCCAAACAGTCTACCTTTTTTGTTAGTGAAGGGTAGACTCTAGAGATTCAGCATTACACGCAAAGGTTTTTACAGTATTTAATTGTGGAGATGAAGTGTGGTACTTTACTTAAATCTTGAATTAATACAATATATATATATATATATATATATATTATATATATATATATATATGAAAATATGTCTTACCTCTAAATCTGGCCTCCGCAGGTCCGGTTTCCAACCTAACAGTTTCACAAGAGATATTCCAATAGCTCGTCCCACCTCCTAAAAATATAAGAAGCCAGTTAAGATTCCTTTTCTGCTCGTAGTTCTCACAATTCATTAAAATAGTCTAGGCTGTGATTCTTGGCAGCAGATAGATATTTCCAATCATAAAAATTGATTGTTTTATTTTCATCTCCAGTGGAGTGAACTAGTGTATGACTATCCCTTTATGTTCCAATATTTCTAAGGATACTTGTGTACCGTGAATATGTCTAGTGATCTATATAGCTACAACGGACAGAGCTAGACATACTTGGAGCATCTGTAACTTACATACATTTCCCAATAAACTTAGAAACCACGTAATGTAATTGTGTTTACACCATCCTACAAAACCGCAGCAGTCGTCCTGCTTGTGTTATTATTGCTTCTTGGTGCTTAATAATTAAAATAAGCAATATATATATAATATATTATATATATATATATATGCCCTTCACGCTGAACTGAAATCAAATCTTTCCTGCTAATGCTCCTAAAAAAGGTTTCTTTAGCGAGCAGACCGCAAAACTTTACAGGGCATGGAAGACTGGAATAAGAAAGAATTATTAGACACCAATTAAAAAAAAGGGAGCAACTGTTCTGTTTGATACTTTGATAATTTTTGGGCCATATCGGTTTGCCTTGGTTTTTTTAATACAATTATTTCAAAAACAACAACAAGAGATTGGCAGGCAGCCAAAAATACCTCTGATGAAAACAATTTTGCATTTGCTCCTGAACATCGACAAGATACTCGAAAAGTTATAGCGCGGCATGCTTTTGCTGAAAGCGGCTGTGCTTTATTCCTTTCATCGGCATTACAGTGAGCTTGGCCTTCTGGCTGGGGTATTGAGCTGTTAAGTGTTTTCAGGTGAAACATGGAGGTTTCATTTACAGTATCATGTTCCTGCTTACACAACTCTGACCCGTGCAATGTTGGCTCCTTTTCCAATTTCCTCCTAGCTACTTTGAAATTATCACCATGCATACGTTCTTCTTGTTGTAAAGGTTCCTGGAGATTCTGCCATACGCCCAGACTATCCTTCCATATTCTGTTTTCTCCAATCAGAACTTGCCTTAATACCGATAACGCATTACCTAAAAAAGTAGCCAAAAAGAAGACAAATGTAACAGAAAAATATATACAGTTTTTAGACAGCATAATAAGGGGGATGCAAATAGACGGCCAATTAAGGAAAATAAATAAAATTAATTATATATTGACTTTGTACTCAGTCATCAGATATGAACTCAAGTGACAGAATCAAGTTTTTGGTGTCCTTTTTTGAGTGCAATAGCTCTTATTTCAAATGGAACTTTACCTTCTACAAATTATAATTGTGACAGCGCATCTGTTCGTCCCAAGTATTGTTCTGGCCCCATTCCTGTTTTCATGTATTGCACCCCATCCCTATGTCTTACCCCCTCAGCCAAAGGAGTATATTCACCTACTTTCCCAAGGATAAATGGCTGATGGAACCTGTGTACCCCTTGTGCTGGTCGGATTCACTTTCGCTGCCTGGTTCCTGCCCCAGACCAAGCCGCAAATCCATGGAACGGTAGGGTGGCTAGGAATTGGAACCGAGTTGCTAGGTACATCCGTTGTCCCACCACATCGCTCTTTTGGGGTTATACTGTGCTTGTGGTGGGCCACAATCGAAGGTGGTTTCCATTTGGGAAACCTGCTTTTATTACCTATCAGTAGAATGAGGGTTTACCCGGCCACGACTCGGGAATGCTGGCACGGCTATCGTGCGGACTATTCCCTGTCGCTCAGGGTCCCAATGACAGATCAAGTCGCTTTTTGGAACATTACATTCTTGGGCCCTAAACTCTCATCGGTACCCCGGGATTACCTCAAAATAGTGACTCTTTGTCGTGTGGGCAATGCTGTTTAGTGCCGGGCCGTCTGGTAGTTTATGGGAATATACTCCTGATCCAATTATGATAAACATCTGCGCTGTTCCCAATAAACCTGGTTCTCTTTGCACCCTACACTAAGTCTTGACTAGTGCTTGGGTAAACACAAAGGGTTAATACCTTAAGCAATTGAGCCATCAGCGGCAAGAAAGATGGCTACGGCGGAGCTACTCAGTCGGTGTACGGGTTTTCGTCACTGTTATTTATATTCGTTATCTGTTATTTATAATACGGAAAGTGGAAGTAGCCAGCGCAGTGCTCTACTCAGAAGGTAAATTCAGCATATCTCACCTTTATGCTTCGGAAGAGACAAAGATGGACCTTTATGCAGTAACAAAAATAATCGTTCTCCGGACTTGATTTGTTTCAGCCGGCACATGTCTGGCTCTGCGCTGAAAAAAACTTTCCCTGGTGTGGCTTCGATCTAACATGAACAACAACAAAAAAAAAAGAGATATATATAAATAATAGCACTGCATTGATTATAGCCTCACCTGTTTCTTTATGTCATCTTGTGATGTTATATACTAATTGTTACGGCCTGTCTACCCTTTGTACTGCGCTGTGGAATCTGATGGCGCTTTATAAAACAATAAATAATAATAATATTCTTAAAATACCATATCTTCAAAATAAGCATTTTATTTCTTTATTACAAGGAAAGGAACAGAAAGTATCCACTATATGAGAAAACAAATGTTCCTGTACTAAACACGTAATGAAGCATACTTTGTCGGAGGTATAAACATATTTATTTTTATTTCATGCAATAATATCACGTTTAACAGCAGTACTCAACAAGATAAATTGCCTATTTTGTTTATTGACATGAAAGATGGTAAATAATAGCAATTAAACCAAAATAATAAAGTTTTTTGGGAAATATAATTTGTCTCTAGACCTAAAGGTTTTCCATGGATAATTAAGGGGGCAAATTTAAGCCTCAGTCCCGCAAAAAGGGTCATTCTAATGTACATCCAATATTGAAAATGTTTGGTTTAGGAGTATCAAATGTTTATAGCACAAAATGCAGACATTTACTCTGAATGTTTTTATTATTAGGATCAATTTCCATACTCTTTATGTAACGGTTTATAGGTTACATACATTACATCATCAACCCATGAACATACATGTATTGCCAAAGGCAAATGTATCCCACAATCCTTTGCTAGGTACAACGTGCCAGGAGTAAACATGGCGGCTGTGGAGTGACGTCTTTGGAAGGATAACTTTACATGACATTAGCCTTACTTACATCTACAGCGGCCGCTTTATGAGTGAGCTCCGGGATAAGGAAACGATCCATACCTCGGCCGGCTGTGAAAAAGAAGCGCACTCTTTTAATTGAACAATCAGTTTCCATTATTAGCCCTTGTCGTGTGGATGCGCGTGCGCCGAAGACCTGATAATACCCGGCGCGAATCTACCATCAGCTTTTACTAACTGTATTTACATACGTGACGTAGTGGGCGTGGTATAATTGGTACACAGGCAGTTAAGTTGCTACAGGCAAAAATCTTCATGTAGGGAGTTTATACTCTAGTAATGTTTAAAATATATGGTTTAAAATAAATGCTTCATTGTATAATAATAGCTCAGGGCTTAAAGTGTATCCTGTAATAAATAAATTATGAAAATATAATTAAATATAAAAGTAATCACCTCCAAGTAAATACTGGTTTATAGTTCTAAATGGAAGCGAACCTTGGAATTCTGCTGTCTTGTTGGGTTTTGCAACCTTAATGTGGAAACATTCATTCAGAGTGATTGTTTTTGTGTTTTGTTTTTTAAAACCCTAATATTTATTTTGATTATTCAGAATTATGTAGTTAATGTTTGATTTATTGCCTTTTCATTTTTTTATTACAAGTGGTTAAATTATGCTAAAGTATTAACTCGATTTCGTTATGTAACTTAATACTAAGCATTATCTTTACTGTGTTATGAGCGTGTGAAAAAAAAACCAGGTAAAAAAAGCCTGGACAGCCTGGACTCCCCTTGACAGCAGAAGACAGTATTGCCAGAAGGTCATCGGAGGACAGGATAACCCCTGCCTCTGATGAGGCACAGACGCTGAGATCTCTATGCAAGTCTGTGGGGACTTGCATAGAGATCACAGTGTGATCGGTGCTGGGAGATCGTGGGGAGGAGAGTGAGAAACCATTCCATGCTGAAAAATGAAACGGAGGGGAAAAAAAGGTTAGTGATTTAAAAAGAAAAAAGTCATTATAATAATACAATAAGTTATAATAATAAAAAAAAACAATAAAGTGAGCTAAGTGATGTCATTGTGACATCACTGGCATTAATAAACATGTTCAAGAGGTCCCTAAGAGGACCTCTAACCATTTAAAAATAATAAAAAAAAATATATATATATAAAAAAAGAAGAAAAACCTTACATCCCATTGCCCTAACACAACATCTACCCAGTATGACCCTCCTGTCCCTGTTCACAACCCCCAAACCCTTTAAGCCATAAGCATAAAAATTCTACGAATAATGTACACCTTATAGTATCAAAAACCCCTGGGATTGAAGGGGTTAAGCTAAGACATGTAAGGTATACAAGTGTCTATAGACAGCTGTGCTTCAGTTTCAACCCTTCATGTCCTTCATGGAAGGTACACTGAGTCTTAATAGTTAACATTATGTTTAAGTAAGTGTGGGGGGCGGAGTTAGCGCTCGGTGAAGATGGCCGCTTAAGCCTCGAGCTGTGCTCACTGTCCGACTTTTCCGCTTGTTTTTTCCGCTCATCCCAGCGGAACTAACCGTGTGGGGAGCACCCCGCGATCATCTGGGACGCGGAACAGACCGTCTAATCCCTCTGTCCGGTACTATTTCCACGGTCAGCCCGACCAAGACTCCCGAGACTCGGAGCCCAAGATGGCGCCGTCTCCCGCCAGCCAAATAAGTGAATGCTCGGATGAGGGCCTTCATGACCAGGATGTGAGCTATCCACCTCTGTTGGCAGCAGGACCATCATGGCAAGAGGCCCTCAAGGCGCTCCCGACGAAGGCGGAGTTGGTGGCCGTGATCGACTCCTCGCTGGACCAGGCCCTTCAGGGGGTGTGGGCCGACCTCGTGGTCATCAAACACGACCTGAAGCAGCTGGGCGACCACGTGCACTCGCTTGAGGAGTCCTATACGACCGCTTCTGAACGCATCGACTCCCACTCTAACACTTTACATACACACACGGATACCATTCATCAACTCAGACGACAGCTGGAGGATCTTGACAACCGGGGTAGAAGAAACAATCTCCGCGTTCGCGGCCTATCTGATTCGGTTCCTCCTGAGCAACTTCGCCAGGTGCCTCAGTTGGTGTTCAATTCGCTTCTCAGCCTGCCAGAGGATGCACCAATCCAGTTTGACAGGGCCCCTCGTGCTCTAAGGCCGAAGGGTTCTCCATCTTCCCCTCCGAGAGACGTGGTGTGCTGTTTCCACGAATACTCGGTCAAGGAGGCGGTGTTGAAGGCCTGTCGCACCGTTGGCGCTGTGGAATATGACAGGGAAAAGCTCTCGTTTACCAAGACCTCTCCCCGCTTACTCTCCAAAAGCGTAGAGCGCTGCGGCCCATCACAGCAGCGCTCCGGGAGGCCGGCGTTTCCTATCAGTGGGGCTTTCCGTTTATGATGATCGCCCGACGAAATGGCGCTACCTTCACCCTGCGACACCCGGGCGAGTTGAAGTTCTTTTTGGAAGATCTGCATCTACCTGCTGTGGAGGTTCCCGATTGGGAAGAAGCTCCCGTGTCTCTGCCGCCTTTGTTGGATCCGGCTGCCTCCTGGACCCTGCAATCCAACCGCAGAAAGAGGTCCCGCCGCAACCCTGCGACTCCGGAAGACTCCGAGTGAATCTCTCCTTTTTGCGGCCTTTTGGTGGACTGATCTTCTCCATGGAACTTTTCCGCGCGTGAGTGTTTGTGACCTTCTCCCGTTGAACTTTACTTCTCCTCGGCTGTCGTCGTGGACTGGGACTATCACACTCGATCGGGTATTTTGTTTTTCGGCCTTTATTATATTGTTTTTCCGCTATTTTTCGTTCCGTCTCGGTTTTCCGGCTCTCGTTTTACGTTTCGCATACACTACACCAGGGATCTCCAAACTCGGCCCTCCAGCTGCTACAGGACTACATCTCCCATAATGCTCCTTCAGCTAAGGGGCTGGCTGAGGAGTATGGGAGATGTAGTCCTGCAGCAGCTGGAGGGCCGAGTTTGGAGATCCCTGCACTACACGTTATACAGGATTACTAGGGATATGTTTGGTAGCGGCTACCTCGTGGTCGACCGCTTATACCCGGTGCTTGTTGCTCCTCTCACATACAACACATATGGAATTGATACCCCGATAGCTATGTCCAGATTGCCCTGTTCGGCTGCTCTCGACCGCGGGCTCGCAGTGCCCCTTACTTCGGGGCTTATTTCACTCATTTTGCCCTTGGTCTGTCACCCTTGTCTCCTTATTTCCCCGCTCCCTTCTCCCTTCAGCTGGTTCTCTTTACTCTTGCATTTTGTGACTGTACTGTGTGTGTGTGTATGCTCTCCTCCCTACGGCACCTTACGCATCCCTATTGGGGTTGCGAGGGATTGCTTGTCCCTCTTCCTCGTCCCATCTGGTGGGGGCCTTCCCCCCTTATTTTCTGCCCTCTCGGACGGTAGTGCAGTAGCAGGGGCCCTTTTCTTTTTCCTTGCTCTTTCCTATTCTCCCGTTTTCTCCCCTTCCTCGCCTGCCTTTCCTACCTACCCGCTTTGCTGGGCATTCACCCCCCCGAGCTCCCCTGTCCTCCTGTGGACAGTGATTTTGGGACTCTCTGTAGTCCCTCAGCTCATACGTTGTCGACACTTTGTGTCATGGTAGGCCCTTCTATGACCTACTTGCACTTCACACATTGCATTTCATACATGTCACAACCCTGGGTTGAAAAATGCTGCTTAATATCATTGTTGTGATAGTTATGTATATCTATCTGTGTGTCTGTCTTCTGTGCCTTTGTTCTCCCTCCCGTGCTGCCCCTGTCCATGTTCCACGTGCCCTGCCCCCATACGTTAACCCCTCGTATCCCGGACGCCATCAGCCCTCACCCACCGCACCATTTACCTTGCTATTAACCCCCCGGGGGTGGGGTACGGAGCAAGGCCAATTCGGGGGAAAAACCTCCCCTTGGTGCCTGGTCGCCGGGACTTCCGGAGGAACGGAAAACGGCTGGCGCGGCTGCCGAACGCGTGCCAGCTATCTCGCGGTTCGTCCCGGGGAAACTTTAAAATGTTGTCGCTCGGGACCCTGTTGACCGATCATGTTGCTTTTTGGACCAGATCTTCCTGGTCCCCGACCGCCCCCTCGGCACCCCTAAGATCGCTGCTGCGCCATCAGGATCACCCCGAGAACGATGAACAAACGTAGAAAGACATTGCGAGGCTCGGTAGCCTAAGCACGGCGCCGGACTGTCTGGGTAGGGCGGGAAGATGTGTCCTGATTTATGACCTTTTTATCACCTAACCTGTATATAAGCCTGCTTGTTTCCCAATAAAGTGTGTCACTTCCCTGGACATTAGTCTTGTCTAATGCTTCAGGGGCTTGCTGGATCACTCACTGTCCTTCTCAGGACAGTTACAGCACCGGATTCAGCTACGGATTCGCTGCTGCGCCATCGGGATCACCCCGAGAACGATGAACAAACGTAGAAAGACATTGCGAGGCTCGGTAGCCTAAGCACGGCGCCGGACTGTCTGGGTAGGGCGGGAAGATGTGTCCTGATTTATGACCTTTTTATCACCTAACCTGTATATAAGCCTGCTTGTTTCCCAATAAAGTGTGTCACTTCCCTGGAACATTAGTCTTGTCTAATGCTTCAGGGGCTTGCTGGATCACTCACTGTCCTTCTCAGGACAGTTACAGCACCGGATTCAGCTACGCTTCCGCGAGCTACGGTGCTATTTCATCAAAGCATCCAAGCCGCATTCCTGCTCCCTTCCCAGCTAGTATAGGCTACAGCTGGAAGTGGTTAACCCTTGTGGTTCCGGGAGGAAGCAACTAAGAATTGACAGGTGTACCCAGCCAGGGTACCCGTGGCCCGTCACAATACATATGTTCCTTTTGTTGTTGTACCATATTTGCTCAATTATAAGATGACCCTGATTATAAGACGACCCCCAAAATCTGAATATTAACTTAGGAAAAAAAAGAAAAAGCCTGAATATAAGACGACCCTAAAGGAAAAAAGTTTTACTAGTAAATGTTAATTCATGTAAACTATTTTTTTTTATAAAAGCTATGATTGAGAAAAATATTTTTTTTTCTTTTTATTTCCTTATATTTTCCAACCTGTCCCCCAGTTATGCACATCTGCCCCCAGGCTTGCCACTCCAATATGGCACTGTGGCCCATGATATGCCTTTTAACCCCCTATGTGCCACTCTGCCTCCAGAAATGCCTTATACCCCTATATCCCATTCTGGCATTTAGGGGGTTAAAATGCATATTATGGGGCAGAGTGGCATATAGGGAGGTATAAGGCATTCAAGGAGGCAGAGTGGCATTAAGGGAATTAAAAGGCATTGTATAGAGCACTCTGCCTCCTGAAATGCCTTATACCCCTATATGCCACTCTGGCATTTAGGGGGTTAAAAGGCATATTATGGGGCAGAGTGGCATATAGGGAGGTATAAGGCATTTCAGGAGGCAGAGTGCTCTATTAAATGCCCCCTTAACGCCACTCTGCCTCCTGAAATGCCTTATACCTCCCTATATGCCACTCTGCCCCATAATATGCATTTTAACCCCCTAAATGCCAGTGGCATATAGGGGTATAAGGCATTATAGAAATCGCATTTAACACACACACACACACTTACCGGTACCGGTGCTTTCTGCTGTATTGCCGGGTCAGCGGGTTGACGTCTCCTTCCACTGCAACCGGAAGGAGGTGGAGTTGGTTTGTATGCGTCCGTCGCGTCCATCGCGTCCGTCGCGCATACTTTCCACGGCTGTCAGAGATCCCCGCACCGGACGCTGCCCATTTTCCTCCCACGCACCTACTTCCGTAAGTGTCATGGTGCCTTTCTCCGCTACATTTGGAGGGGCAAACCGCCTAGACTTTCTTTCTCTTACCTGACGAGACCTAAGACATTGGGAGGGATGGGCCTTCCCAACCTGGAGCTCTATTGGAGGGCTGCTCATCTCCGACGCGTGGTGGAGTGGTCTGTTGGTGCGCGCCGTCTCTGGGTGTCTGTAGAGGGTGCTGCGTTATCTTGTTCGATTGCCGCTCTCCCTTTTATTGTTAACCCTCAGCGCTGTATCTCTCACGCCCCACATCCCTTGATTGGCCCCACCCTGAAAGCCTTGGGGCATGCTGTGCGGGCTGGGGGTCTCGTGTCTGTAAAATTGTGAAAAAACCCTCACTTTTTATTTATCTAGCTTACATGGTACTGTTATTCTAATAACCGATACAAAAAATATATATAAAAAAGCAGGGATACAGGAAATGTATTCAACCAACCTGGACTATGGGAGGTTCATGTTGTGCTGTAGTCTGAATGCATTGAATGCAATTATGTTCTATTTTCTCTTGCTGAGTAGCTCATGTTACAGGAATTCTAAGAGAAATTCTTAGAATTCTCTAGATTTTAGAATTCTCTAGATTTTAGAGGGCTCCCTCTTCCACATCTGGTGGGATGGTCCTGTTATTAAGCCCTTCTGGGTCAAGGTAGCCGAGGTTATTCGTGAGGTGTCCGACCCTACATTTACGGCTACTCCGGCCACTATACTCTTACACTACAACTCGGTCCCGTACCACGCCTATAAGGGCTCAATCAAGTTCCATTTGATTAATGCCGCGCTCACTACCCTTCCCCGCTCCTGGAAGTCTGTCCTTCCCCCCTCTATATCTGCCTGGTTCTGCCGAGTGGAATTTATCTACCAGATGGAGGTCCTTTCCAGTGCCTCCAAAGGCCAAGACCATACGGTGGAGCTTATTTGGTTTATTCACAAAGAGAAAGGTTGGAATGCAGCACTCAGCAGTGAAATGGTGCACGAGCCAGGGTACCACCAAGTCCTTCAATAAATCCAAAATAAAGAAGTAGAGGCTCAGCACTCAAGTGATAAGGTGAGTTTATTTCACGCAGGCAACGTTTCGACACACAGGTCTTTCTCAAGCCTTTCCTTCTTTATTTTGGATTTATTGAAGGACTAAGTGGTTTTATTGGCGCTCATTTATATTCCTCTCTGGATGATCGCCCGGACCCCCCTCTGACCTGAGTCTTTGCCTGTTCCTTCCCTCCACATCTGGTCTCTGCATTTGATCTGTTTTGCTTTTTCTATTTCTCTCTGCCTACTTCGCTTGTGCCTTACTATTGCTGTGATGCTGTGTACGGTCATGTTTTTCTTTCAATAAACAGAGAATTGAAAAAAAAAAAAAGTAAGTGTAACCTTTGCATTGCTGTTCTGCTATCGTAATTTAGACTGAACGGCTAGTAAGACACAGGTTCTTAACTTTCTCTTAGAATTGCTGTAACATGAGCTACTCAGCAAGAGAAAATAGAACATAATTGCATTCAATGCATTCAGACTACAGCACAACATGAACCTCCCATAGTCCAGGTTGGTTGAATCCATTTCCTGTATCCCTGCTTTTTTTATATATTTTTTTTGTATTGGTTATTAGAATTACTTACATTACAATTTGGGAAGATACATATGAGATAAAATGTGTGATTGCCTTTTTATCCACTAAATACAATCTTCAATAGTTCCTTTACATATGTCCTTGTTTTTATAATATTTCCCTTCCCGTGTTCTATTTCCCTGCAGAACCAATCATCTTCTCTTGCTATACATTGAACTTCTTTAATCCAATTCAAAAGTAAGTTTTTTTTTTTAATGTTTACATTTATTTGTTAAAATAAGAGTATTCATTTTTCGATGGTACATAAAATATGTTTACACTTGAAGTTACCCTTTATTGTATATAAAAAGCTGAATGTACGGTAATTTAGTGTAAATGAAGTTCTAAAAGCATTTTGGCCATTCAGGAAATCTTTAGCAGCAGTTAAATGATTACTAACCAGTATACCTGGAATTTTGCCAAAGCTTAAATGCCCCCTTCATATATGTTTACTAAATCTATTTTAGTAACAGCAACAATGTTGATTACCCAACGTAGTCAACATATTATACTAACTTTGCTGGTGCCCCCAAAAAGTTTTTTTTTGTATCTATGTGTTTTACTGTGATGTGTTTTACTTTCTCCTTAGTGGACCTAATACGGGCAACGTTTGTAGAGCTAACTCAGAGACTAGGAAGGTGTGTCGCTAACCAGATTGTTGGTAAATTTTTTGCAATGCGTATCCTTTCTATGGAAGAAATGGATTTTATACTAACTGCAAAGACCGATTCGGATGTTGCAAGAACATTGGTTACAATGATTTTAAAAAAAGGAGAAGAATCGTGCAGATATTTTCTAAAATTGCTTGAAAATCTAGATGGATATTTGTTTAGAGATATCATGGGACAAAGTAAGTATTATTCGCTATTTTGCATTCTTTTTTTTTTTTTATGCAATCTGAGGGGACACATTTTATATAGTAATAGCGTACTGTCATATCTTTCTCGTCATTTTGCATCAAGTATAAACAAAATTATAGCTTTATTTACATTTAACAGCTCTACTGATTTATTTATCTAGTTAGCTAAATGTACACAGACACCTTAACTTAAATACTAACAGGCAACTAGAGCATAGTGGAGAATTGTTTGGAGGGGGTTATAAATTAAGATTGGAAATGTATAGTTATGTGCATTTAATAGGGCTCTTTATAGAAAAGTTGCAAATTTTTTATAAATATCAGATTGAGTGTTTGATGTACAGATTGCTTTCTCCATATCTATCTGATATTTAAGTTGAGTATGAATTGCTGACCATGGAGGGAGAGTGTGTGTTTTCCAATTTCTTGCAGTTATAATCTTTGTTGCTAAAAGGGTGTGGACAATTAGGAAATATTCTTCTTTTTTATATTTGGACCAATCGAGTAGAGTAAGGAAAGTAGTTTTTGGTGTATGAGAAATAGGAGTTTTAAGTCAGTTGTCCAGCCAATCAAAGGTCGTTTTCCATAATTTCTTTGTTTCCTCACATCCCCACCAAATGTGGAGATAAGTACCCGATGATTTGTGGCAACGCCAGCATATTGATGAAATAGTCGGATACATTTTATTCAATCTTGTAGGAACGAGATACCACAGGCGCTGTGATCTCTATTCAAGTCTGTGGGGACTTGCATAGAGATCACAGTGTGATCGGTGCGGGGAGGAGAGTGAGAAACCATTCTCACCCTCCTCCCATGCTGAAAAATGAAACGGAGGGGGGAAAAAGGTTAGTGATTTCAAAAGAAAAGAAAATCATTATTTAAAAAAAAAACAATAAAGTGAGCTAAGTGATGTCACAATGATAACATTAATAACATGTTCAATAGGTCCCTAAGAGGACCTCTAACCATTTAAAAATATATATTTAAAAAATACAAAAAATAAAATAAGAAAATTTAAAAAATATATATAAAAAAGAAGAAAAACCTTACATCCCACTGCCCTAACACAACATCTACCCAGTATAACCCTCCTGTCCCCGTTCACAACCCCCAAACTCGTTAAGCCATAAGCATAAAAATTCTACGAATAATGTACACCTTATAGTATGTTCCCTTTAAGTGCTGGTAAAGTTTGGAAAATCTATATAAATTAGATATTTCTGAAATCAGGACACCTGAATTGATAAACTTGGAGGGGATTTTCCATCACTTTACATAATTTTGTGAGGATTCAGAGGGAACATTTATAAAGAATTAGGTATTTTTATGACATTTCTCATTCTACATTTTTAGCTAATCATCTAACTATGGTATCAAAAGAAAGCTCTATCGCTCCTTAAAAAACAATATATCGTTTACATTGGTACACTATTCACAGAAAAAGAGAATAATCGCTGAACCGACATAGCGCAAAAATGGCAAAATTGCTCCGGGACTTGAGGTACCAAAAACCCCTGGGATTGAAGGGGTTAAACTAAGACATGTAAGGTACGCCAGTGTCTATACACAGCTATGCTTCAGTTTTAACCCTTTAAGTCCTTCATGGAAGGTACACTGTTTCCCGGCATTCACAGTGTTAATAGTTAACATTATGTTTTAAGTAAGTGTAACCTTTGCATTGCTGTTCCGCTATGGTAATTTACACTGAACGGCTAGTAAGACACAGGTTCTTAACTTCCTCTTAGAATTCCTGTAACATGAGCTATCCAGGAAGAGGAAATAGAGCATAATTTCATATCTTTGTACTCTGAATATTTCAGTTCAATGCATTCAGACCACAGGACAAGATGAACCTCAAATAGCCCAGGTTGGTTGAATCCATTTCCTGTATCTCTGCTTTTTTATATATATTTTTTGTATTGGTTATAAGAATGAGTTTTATAGTTTACCATGTAAGCTAGATAAATAAAAAGTGAAGATTTTTTTTAACGGGAGTAGGTTTTTTCACAATGTTACAGACTTGCACAAGTAAGGAGTTTGATCCCTTGTTCACATGTGAACAAAATAATTTTACTTAATAAAAAATATGCAAGGTTATACATGTAGAAGGGTTTGTTGCCACTGGATAAACTGTACATTTCATAAGGCTGATATATGGAATAGTTAACTTTTCATTTACAACCTTTATCCCTTAATACTTTTATTAACAGGGCTAACGTCACTGACGCTCCCTCTAAGGAAGAATGAACATAAAGTATTCTGCGTGATAGGAGCTGCAGCACAGCTGCAGGGTTGGTTTTAGTAATGCATGTATTGCCATAGATGTATCTTACTTTTTTTAAATGTGCTTTATATAATAAAGTGCTGTTGAATCTCATTTTCCCCAAAGTTTATTGATTTTGCACAGTAAAAAGGGGGACGGGGTATAGAAAAAAAGGGGGGGGTAAGTGGGCAATGTCCATCGGAGCAGACCTAGTGACGTTGCATCACAAAGAAAGCTAAACCACGTGATCAGTATTTAGTAATTGTTAAAGAACATGTGACGAGTAAATGTTCTAATAGAAAATAGTGGTGATTACTGGTGGTAATATATATACCCCCAAAAAGAAAAAGGGGAAAAAATTGGGTAAAATTGGGTAAAATTCAGTAACCTGCTATGTCTTGTTGTAGGTCTTTTCTGTAAAATACAACGCTTTTTTCCCCGAAGACGAACACAAAGACCTGACTTTTTCAGCCTATGTATCACCACATATTGTGCTTTAGCTAATTCTGTATCTATGTACCTGTAAGTAATGGGTGTGGCTGAAACACCTATGGGGTGTCCACGTACTTTTGGTCATATAACGTACATATGTGAAATAATATGGTAGTTTTACCCGCATCTGGAAAGTGTCATACACTATGTTAATCCATAAGGAGAACATTTTTAATTTTTTACTTGATTAAAGGTAAATCTGTTTCGACAGCGATACTATAGCTCTGAAGATGGCAAGCACAATGTTGACATGAAATGATTTGTTTGCTTCCATGAGATTACTATTGGACTTCAAAAGGAGGAAAGACCATGAATCTGGATTCTAAGCACTGGAAAGAATAATTGTAAATATACTATGTTCCGAGTTGATAAGGGTTAAAGAACTGGACATTTTCACCAACCATGAAGGTAGGTAGACAGACAATCCACAATTATTACTAAAACATATGTTATTTCCATGGAAGAGTGTAGGAGGATGCTCAGAGAGGAAGAATTTTAGGGAGGCCATATTCTTAAAGCAAATTCAACTGAAAACATAATGGAATGTCTTGTTAAATAGTGTTCCATTTCTCAGATTTCAACAAACAACAAATTATTTTTTTCTCCTACCATTTAAGGACCACAGCTATGCACCAATGCTGTTTTTAAAATAGTCATAATCTTATGTTATAAAATAAGGGACATCAGATTAGAATTTGGGAAGATACATATGAGAAAATTTGCGATTGCCTTTTTATCCAGTAAATACAATCTTTAATAGTTCCTTTACATATGTCCTTGTTCTTATATTGTGTTATATTTCTCTTCAGCAGAACCAATCATCTTCTCTTGCTATACATTGAACTTCTTTAATCCAATTCAAAAGTAAGTTGTTTTTTTTCAAAAAAATGTTTACGTTTATTTGTTAAAATAAAAGAGTATTATTTTTTTCTATGGTACATAAAATATGTAAAGTTACCCTTTACCATATATAAAAATGTCATTTAGTGTAAATTAAGTTCTAAAAGCATTTTGGCCATTCAGGAAATCTATAGCAGCAATTAAATAATTACTAACCAATATACCTGGAATTTTGCCAAAGTTTAAATGCCCCCTTCATATATGTTTACTTAAATCTATTTTAGTAACGGCAACAATGTTGATTACCCAACGTAGTCAACATATTATACTAACTTTGCTGGTGCCCCAAAAAAGGTTTTTTTGTATCTATGTGTTTTACTGTGATGTGTTTTACTTTCTCCTTAGTGGACCTAATACGGGCAAAGTTTTTAGAGCTAACTCAGAGACTAGGAAGGTGTGTCGCTACCCAGATTGTTGGTAAATTTTTTGCAATGACTATCCTTTCTATGGAAGAAATGGATTTTATACTAACTGCAAAGACAGATTCGGATGTTGCAAGAGAATTGGTTACAATGATTTTAAAAAAAGGAGAAG
This sequence comes from Spea multiplicata, assembly GCA_009364415.1. Classification (NCBI taxonomy): domain Eukaryota; kingdom Metazoa; phylum Chordata; class Amphibia; order Anura; family Pelobatidae; genus Spea; species Spea multiplicata. Next base: position 18,427,420 of record VKOC01000005.1, read on the forward strand.
AATCCTGCAGATATTTTCTAAAATTGCTTGAAAATCTAGATGGATATTTGTTTAGAGATATCATGGGACAAAGTAAGTATTATTCGCTATTTTGCATTCTTTTATATAGATTAGTATTGTATACTCAAGTAGTTCATGAGCTAAACTAAAATTCTTACAAGGACATATTAGGAATGTTCCTCTTCTTGAGGCTTCTTTCTTTGCCTGCTTCCCCATGGACATGGCCGTGAGCTTTAGCAAAAGGGCGGAGCCTCTTGGCACACCCTCTCCACCAATTGGCAGAACAGAGGAGAGGCTGTCCACGTGGCTCCACCTTTTTACAGAAGCGCACAAAGAGGCCAAGAGAATGCAGATGGATTCACGGAGTTGAGGAATGATTTGCTTTCAAACAATTGGGAGATATCCATACATTTGATAATTTGAAGCATTGGCAGCAGTTAAATTATTCATGGCTTTTGTGATTTAGTGTATACAACACACATTCTTTGTTTTAAAAAAAAAAACAAAAAAAAAACATATCTTGATAGGTAAAGAAAAAAAAATCATCAAAGAACACAGACTTTCATCCCTACAACCATTATTTGTTTTATATGATTATATTTGAGGGTTGGAAATAATGTGGGATTTAAAGGGGTGTAGGGGGAAAGGAAAATTGGCCCTAGAGGAATCTTACAAGTGCAGTATTTTACTTTAGACTCTTGATGATTTTATAAGAAATGTAGGTGATTCACTGTTTTTATATATAGATAAAAAATAAAATGGCTGACTGATTTTTATTTCTAGATGCACTAGATGGTGCACACAGAGTTACCAAAGAGGATTTGGATCAATTGGCTCAGTACCTAAAGGATCTGTATTTGTCCCCATTGTTTCTGAACTTCCATCCACTTGGCGAAGAGACGGACATTGATATTCTATTTGATTTGAGGACAACATTTACAGATCCTTTACTATGGGAGAAAAATACACTGAATCGCAGGAAAGGGCATCTAACTCTAACTGATGCTTTAAACAAGTTAAGAAGCCCATGCATTGTTGAGGGAGAAGCAGGGAAGGGAAAAACCACTATTCTAAAGAGGATTGCTGTTTTGTGGGCTCAAGAATGTGAAGCTTTAGAAAATTACAAACTTGTCTTCTTTGTCACTCTACGTGGTACAAAAGAAGGGCTTTATGAAACCCTACAAGATCAACTTTTTTCTGTTACTTCCAAATGGAATAAAAAAGAGTTCATGGAGGAAATATGGAAACTGGGGAAGAAGGTTTTGTTTTTATTGGATGGCTATGATGAATTTCAGTCTGATAGCTGTGAAGAAATTGAAGAACTTATTAAACAAAATCCCAAATTTAATAGTACAATTATTGTCAGTACAAGAACTGAAACAATTGGAAAAGTGAGGAAGTATGGCTCCCTGATTGTTGAAACAAGTGATTTTACCGAAGAAAGTGCTAAACAGCTGATTGAAAGTGTTCTGGAGAGTGATGAAGCTTCTGGATTATTACTTCAATTAAAGGAATCCATTTTTATTAAAAACCTCATGAAGACCCCACTCTTTGTGGTAATTGCCTGTGCCCTTCGGATGGGGGAAAGGGATTTTCAGATGAACACTCAGACCGCTCTGTTCTGTGCTTTATATGAACTTATGGTGGAAAGAGGCAACTACAAAACTAGAAAAATCAAGAAAAATATTGTAGAAGAGAACATCAAGCGCTGCGGAGATCTAGCTCTACAGGGGCTTTTCGATCATAGATTTGATTTCCTTGAGGAGCACTTGTCTGGGATCAAAGAAAAGGTCCTGTTAGATATAGGCCTCTTGAATAAATATACAGCTCAGAGACATAAACCTACTTACAGATTTTTCCACAAATCCTTCCAAGAGTATATAGCAGGAAGAAGACTCTCTCAACTATTGTGTTCACCAGAACCATCAGACGTTTTCAGAGGACAACACTATTTGAACAAAATGGACTCTGTTTGGGATATCAGCAATACGTATAGCAATCTGCTTTTATACACCTGTGGATCATCCAAGTCTGCCACTCAAACGGTACTAAATCACATAGTTGCAGTGTGCAACAAAAATGTCAAAGACTGTGGTACAGAGTTAGTGGAGTTTGGCGTTAATCTTTTTTTTGAAAGTTCAACGAAAGCAGAGCTAAGTCCAGAATTTGAATCATTCTTTTCTTCTAAGCATTTCTACATTCACACCAATAACATATCTTCCCACCATTTTGAATTTTTTAAGCATTTGCCAAATTGCTTGAGTGTGCTGGATCTGATTAAATTAGAACTGTTTGGTTTTTCCAGTAATGACCACTCAAGTAAAAATAAAAGCAACACACTTTCAAATGTAGGTAGCACCTATATTCCGGATAAAGCAGTAAGGCTATTTTTTGATTGGAATCAAACCCTTCAGACACTTGAAGTCACACTCAAGGACTTTGACAAGTTAAATAAACAAGACATAAAATACTTAAGTAAAATTTGCTGCTCAGCCAAGCTCCTTAGGCTCAACATTAAAAGAAGTCCAGGGATCACTGGGGCTCTAACAAGTGTTCTGGAGTCCTGCAAAAACATGCAAGAGCTAATTGTTGACCACACTCCTCTTTGCAGTGAAGACGAGAAACAAATTACAGACATGCCAGCGATGAAAGCATTAAGTATTTCCAATGTGCAGCTTCAACAACAACCAGGTATATCAATATAGCCATATATTTTCTTTATTTATAGGGACAATCTCCCTTGTAGGCGACCTCCATGATCCTAGATTCTTCTCAGCGTGCATCATACATTTTTCATCGAGGAGAAAGAGAAAATAAAAAACGTTATATTTATATGAGCATGTGTGAGGTTATACCAAAAATAGTTAATTCACGCTCAAAAGTACAAATACACAAAAAATGTGCATCATTCATAAGCCATGCTTAAAAAAATGAGCCTTCATCAGTAGAACAAAATTTGTATAGTTCAGTATCCCTTTATTAGAACATCTGGCAGTGATACTCACCACTTTTAGTGAGATAAGAGCATGCGCTGAATATGCAACATCATTTACATACAACCGAACATTCCTATTAGTAGTTATTGTTACTGTAAATATAACAATAAATACATTTAAACAAAAGTTTAATTATAACAATTATGATGTAATTATAGCTTCCCCTGTATTACATGAATTATTATTTATGTACCTTAATATATCTGTTACAAAGTTAGTTTGAAACATAAAGCTGTGGACACCAATGCCAGATGCTCACATAAATCCAAAAGTATATGTATTGAGCCTGTATGTATAAATAGATTATATTTTCTATTTTTTTACTATGATGAACGCCCATTGGTATGGGTTGCATATGTATGTAAATAATATTTGCACATTTGTGTTTTGAGGGTAAACACCCCTTTTTGTTTACTTCTAGAGTTCTTGGGGCCTCCCCAAGTCATTCCCCCTCTATCTGCCACTGTTTTTTTGTATATGGAAGTATATGCTCATCTGTTTTGTCCCAGTTTGGTTTAAATGTTTTTTTTCTTTTCCAGATGGCTTACTGTGTGGATTATGTAAGTTAATAAACATAGAAAAATTATGTATTCAAAATACAAAAATGAGTTCAACGGATACAAAAATACTGGGTAAGTGTTTAATATATTGGTTTAATATATTTCTGTAAAAGACACAGATCTGTAGCAGTTTAGTTAATTATACTTGCAAATTAATGTGATCATACCATCTGTAATGAGAGAAGAGGAGATTTAGGAAATGAGAGAGCAGGGAGAGAAAAGAGAAAGGTGGGAAGAGAAAATGGAGAGAAAATGAGAATAAGAGAGAGAGAGAAAAACTAATTGGATGGAAGTTTTGACCTTTGGATCCACTCTAGCAGCTGCATCAGGAAAAAAAAATAGAAAATATACATAATACGTCAAAAACAGAAGCAAAACCTGCTCACTGTTTTAGTCCTCCAGATGGTGTCAGTCACCCACTGCAGAATCTGCACTGACAGGATCATAGGTCATTTCCATAATCTACAAATCACGCATGTACATGCAGATACCATTGTTGTAGCTTGAACTTCCTCCTGCATGTCAGAGTACACATTTACAGAATGTCAACTCTCTCCCTCTCCCCTCCTGTAGAATTCAAACTCACATGGCCATTGGTCCAATGTTCTCGTAAATGCAGGACCTACCTTTTAATTCTGGGTCTGTCCTCTCCCCAACCAGCCCATGGACTAGCTGTGCACTAATCCAACCTTTTGTGAAGTCAGTGGTTATTTGCCTGAAACCAATAAAGGCTGTTCCACTGTAAAGATCTTGGTGGTTGTTCTATATCCATTGCAGTCATGATGAGTTGGTAACATCTTTACGCTATTGATGGTTGAATCTTCATGCATTGGTATCCTGCCTGCTTCATAAAAGGTTGGATAAGATATATTTGTATCTATATATATATATATATATATATATACATACACTCCTTGGACTATTGCTCTGTCTACTGATTATTATGGTGGTCCAAAATAATCCACTAATTCTCACACTATTCGTTACAGAAACACCATTGGTAATCTGGCACATTTTAGGCACAGACATAAAAGCTCTTGTACGTTAGAGTCTCATATAAATGATTTAAAAAGTAATAACATATTTTTTGAATTTATTTTTTAGCCAAAGGAATGGACAAATTAACCAAATTAAAAATACTGAATTTATCACATCTTTTTAACATTGAGAATGGCATGGAAGACATTGTCCATTCAATTTCACTTAACTGTCCTCAACTTGAAGAACTTAAGTTATGTGGCTGTTGTTTGACTGGGAAAGCTCTGATGGTTCTTTGTAAGTGAGCATTTTCTAAAATTTGAATATATTTCTTCTGTTAGTTTGTTTGTTTTTTAAGATGCATCGCCGCTGTCTGAAGCTGAACAAAATGTAAACTTGCACAAGTTTAGTCCCGGTTGTTGTGACTTTTTGCATATAGCCCAAAGGGCAGCTGAGAGTCAATCCCTTAACCTTTTGTGTATTATGAATAAACATTGGCACTCAATTAGTTAAAATATTTTTCATTTGAATTTAAGGAAATATTGCACATTCATAACTATCTGCTTGGTTATTTTAAGTATTATAGGCACTCCACCACAAGAAAAATGATAAAATGTTCGCTAAGCAGGATTGATTAGGACAGCATCTGTTCTACAGTATACTGGGAAAAAACATTGAATGCTAAGTAGTTTAATATTACAGACCATTTACCAGATGTGGTCGATGATTCTGTTGAAATGGTGTTTAATGTTAATTTTTTAGATTTGTATGACAATGTGCTGTTTCAATATTTTTTGTTTGCTATTATTTTAATCAGCTAGAAATCTCAGAAGACTTCCTAAAATTGAAATACTTGATTTATCGGAAAATTATCTATTAGAAGATGGAAGTGAATCAGTGGCAGACCTAGGTAAGCCATAAAATGTGTTACTAAAGCATACATTGACCATTTAATCTGCCCATTGTGTAGTTTTGACCATATAAAATACACAACATATTTGATACTTATTAAGAGGAGTTGGTGTTAGTTTAGTTTATCTGAGTATTTATAAGAAGACAAATCTGAAAAATCATTATATATATTTATGTATGAAAAGGTGTGAGCTATACATAAATATGTCCTATGAATTCACAGAATATGCATCTGTCTCTTCTGTTGGTCTATTCCGCTTAACCAACATCCTTTTGGTCTCATGCTAAAGAATATATAGCAAGAAATCAGTGACATATTGTGGCCTAGGCCGTCCAGCACTAGGGCGACAGGTCTATCCCATAACAGGGAGCCAATCACCCTACTGGGCAATTGCACTCCGTGTAGTGCTGCTGCTCAACCGGCTGGTTAAGAGACCACTGATTCCCCCCAACTGGCCAACATTGAGTGTGGCCCAAGTTGGCACAGTCCTCTATAGTTCCTTATGCCCTGCTCCACCTGTCCGGGATATGGCACTCAGCAGGACAGTGGAGCAGAGTGGGCAGCTGGTGGCACTACCCAGGTTAGGCCGAAGATACAGCTGGTAAGAAGCTATAGTTATTTCTGTTTGCTTCCAGTGAATGCATTGAAAAATCTGCCTTTACTAAGAGAGCTTTTGCTGCCTGGTGGAATTGATGTTAAACTTTGCCTGGATGCATTACTGCATCAACTCAAAAGGATGCCGAGATTGTCAAAACTTGCTATTACAAGTTGGAATCTGGCAGATGAGGACATGGTGAAATTAGGTAAGAGTTTTATTTACTTTTTTACTTGCTCACAAATAATTTTAACCAATTTCCTTTGTTACACAGTGTGCATAATTAATACAAATGCTCGTTAAATAATTATAAAGCTTCAAAGACAAATTTTAGTGATTGCTGTTAGACCAACATGGAAATCAAACCTGTTTACTATAATAGGAGCTGATAGGAAATGTTCAACCTAAATTCACTATGCATTATGAAAGGCCAACCTCAATAGGCTTCTACAATAGATGTCTATATAATGCATTTTACACATAATAAAGCAATTATGCCACAAGACAGGTTAAGTCAGAACTGGCAAGAGGAGACTTTATACCCAAATTCTGTATTAATTCTGACGGTTCAATCCCAACAAGCTTCTGCATGAGGAATTGAATCTACATGCCTCCCAACAACATTTCTACATTTCCAATGCTACCTTTAGTGAATAAACCAAGAGTTTTTTAGGAAAGCCTTGCAGTTAGCTTTCTTAGAAAAAGAAATGTCGCAATGCATTTTTGTAAACATGGCCGCTCCAATGTGACCATCGGCTCTGGGAGACGAGCTCAGTGGTGTCAGGTAACGCAGTGCGCAAGCACAAAGGGAGCCAGGTGCTAAACAGGAGGTGTGTGTATTTAATGCAGTGTGTGTGTGTCTGTGTGTGCGCGAGATTTTAAGGGTTAAGCTCACATATACGGGGTCACTTTGCTGTACATGCCCCAAGAGGCAAAAAAAGCCAGCCCTCCCCTGGAAATGTTTACATATCTGATAACGGTTTAAAATTGTATTTATATTTACAGCTTCATATTTTACGTGTGGATTTGAAAACCTTTCATACTTGGATCTGTCAAACAATTGTGCTTCAAGTGAAGGCTGGATTTTCTTGCTTGATGTGTTTCCAAATCTAAAGACTCTGAGTCAAATCAACTTCAGCACCGAGAAACTTTTTACCCCAGACTCGGTCTTAGTGTCCAAACTGAGTTGCACAATATCTGATCTAAAGCATTTGGGCACAGTGCATTTGAACAACTGGGAACTGGATCATTTTGATGTGGATAGAATAAAAAGAGCTAAAAACATGGTCTACAGTCAAGGGAAGGAAGGCGGTCACTCTTTTCAAGCTGGAAATATAGAAGATGAAACCAGATAGTTCAGTTACGTGTCTTTATTCATCTAAAAATAGTCTTCTGGGGTCCTGAAGCTTAAGTGACTTTGTTTGACCAAAAACTGAATCTTCTCTTGAATGTGTATATCACTCAAAATAGCATTTAAATTATTGTGCCACTTTTTGTCTCATCTACTGAAGTGATAGGCTAGGGTTCCACTTGGGTTTTTGTCCTGCGTTATTTTCTTGATGAAAAACGCCAAGAAAACTGCCACTGCATTTTCCTGCGTTTTGGCGGTTTTTCTGGAGTTTTTTCTGGCGTTTAAGCCTTTCTGTGGAAATTGCTTTTTTGACCTTAGGCAGTTTTTCCAGCTTTTACAAGTTAGATGTTTCACCCAGCTAAAAGGGATTAGGATAAATGGCAAGTATCTGCCCTCTCCTGATGTCATTTACTTGGTAGAGTTCTACTTAAACGCCCCGGCGGACCCTTTTGTCTCTTTTCTGTGGTTTGTAAGGCATGCTTTATTCCGAATGTCTGCTCCTCTAAGAAGATTTGCCCCAAATGATGGTGCAAATTGTTTGCTGTTGCTTTTGGCGCGCAGGATGCAGTTGATGCGTCGGGTATGTTTGTTTGCTCCAAATGGTGTAAAATTCAATATGAACTTTGTTTTGTGTGAAACTGTTTGTTTCCAGCCTATTTCTCGTAGGACACACAGATACTGGGTCCATCCTCTGCATTGTAACTGTGGAAGAAAAACGCCATAAAAAACGCCAAGGCAAAAAACCCACATGACTTTTTCATGGCATTTCTTTCACTCCCATTGACTTCTATTGGAGAAAAAAGCCAAGATTTCCTTGCAAAAAACGCCAGAGTGTCAACATGCTGCGATTTTGAAAAACTGCCACAGAGCCCAAAAAAGCAGAAAAACATGGCATTGTGCGATTTCCTATTGAAGAACAGCTAACATCTGGCCGCAGCGTTTTTTTTTTTTTACAAAAAAACGCTGTGTGGTTGAATTGGCGTTTTTATGGGCGTTTTTAGCAAAAAAAACAAGTGGAAACATAGCCTTACCCTAAGTTCATAAACAATAGAATGCATTGACTAATAGTGATATGTGGGGAGACATTACATCTGTGTACAATGGAGACCTCCAGTTCTGCATCTTGGATCAAAAATAAAATCTACTTTTCTCAGAAAAAAAGTGTAATTAAAGCAGCATTTGGGAACTAAAGTGATTTTTTTTGTGGTGGAGAAGACCATACTGGATACAACAAAAGAAAAGAATGTTTATAATTGTACATCTATTAGCTACATCTCTCAGCTTTGTGGAATATCTCTATATGTTGGATGCTTTAGAATATGTAAGATATAATCACCAAAAGAAGAATGGTCTATGAAAGAAAAGTGATTTTATGCAGCAAGAGTGAAACAATAGGGCACAAAAACCTATGAATAAATAGTACAAAAAAGAAAAATCGTGACTCGCAAGGAAACAACTAACTTTTGAAAACACCCTGCTTGTGAATAAATAAATAACACTTACTCTGTACAGAGAAGATAATCTGTTTTATTTATGTAACAAAGACTATCTCTAAGAGAAATACAGATAAAATAGAAAAATACATATGCAATATTACTGATGAAAAGCAAATTATATAGAAATAAGAAAATGAAATAAAATGAAAATACTTTTATTCTTTTATTAATATTATTCTTTATACCTGAGTTACTTAAGAGTGAAAACAAAGAAACTAAAAAGTAAATTAAAATGAAAAAAAATACTATTTTATTAATATTATTCTTTATACCTGTGTACCCAAGGTTTCCTAAGAGTTAGCCATTGGAAAAGAGAAAAAAACAATGCTCAGTGAAACTGGTTTACTATGCAATGTACAAAATAACACTGAATTAAGTTATTCTTTTTAGCCCCTGGTTTTATTTAGAACCTTTCATACACTATATGACCAAAAGTATGTGAACATCCCAACTTATTATTTAGTTTAGGTGTTTCATCCTCACCCATTGCTAGCAGGTGTATAAAATCAAATCAAATTCCCACAGAAAAACTCCAACAGAAAGTGGAAGCTGTTAAAGCTGCAAAGAGGTTGGGCAACTCCATATTAATGTCTATGGTTTTTGGATGGGATGTCTTACAAGCTCATATTGATGTGATGGCCAGGTGTCCACATACTTCTGGTCATAAAGTGTATATATAATTCCTTTGAATGTGTTGGACCATAAGATTTGTACTAATGTATTCTTGGAGCAGCTGAGAATTAAGAAACATGTAAAATGTAAAAAAGGCAGAATGTTTCAGGTATAAAGAGCTTAAGTGAAAATTAAAGCTCGTACACAAATAAGGTCTTGTTTCCTTATATTCTGTTATATCACGGATACCACAAGTGCATTCAAATTACTGAATAACCTTGTGGTCCCTTCTGCCAAGTTTAGATATTGTTGCTCTTTTAAGTGAGACTCCCTACCTGGAAGCTCTGTCATTTGTTCTTAATTAAAGTGCAGGACTTGCTGATTCCAATCGCTTTGATTAATTTAATTTTGACTCACAAGTGTTTTCTGTTTAAAGGCTGTCGCTATCTGCAGCTAAAGAGCGTAGCAATAGGGACATGCAGTACCCACTTAGCTAAACAACTTTATATTTGGAATGGTAGGGACAATAGTCTTTTTTTATACCCCCCCCCTAATAGTACCATATATGTGTATATTACAGTTTGGGGGGGCGATATAGATCCAAGTCTAAATTGGGCTGGAACTCTCAAATTGTTTTATGAATTTGTCAAGATGCTCTATTAGAATGAGATTGGACTGGGACTTAATCTCAGTCATTTATCCTACAGTACTTGATTTGAAAGTTATTAAGGAGCTTAGTGGAAACCTAAAACTACACTCTATGGTTTCATAAACAGATTGGAACTAATGTTTTTTTTTGTTTTTTTACAACCTGGAAAGACTAAGTGAGAAGGTTTATTTGCTTAACATACTTGACCAGCAAGTGCAATGGATGTTTCACCTAAATGAAATTGCACCTTTAAACAACCGAGAGGCAGCTGTGGTGCTTGTTCAGTTTATAGTATAAAGATACATATTCTGTTTGGGTTGAGAAGTAAAAATAAAACCCAATATACTTGTATATAGGAACAGGCTTAAGAGAGAACTGAAATTAGTGTATCAACAGCCACTTCCTCAAAGAAGAGGCTGTTGTCTAAATATTGGCCACTAGATGGCAATATAAGATAAACTGAATTAGGAACACATCAAAGAAATTCCCCTTTTGAAATACTTTTATTTCCAAATCACTGGATTAATGAGGGTTTATACCCCAAAATATTTCTAAAAAAACCTAGAATCTACAAGATTAAATCATTTCTGACTCAACAACCCATACTTGCTAACTGTACAGTCTCAACATTAAACAGTTGGAATACAAAATAAAATACCAACATCTAAGGGGTTTATTCATTAAAAGAGAGCTGTTCGATGTGAAAGGCCAACACTGGCAGGTTTCACTAACTAGAAGTACTGATCTTGCCCTGCATAATACATAATTCAATGTGTAAGGAGACTTTAAAGAAATCTTATTGATTATTGGCCATTGTACAGGGCCAGCCAAGCTCTTCCTGCATTAGCAGCTCATTGGGATGGACCCGGAAAGCAGTTTTCCCTATATCAAAAAAAGGAAGAAGACCCCAAAAATGCATGCTTAAAACAATAGTTTATAATAATGTGGGGTTGTTACTTAAAGTCTTGTGTCACCCAAATGCATCTCAATTATCATGTGCAACTCCTGGGTCAGTATGCAATAATGCAAACATATGTTTTTAATAGATAGGACCTGATATAACTGGCCCCTTCTTACTAGTCTATGGCTAGTAAGAAGTTTATTAGTAATAATTTATTCAGTAAATCAAAACAAACAAAAAAAAAAGCAGAAAAGTATATTACCTAAAAAGATCCACACCAGTGAACTAGCACCTGAATATACCAAAAAATAATAATTATTATTTATCTACCTAACCAGTTATGTAGATCTTCGCATAGTGGTACAAAGCTAAGGTGGTGGCACGCGGGCCCAGGTGCCGCTACTAAACAGGCAGCACGGCCGATTGGGAAGATCCTGAGCTCTTACTTGGACGAGCCTACAGGTCAGTAGCGGATGGAGAACAAAGTCAGCATCTTCATCCATACAGACCTACATGCTGCTTGTTTTATCAAATTGGGGTGTGAGGGAGGAAGAGATGCAATCCATGCAGAAGCAGGTACAGGCCCACACTAGATAGGTGTATATAGAGAGAGATATATATTGTGAATTATAGGAGTCCTAGTGTCTCCAGCCATGTGTCGGAGATACTAGGCTCAGCTGTGGGTATGACAGATTTGAAATAATAGACAGGTGGGCCATTCTCATAAAGAAACAGTCAAGAGAAGTAGAAATACCGCAGTACCCTGTCTGCATTCAAATAGTATCAAGTGTATCATTAACATAGGTCAATACACAGCTTGTGTATTGACCTATGTTAAGTCTATATGTTGGTTTTATGCTTCTTTGTCAATTCAAAGAAAAATTAGTATATTAAAAATAAATTTGCATGTTATGTGTATTAGTCATTATTAGTATGCTGTTTCCTTATTTTGTGCATCACAGAGATGTCTTGACTCCCATTATGAAGAAAGGCGAAGAAATGCAGCAAAGCCAAGAGCCAAATAGACTTAAATTTACTTAGCAATTTCACAATATTAAAAGAAATAATTCTCACTGCAGATGAGATTAAACAAAGAACTGACATTTCTTTGATCCACCAGTAGTCTTGTGATTGTACTGTATGTGGGAAAGAGACCGGAGTGGTGATCCTTGACATTGTGGCCATTACATGAACACCATTGCTTTGAAACAACACTCCTCAGAATACCTACGCAAGATACAGTATATTACTTGTAACCCTCTTTACTCAGTGAATACTTAATATAGTTATATTGACTCAGCTATACAGGCATGTTACATATATTCAGATAACCATATCTGAAAATACTCTGCTAAGGTTTATTATTTATTATTTCTCTTGCCAGTCCCTCCAGTCTTAATGCCTTCTTATATAATTGGTAAGATGCTTTAATATTCGTTTAATTTGGACCAACTCCCATTTGCAGTATTAATGTGTTCTTAATATTTCCAAGGGGTTTGTTGATAGGATTATTCGTATGACTGCAAGTTTTGTAGATAACGTGCCAGTGGAGAGCTAATCCTCCGCTTGGAGGGGAGCCTGAACTAACTAGAAAAAGAAATCCCAAACAGTAGCACTTGTAAATTTTTAGTGGTTTATGGATTATCATCTTCTTACCGCTAATTAAAATTCTTTAAAAATGGGACTTGGCTTTCTGCTAGGCTTATTACGTGCTTAACGCGAGGTGACAGTTTTCTTAAATCATGTTGAGTTGGACATGTGACACTTATATTCTGATCACTTTAGCCTCTAATAGCTGGCTAGCACGAAAAGAGCTCATTATGTATTATCCGGTTGCATGCAAACATGGACAGGTTCAGACATATTAAAGTATCAAGCACTGCTTATACCAGACGGGATCACTTCTGGACCAAGAGCTTTCACATGCATCTGTTTTTGTACAGTTCTTAAATTACAAATATAGTTTTTTTTCAAGATCAGTGGAAAAGAACAGACCACTGTTTTTCAAAATAGGGTTAAATTACATTGATATACAAAACTGCAACAACATTCTGATGAGTTGTAAAGGTTAAAATATTTTTCCCAATAGACAAAATCAATAAAACTGTCATTTACAAAAAAAATAAAATATATTTTCCAGGGACATTTGTCGTAGAATTTTTTTTTTTAGTCTGCAGAAGATGGACGCATTCAGGAGCAGAATGACATTCACAACTTCAGCGTATAACACTGGCCAAATGAGTTTTTACAATGTACAGTTATGTTTTAGTCTCTCATCTGCATACAATGGAACTTCTGGAGTCCGGCTACCCGGAGCCTGCCCTTGCAGGACGCAGCCAAGACTGCCCACCCGGGGTGGTCCCGCCGCCGTCTGTGGGAGGTCCTGCTGATGTTGTGGGAGGTCCTGCTGATGTCAGTGGTGGGACTACTGAAATCAGGGGCATTCCCGGTGATGCCAGGAGGCGTTCCCGCTGACATCACAGGAAACACCCCCATATAAAGGGATATGGACGTGGATGAAGACCCCACTCCCGCAACTCAGAGGATTTGGGTGTTGACCCGGAGAAGCGGTGCTTCTTCCATAGTTCACTGGGTCATACCCAGGTATGCTCATTTCCAAGTCACATTTCTGTCGACAGCATGGTGTTTCACCTTGGAAAGAAGCAGAGAGCTCTTTACCTCCGGAACTCAAATAAATGACTAAAGGTGATTTTAGGGCATCACCAATGCACAGATGTATCAGCTACCCCAAGGTAGGCAATTGGACATAGACAGGAGAGTCATTGAGTCCCATGGTTTACCCCCGAAAGATGTTTCCTGTAGCTCAAAGTCATCGTACTGTATGATCTATAGTCATCGGTACAAGGGTTGATTAGCAATGGAATTGGATAAAAGGATTCTGATTACTAGCAAAATGGAATTACCCTGAAACAAAAGAGAATTCTAATTCACTGAGCCAAACCCTCTGACTACATCCATATGTTACTGATACATGCAACCCATAAGGCGTTATCACACAAGAAATATTCCTTCAATACTCCTGTATGGGAGGTACAAAATAAATCCTGTCAACAAAGCTTCAAAATGGCACAAATTAAAAAACATTCTTACTCCACATCATATTTGTCTATTTCTGATTATTCAAATTCAAATAAAGAACACTCATAAAGCATCCAGTTGAGTCTCCAGAAGAAAGATTTATCAGCAAAGCACTCCATATGTGTTACTACAAAGCCTGCCTGGTTCAGACTGCAGGAGTAACCACTGCACCAAGGTATGAATCAGGAGGAACAAAGATGGCAGGACGTGGAGCAGACAGGGTAAACTAGCTGGAGGAAGAAGGCAAGAGTGCAGTCAATGAAACCCAGGAAAAAGGTTCACGAAGCATCACCAACAGTGATACAGGGCACAAGGATACAAGGTGAAAGTTCCTGAAGAATACTATGGCATGAAATCTTAGAGGCTAGAGTCAGAAGCAGGCCAGACAAGGATCAAGCAATAGCAGAGTCAAATGGACAGGCCAAAGGTCATACATAGTATAGGAGAAAGTACCCATATAATTACCCATAATTTTATTATGTGGTAAGATATTTTGTGGTTAATAGGTCTACGTAATGAAACCAATAGGGCTCAGTTGTTACTCCTAATCATGGTTAGGAAAACCATATAAAAGAGAAGGTGGCTATACGCGAATACAGCACTTTAAAGAAGCTTTGAATAGCGAAAGGCATAGTGCACATGCGCGCTCCAAACTGCATTACACCACCACGTTCCAACAGTAAGAGACCCCAGAAGGATCAGATCTACATCACTGCGGTATCTCGGGAGGAGCAAGGATTTACCATCCATTATGGAGGACTTGTACTGATAAACGTGAATTAACATTTAAGCAGATATTATTTATTTGAATATTTTATATTAAACATATTTTAACTGGCCACCCTTTTCCTCATCATTTTTTATGACTGTGGGGAGTCTTTGGTATTAGATGATTGTGAATGCAGAACATCTAACAACAAGACGTTTTTTACATAGGAGCAGTGAGCGCCCCCATTAAAAGGCAAGAGTCCATGTTTACCCATTCATTTCATTTTTACTCAAACATTAAGAGGAGCTACTACACTATAAACTGTTCCAAGAAGGTTCATTAAATGGGAATTACCCCTATTTTTCGTGTGCACAACAGACTTCTGTGACATCGAGCAGTCCCTTAATTTTAAATCTGAAATATCCTAATGAATTAAACCAGTTTTGCCAATTTTTATGGAAATGTTATTTAATTTGTGGAATGATTTTAAAAAAAACACCCAATGTTTTTTTTCTGTTTTTTTACACCACAAGAGGGTGCTCAGGCATTGTGAAATAAGTCTGTTTTCGAAGAGCTGTATTTATCTTCAGGATGCACACGTGAAATGTATTGCTATTTTTAATATTAGAAGCAAAGGGATATTGCAAATTTTAGCCTCAATCAGGATTGTCTTTAGCTCAGGACAAAAGTGAAAATTACCCTGGTCTCAGGTTTACCATAAGGAACATATTTGGTCCCTGATAACATATGATCCATGGGTCCTTTAAAGGGGTTACGTGATAGATTTCATGCCCTTCCAGCTCTAGATTTGTCAAAAAGGGTGCCATCATAGAAGTCTCTAGAGGTTTTAATTAACCTCCTTGTGGTAAGGAAAAAGATGCTGGACTAAGACCAATCATAAGTCTCTCACAGTCTCGCCTGGACTATTAAGAACATTTCAAAATGGAAGGCAATGTATTGCCTCGTGGATCTCCATCTTACCAACCATTGGATGAAAAAAATAAATTTGAATGATACCTATATGACGGCTACTTTGTGTTCTCCCTATCAATGGTTCTTCCAGTTTTTATGGAGCTGAAACAAGTTTCAATTTACCCTTCAGCCTGTTATCTGGCTGAATGGTGGGTTCCAAGGACAATCAAACCCGTTGTTTCTCTTTTACAGAGCATAGGAGTCTGTTTGATTAATGACATTCTGATTATGTCACAGGCTATTCAAAAGCAGGACCACACACCGAATGAACCATGAATTTACTATAGATACATTCAACCTCAATCAAGGAAAACAGGAATGCCGGAATGTTGTCAGCTTTGATAAAAACAATATTCCATGCTCCTCTTCATCACATGGCTCTTCAGTGTATAAAAGGAAGCATTTATGAAAATACACAGAGGTCATAGTCTTGTCCATACATACAAGAGAAGAACTGATATGAACACATCCAACTGTAGTTCTGAGCACACCTTTCAGTAGAACAAAATAATGGTTTCCAACGCTGCACAAATTGCGCATAGATCACCAAACTATGATTCTTACATTTATAACCCAAAACAAGTAATTCTTACTATATCTCTAATTTGTGGAAAAAGGGAATCATGGTTTAATAAACATATGGTAAATAGGGCAAAACAAAGATCCAGACTTGAGGCTAGGAAAACTCCTCAGTCTTGAAGGAGTTAAATGAGACAGCATATCAGTCTGGTGTGACATTGATGAATATGGCACCCCCTTTCACTTGTATTCCCTGGGATTGTTTTGTCAAATATAATCTATAGTTTTTATTTTGCCTGAAGACACTATGAAACGAAGGATAATTTCCCTCTGAGGGGATAAAAGATGCACTTTATATTTCGGTTTTACCGGTTTTTGTAGAAGGGGTTAATACGGGTTAACACAGCACGGACTACGCAGCAGCTTTGGCGCCAGGATTTTAAATGACCGTACGAGCAACTCTATTGGTCGCCTGCAGGGGCCTCCTCTGCCATCGACCAATGACGTACACCTTCATTGGTTGAAGGCAAATGAGCCCCCTACGGGCGACCAATAGAGTCGCCGTACAGACTTTTAAAATCCTGGTCCAGCAACTTGGCCAGCAGAGACCACTGGCCCCCCTGCTGCAACAGTTAAAGTTGGTCGTTCGTATGGACTTTTAACTGTTGGAGCAGGGAGACCAGTGGTCTTTGTTGGCCAAGTTGCACCAAGTTAACCCCTGACAGCGAACCTACGTATTTCTGCTCCCATTATCTACACAGCATTGCAGGGGTTAATGGGAGTGTAAATCTGTAGGTTTGCCGTCAGGAGTTTAAAAGGCCATGCGAGTGAGCCTATTGGTCGCCTGCAGGGTCCTCCTCCGGCATCAACCATGGAGTCGCTTGTACAAACTTTTAAAATCCTGGTCCAGCAACTTGGCCAGCAAAGACCACTGGCCTCCCTGCTGCAATAGTTAAAGGTCTGTACAAGCGATTATTGGTTGATGCCAGAGGAGGACCCTGCAGGCGACCACCAGTCGTTTGCACGGCCTCTTAACCCCTGATGGCGAACCTACGGATTTCCGCTTCCGTCAACCCCTGCGATACTGCATGGATAAGGTAGGTTAGATGGGGAAGGGACCAGGGAGATTAGTAGACGAACATTCTTTGTTTTGTGCTTATTCGTCTTTGTGTACATTTCACCGCCGCTATCTTCGCTTCTTCGTTTCTTCGGGACGAACATAAAAACGCACTCTTCGTGTTCGTTTTCATGTTCGCCCGAATAACATACTATGTATCAAGACCTGGCTGTACTGACCACAAGATGGCACTGTCGAGTAGTTTATGGTAGTAGCCACTTTCTGTAAAGGTAGGTAGATTATGTAGGTTGAAAGATCAACTGTGCTGTTTTCAAGTGTAAACATGTACAAATAAAAAGTAAATAAGGAATTGTTAGCTAAAGGACAATGCCGATCTACACTATGGCAAATATTGTATGTGATGTGGCATTGCAGTGTCATACGTTTGTAGAATAGTGCTAATGCTGCATGTGTGCTGAGAATCCAATCAACATTGGTCTTTGAGAGCAAAAAACAAATAAATACAAATTAATACAGATGTTTCTGGATTTACTGGGTTTTTGATTTTTTTTCAAATGTGTTTTTTTTTTTAAGTTACAAAAATCCATTTTTCCTTCAACACATATTTATAAGAAAAGGGCACACATATGTATCTTAACATATTTCCCATAAATAGCACCTATGCTATATTATATTTTATATGAGAATTTACAAATAATGGACAGATATGATGAATTACTGTAATATTTTAATAGATCATGTACATGTTATTAGAAAGTTTTATTCCAAACTATTTGTAATCAGAAAAGTTGATGTTGATGATTATTTTCTTGGTTTAGACATACAGTAGAACTGCTAGTATAATATGATTTTGGTCATAGATTACCATCTACCACAAACATGAAGAAATGTAATGCATCACATCAGTTGATCAGCAGTTTTATCTGTGGTGTTCAGCTGAAAAAGGTAATGGTCAGTTTCATAGTTAGATTACCGAAACGGAATATTATTATCTGATAAAGTCTGGCATGAGAAACTGGTCTTTTGCAATCCTTCCAGCTGCGGTCTTCAATTCATTGCATCAAACATGAAAACCATGACATTCTTGCAATATTTTTCTCAAGGTACCCTAAAATTAATAAAACACTTCACGATCACTGAATTATATATATATATATATATATATATATATATATATATATATATTATTAGAGGATAGGTTGTGACAAGGTAGGTCATGGTGGATGCCATGTTTCACCGGGTTTTGGAAGAAAAGGAGCAGAAACTAGGTAGTTCATATTTGTCTTGCTAGAAAGAAAAATCATTATTTTCTAGCTGGTACATATTTATTAGACGTGTACATTCGTTTTTGTACAAACTTTTATTTTTAACCAAAATTGCGTTAACCTTTTGTGCGTTTGTACGAAAACGAGGGCGATAGCAGACAAAACTGACGAAAACGCACTGCAAAAGTTCTGAAAATTCTCTATGCTTTAACCATTAGTCGCCATATGCAACCGCCATCATTACAAGCCGTTTAGGCGCTCGTTGATGAGGTAAAGTGGGAGGGACTGTGTGTGGGAGGGTACAATGACTGTGTAGAAGTAGCCACAAAAAGGGGGGGTGGTCTCATTGATGGAAATGTCTATGATTGATGGGTCCAACAACCTGTGGGAGTTTTCCTTACTTTTTCACTCTGGCCAATCAACATTTACAAGGAGAACGGACAAGCTTTAGATATATAAGTGCGCTGACGCCATTTGAACTTGTCAGTAGCAGCAGTTACAGACTGATGGAAGTTGACCATCAGTTGGAAGATTAATACAGTTGGCCATTTATGCTACTAGGTAAACCTGTAATATGTGGAGAAATTTTTTTTTAATGATCTTTCTATCATATCGTCTATTATTCTTCATTGATAAATATCAATGACAATATAATATGTATAACATTTAATGTCCTGCTCCAAGGGGCTGCATGTATCTATCATCTGCCAGTGTCTGCCTGCCCAGTGCTCTGATTCAGAATAAAAAAAAGGCCCCAAATTTTGTACAACCTGGAAACCAAAATTTGTTTTTGCTCACCGTGCACATGTCTAATATTTATATTTCATGCCATTTAGGCTTTACAGGGGGGAAGCCTACACAACAGAAAAATGTATAGCCTTGTAATTTGTGAAGTTTTTGGCTTTGTTTAGATCAATGAAGGTTTTAAGTTGTTTGCGCGCTGTCATTTATGACCCTTGAAATATCAGAAAGCTTTCTAAGCACTGAAACCCCAGCTAACCCAATGGCTGTCTATCTGCTGTGCATCAATATATATCACAATTAGCTAGTTATAGAATGTTGTCTGTAGCACTGGGAGGCCGCCCATATCATTATTTAGAAGCATCACATTTGTAATCTAAATGACATGGATAATGCTCCTAATACTGTATAAAAAAAGTTACATTAACACCAGATGATGATGGGTTAATGTTTCCAGTTGCCCTAGAAACCAGTTAAATTGCTTGTAGTCTGCCAAACCCCTCGATAATACAGCCCTAATTAATTGGCCATTTGATTCCCAGCAGCATTCCTTCAATCAGTTAGAAGTTTGATAGAACAATGATTGAAATAAGAGCAAGTCGTAACAAGATAAAACCTAGCAACATGAACATCTTCTTATTTCCTAGGCATGGAAACCACTGGGAATTTTCTGCAAGTAATATCACACATGTAAAAGAAGTGGGGCATTATTCATGTAACAAATTAAAATACAAATTTAGCACATAACATCTGGAATTAAAATAGCCCCATTTAACCAATAAATGAGCTATTGCACTCGAATAGAAAAGCAAACATTTTTCAAACTAGAGCAATGGTGTATTCTGTATAAAGAAAAAATAGTTATTTTTTGATATCTAGTAAAGGAAACCAAAAGCTGATGATTTCATACTTATAGTCAGTGTTTTATTTGGCGCTTCATGGTAACTTGTTGGTAATTGTTAATTTTGTTACTTTGTGTGGGGTTTATTGCTTTTTGCTTGTATTGCTGACTGGCTTTTGTTTTTTCTTGTTGCTTAACCTGACCCTGTTCTGTGATACTGTAAGTTTCTATTCTCTAGTCCTATTGATTTAGAATGTGGTGGCATGATACCATATACCACCACCATTAGTCACTTGGATCATAGACCATGAGATGACAGGAAAACCGCTGTGTGTTTAGAGGCAAGAATTACTTTTATAATACTAGCAGCCTTACACAGAACAATTCTACAGTGTTGGCTTGACCAGAATCTACTGTCCATCAACCAAACCTACTCTACCTCTTCCATATGGGCTCCATATGGGTTGGGTGTAAACTTCCAAACCTAAACACACAACAAAGATTCTTTTAATTATGAGTGGAGGGTACATTAACAGGTTGGATTGTGAAATGAATTTTTCCACATGTGGACGTCTTTTAAGTACCCACGCATGCATACTGGTCTTCTGCAAGCCAAGAGTTGGGGGCACGAAAAACAATTCTGATTAATTTTTCTCAATACATGTTGTAGTGAAACACATTTTGCCTCACTTTTGCAAAGTCACTTATACTGACTTTTAATTACATTGTTTACGTTGCTTAATCATTAAACCACACAAGTAACTTAAATTTGTATCTTGAATTATTTCTTGGAGATTTAGAGTATTATCCCTATGCAGGATTTTACACATCTTGAGGAGTTCAATCATTGTGGATAAAGTTTATTTGTTATACAAACATGTCTGTGTTTAAAGTGCAAACACAGCTTTAGTCTAATTACGTATGTTGTGTTTTAGTGATACTTTTTTTTTGTTAAGTTAATGTTTCCTTTCTATTTTCTAGTGTCATGACCTGTGCTGTTTGGCTTGTAAAATTATAGGCACACTAATTTGTCGCCATGGCAAACTTCAGATACCAGAGTTTTCATCTTGGATGCTTAGTCTTTGTCTAGGCAACAATGCTAAATAGACAAATCACCATCGCAGCTTTTAGAATAACCAAACTCAATAATTAAAACTATTTATAGCATATGCTATTTGTTTGCCAGTCATGTGTAATTGTTTTGGAGATTTTAAGTGTTAACTTAAGAGGAGCTGTGATTTATTTCTCAGAGCGACAGAGACAGAATTAGCAATTGATTATTATTAATCAATTTGCTTTTTTAAAGTACTTCTCCATCTCCTTACAAAGGTTGTCTGAACACATCAATAACAATCAACGACAAAACAATAGGGCAGAGGTTAGATAACTGGAGCAACGATCATGCAGAGCATGACTTACGTACTTAATGATCACTAAAAAAAAATATGGTTGAAATTTCCCTTGAAGATGAGTAACAATGTAATTCAGGCGGATTTCACCACCTAATTGAGTATCACGAAAAGAGACATGCTTAAAAGGCCTAAGTTTTACATTTCATGCCTAGGTCGTATTGTGGCTGTGAAGACAAATATACTGTCCCTTTCTAGACAAGATAGTCTCTTTCTCATCTCTCGTCTCTCTCTCGTCTCTCTCTCTTCTCTTTTGGAAACCTAGAGGGAAAAGACTCCTTTTAACAATTTCCCTACAACACTGGCTACTATTAAAACTTTGACTCAGTTTGCAATAGCCTTACAAAATCGTGATGTTACCCCATTTGCCACATTAGACCTGTTGACCACAGAGCTTTTAAGGGATCATTTTTAATTGATACAGTTAAATCTTTTATAGATGCAAATTGGCATCTTGATCCCAAACTTTTAATATCTTAAACTAAAACACTGCTCCTAAGGCTACCTCTATATGAGGTGTCACTTTAGCAAAGGCTTTGTACAAAGGGCCAAGCAGATGCGCAGGAGACAGATAGCAAACCGTGAGACAAGATGGGGGTCAGGAACCTATAATAGCACAGTAGAGGAAAAAGTAGACTTTAGCTATAAACTGCAGAAATACTGGAGCAAGGACATAAGACAACTGGGCTGGAGGGAGTGAAGAGGGCCTCCCGGGTTCTGCCCACATGCTACTATGGCCTGGCAGTGATGCATGTGTATCTGCGATAGAGTGACCATAATTGCAGGATGATGCACATACTACAGCCTGGTGCTGCGGCCTACCTCTGAGGCATTTGGCCACCATACAACTCCAGGTGCCTGACACTCTATTTGGTCTTCTGGTCTTCTAGGTTTGATTACACCCTTTAAATTACCATTTACCCAGATGAGGGAGAAGTGGTTAGGGAGGACGCTATTACATGATGTCTTTCCAGAACAAGATGTTCTCATGTTAGAAATTTCAAAATATGTGTTTTTCAAGTGGTATTTAACTCCCTCAAGACTGCATGTCATGTTTTCTTCAACTTCTCAAAATTGCTGGAGGGGTGTTTAGAGCAGCAATACTCTTGTGAAGTGGGATTTCTGGATCTTGACCAAAGGTGAGGGCAGAGAGGCGGCCAGGGCAGAGCGTAGTGAAGCCATGTCACTTGTGTGTTTCTGTAAAACACAAAAAATAGCGATGTTAATGCAGAGTGGGGGTCACCCAACAGCTCAGATGGGGGTCACCCACTAGGCAGGGAAAGTAGGCGCTAAAGCCAATCCCTGGTGTTGTGAGTGTCACACCAGACACCAAACGACACCAAATTAAAGTGTCTGAGCCCTAGGTTTGAAGGTGTCACTCTCCATGGACCTTGCGAGCAGGGCAGGTGTAAATGACCAACTTAAAAAGGGGGCTAGCTAGGAAAATGCTGGGCAGCTTTCTTATGTGCGAGGGGGTCGTCCCCTTAGTGTACACGGTGAGAGGAGACCCAAATGTAGTTCCTGCCGCGGAAACACGTGACCACGAGTGGAATGAGAGTACCTTAGGCTGCAAGAAGTAGCTCACAGCCTAGCACGAGTAATCACTCCTCATCGGATGGCAGTGATGGGGAACATGGGAACAATCAGTCCAAGGACCAGACACAAACGTGACTTTAACGATGATAAGAGGGCTGAGGAGAAATAGGCCCAATAGGACGTGGAAAGAACCTGTGACAGCCGCAACGGGGAGGCCCACAATATCACAATATAAACTACTAAAATACTATGTAAATGCAGACATATAATTCCAGTTAGCTAAAAGGATGGTATGTGTAAATATTGTTTACTTTATGGAATGTCCAGATTAACCCCTTAATGACAAGGCCCGTACGGGCTCAAAATGCATTGTTTTCAATGGGTTTAGGGGACCGCTCATTGTCCTTAAGGGGTTAATAGTTATTTTTTTCACCAAGCAATCACCAGTCTCCATGGAACATGGACATTGTGACTGGCCACTAATATTAAGTACAGCACCATATTTGCATTCCAAAAGCCCTTGATTACTTGAATCCCCCAACAGGCCCTAAAAGAAAACTTGTTCTTTGTTTGTAGATATTGTCATACCTTTTCTAGGGTAAATCAAACTTTATTGATTTTTTCTGTTTTGTAAAGTAGGGGGGGTACAGAAAAAAGAGAAGGAGGGGGGGAACAAAACAATTACAATAATACAGAAACAGAGAATCATATAGCAGCGTCCGTGACAAAAATAATCCATATATATATATATATACATTGTGCGGCGGAAGCACAGCCCGGCAGGAACCGCACAAGACCTGGGGTGCGGAGCCCACCGGAGCGCCGGAAGCGCAGGCTGCAGGAAGGAGGCGAGGGCAAAAGAGGAAAAGGAGGGGCGACATGAGCGGACAGGGTGGGGAGACCAAGTGAAGAGAAGAGAAAGAGAGAGAAGAAAGAAAAAAAAAAAAAAAAAGGGGGGGTATACAAACGCGGGAAACCGAACGCATACAAAGACAAGGAGGCAAGACAAACCATCACTCAAGCAGTGGGCGGATAAGAGGGTCATGCACATAGGAGAGCCAATAGAACCATGTGGATAAGTACCGCTCTGTCTCCTTGTCAGCTGAGAGGCATAATTCGTCCAGCACCCGAATCTGTTCGACTCTAAGGATCCACTCCTTAAGAGTGGGGGGGGCTGGGTCACCCCAATGCAGAGGGATCAGAGCTTTGGCCGCCACCAGGAGATGACGGAGCACTGATTTCCGAAACCACTTGATGGAGTGGGATGTGTGATGTAGTAGAAAGAATTCCGGGGCGAAGGGGAGGATCTCATCAGTAAAATGGTGCAATTGGGAATGTATAGCTTTCCAATAAGAGGCAATGGAAGGGCAGTGCCACCACAAGTGGAGCAGAGACCCCGGGGTGGCCCCACAACGCCAACATCTGTTAGGCACATCAGCCCGATACACAGAGACGACTGCGGGGGGGGCGGTACCAGTGAGCCAAGAGTTTATAGGACATCTCCTGATCCCTAGCACTCCGAGATGTCATACCTTTTCTAACTATCCCAGTGTCATGCAATCTAGAGATGACTCATTAATATTATTTGATTCTTAATTATATCTAAGCCTCCCAACCGTGGCTTTTCTCAAAGGTATCGACTTTATTGTTACCATCGCAAGCTATGGTTTCTACAAGCACAGTTCTTAGATCCATTTTGTTGTCATCATTACACTTTATGATGGACCATTAAGGGATTTAAGGACATGGATATTATATACTGCACATTAAGTCTTTCTTTTCTGTTTGATTCTGGATTGATGAATGTGGATTAATGTGTGTTATTATATGTATTGCGGTGAGAAAAAAAAAAGTGTTTTAAATATTCTTTGCACTATAGTCAACATAATTACCCATATCTGAGAACTTTCTCCGTGCAGAGGACATCACAGCCTTCTACTCAATACTGTTTGAAACTAGCCCTGCTTGCACGGCCAGTAAGCCACAGCCACCATGAAGCCACTCCCCTAGTGGAAGGAGAGCTTCAGGTTGCCCAAACTCATCTATTGTGTTGAACTAAGGGGGTATATAAAGTGAGAACGACAGGGGGACAAATCCCCCCGAATTGTTACCATGAGCAGCCTCGGGACACACATACCTTCTCTCACACACATGCATTCTTCCCTACATGAGAATACATATGAGCTGTTAAAGACTATGTGCTGGGTGCAATAAATATTTTTGCCCCTCCCTTCCCGGCCCTTAAGCAGCCCAAAGTCCCTACACTCATGGCACTAATAAATCAGTTGAACAGTATCCTTACTGAAAATAGTTTACTTTACCCCAGCTGCCTAAAAAGAAATTACAAAAAAGTTTCATATAACGCTGATGTTTGACAAAAATAAAAAAAAATATATAGTTGGAAACAATTTAAAACAGGCTCCAGTATGCTCGTTATGCAATAAGCACCCCTGTAATGAAGATAAAATAGACCTCTATAGAAAGAGGGAAGGATAATATTTATACATCACATCTGTGGCAGGCATCATTTTTGGCCTAAAGGTCAGTCTTTCCAAACCCGGAGTGATTTTTTCCGCTTACAACTATTTTAACCATAAACATAAAACAGCCTTACTTCCAAAACATGGGCTGAGATGATTGCCTAGAAATATAAATGAAGTGAGCAATAGTAAAACTCACAGTGAAACATTCATAAAGTGCAGGCTTGTGGGCACTGACGCTAAATGCTTTTTTTTTAAACATGAACGCCGCAAAGTTGACGAGGTTCTTTTCTTTACCGTACAACCTCTCAAACACGTGACATTGTAATGCTACTCAGTTGAGTGTTCCCTTCCAAAGGTCCCTGTTTAGGAGACCCTCTTTGGAACTCAAATCCCTATGTCCCTTTTTTTCTCCTCTGATGTCCTTCTATTCCAGGAGCTCAGAATGTCTGTTGGGTATAAGTGTATCACAGTGTTCTACAGTCACAATGCACCAAAATGTGATAAAAATGTAAAAATAGCGAAAATTACACAGGCGTTTCTGCAGAGCACGAGACTAACATTACATTGACTTACATAGTGTTACACATATAACAATATACATATTATTATTATTATTATTATCTTTTATTTATATAGCGCCAACAATTTACGCAGCGCTTCTTACAATACATATATTCAAGGGGTATGAGTAGAATTGACAGACTAAGACAAACCGATACATTAGACGGAAAGAGAGTCCTGCTCGCAAGCTTACAATGTTGAGTATGTATGTATTTGGTTGTACTTAAAATGTGATTGTGTCAAAGTTTATTACTTTATTGTTTTATTGCGCAAGCCAACTGTCTGAAGCTATACCATATATCTGTATGATTTATCTATCAGGAAATGTTCCTAAGCTTCATATAAATATCCTTTTCATCACTGGTATTTTAGGTGGGTTCCCCTCCAAATC
Source organism: Spea multiplicata (assembly GCA_009364415.1). Lineage (NCBI taxonomy): Eukaryota > Metazoa > Chordata > Amphibia > Anura > Pelobatidae > Spea > Spea multiplicata. The sequence continues at coordinate 18,454,075 of VKOC01000005.1, forward strand.
TTTTTGCTTAGGGCTCCTAAAAACCAGCCTTCCCTGGGTTACCATTGGAGTAGCATGAATTTTAGTGACTTTTGTGTCCACAAGATTGTGCCTTGTTCTAGAGCATCTAAAGAGTATATGTTTAGCGAGCGCTTCCTGATTTTTTTTTTTTTTGGAGTGTCTTTTTTGGATTTTTTTACTTAAATTTCCCATGGAGAACAGAAGTACCTTATTACCGAAATAAGGTTATTTTTAGATTAATTACTACCTGGGCATCCATATCTTTATACTGTAAAATTAAATGATCTAAATGGAAACATTGTTATTTTATGTGCGTGTTTGGAACAGTGCTTTTTTACTATTGCAATGAGAAATGTTTGAGCTAAATATAACACAGAGCTAGCATTCTGTGCAACCTCATTCAAAAATGCCGGACAAGAAGAAAAGAGAAATTATTAAGCACATCCATGGGACCAAGTCACAGCTCTCAATCATACATTATGAAATGACCTAATGTTTTCTAAGCTCACAGTGTCTCCCACATGATCCATTGGTAAGACTGAGCCTACGGCAACTTTACTTAAAGAAAATATATCTGAAAGATATAAGAATGTTTCCAATTAAAGACTATTTACCAAGTAACATTCCAGAGATACATACTTAAAGGTCAAGCATGTGTAAAACATACAGACACCCATGTTATAACAATGCCTACAAAAGCAATCCATTTTTTTGAGTTGTGCCCTAGTTATAGAACCAATGGATTTGGGATCTTCACTACCATTTCGTAGTCATGACCTTTCCTAAAATCAGGGTGCAAAATGATATTAAAGCATTTTATATACTAAGTTTTAAAATAAAGCTAGATCTGGAGTCTTTATTTGTGCTAACAATATAAAAAGTATTTTCTGAGGTCTGGGCAACTTTATAGACCATATTTATAGTCATTATGGTTCTGGTTAGTCTTCTTGTGGATCCCCTACAGGTTTTCCTAGCACCCTGAATTCCCAGTTCCACTTTCTACACTAATCAGTACTCCTCCTCCTATCATAGCATGCCTTCTTGCCTCTCTCCATCTTTGTACCCTTTGCCTTCCCCTCTTGCACTATATTTGGGGACAAGAGCCAGCAGCTATGGGCCCCTTGGTGATTGCTTACACATACTATTCCTTTTAGATTGTAAGCTCATGAGTGGGGTCCTCATAAGCCCACCATTCCTGTCAGGAACTTTGTCTAAAATACCAAATGGCTAGATGGCAAGCTCACGGGCAGGGTTCTTAACTCTAGTTGTGCCTGTATGTGTTAATTTTTATTCGTTATGTATGCTTTAACCACCCAATTTAAATTGTACAGCACTGCATTATTTGCTTGTGCTTAATAAATAAAAGGTAATAAAATATATACATACACATGAACAAAAATAAAGTTACATTGAGCAATTAGCTCATCTCGGATGTGTGGAATACTGGCGTTTCCAAAGATCACACATGTCGAACGCTGAAATGTGCAGCACGTAGAAATCACCTGTCCTCTGTAGCATCACTCACTACAAAGTTTCAAACTGCCTTTGGAAATAATATCAGCACAAGCACCACTCGTTGGGATCATCATGAAATGGGTTTCTGTGGTCAAGCAGCTGCACACAAGTTGAAGATCACTATAGACAATGCCAAACGTCGGGTGATGGAATATCTGGGTTCCATGGATGCCAGGAGAACAATACCTACCGGATTACATGGTGCCTACTGTAAAGTTTAGTGGAGGAGGGATCATGGTCTTGGGCTGTTTTTCATTATTAGAGCTAGACCCTTTAGTTCCAGTGAAAGAAATGTTAATGCTACAGAATAAAAAGACATTTTAGATAATACTATGTTTCCAACTTTGTGGCACTCGTTTGCGGAAGGCGATATCCTGTTCCAACATGACCATGTCATGACCTATTTTCATTTTACTTTTCTTTGTATTGGAATACCTTGTTCTTGTTAGTGGAACCCATTTTTAACTTGTTTTTATCATTTTTATATCCCGTTAAAATATATAGCTTTCCAAATTAATAAATATACATTATTTTTGACATTCTAAAATCATCAATTGTTTGGTCTGAAACATAGATTGTAGCGATGCCAATAGGAAACAACTAAGATGGAGAGTTGGATTTCTGGTAGAAAAGAATTGTAGTATAATGGGAAGTAGGAAACTGGAAGTCCAGTTGGAATTAGAGAATTAATAATAATATTAACGGCAACATGTTACCAGAGGAGAGAAGAATGTGCAGGAAAAGGGGATGTGAACTATGTAAAACGTGGTATTGAGATCCAGGAGGAGCAAAATGTATAGTAAACATTGGACTGGTGCCATCACAAGAGTCATATTCAAGTTATCTTATTTAACATTGAAGCCAGTTCTAGTTACTTTTAAACAAAAATAAAAGGAATCACAATTTCGCAAATAACTATAAAAACAATATTTTGAAAAAGTAAGCACATTCTGTTCAGTCCATGTTTTTATTGTGAAAATTTGATCGCTGGATGTGGTCATTTATAATAAGTGTTTTTATCCAATACAGCATGTTGATATGCTTCTGAACACGAATGGCTTCATCGAGGTCCATTTCCTTTTGGTGTTTTCATTCCTGCAACTCAAAATGTTTTCATAATCATTCAGGAAATACTTCAAATTTTCGTTTGATCTGCTTACTGAAGGAAATGATTATTACAAGGTGTGGCTAGAAACAACTGTTCGTGAAGTATGTTTCTGATTGTTCTGAAAGTTGTTTTTATTTTTTAGGTATTACAGACCTTATTTATTTTGAAATTGTATGTCTGGCAGTCCAAGATCGGTGTCAAAAGTCAACAGCTATCATGGCCCTTTCCTTTTGAGGTTAGCCCTGGATCAAGTCTAATTAATTTCCTTTTCTGAAGTGTTCTTCCTTAATTTCACCACACCCTTACAAGGTCAATCCAAGACAGTCAAGTCAAAAACCTAGCAATAACATAGAGAAATAGCATATTGGGGATGAATATACATAAAGAGGGCATATAATACATATGCAAATGATTCTAATCTGTAAACACTAACTCACAGGATTTGTTTAATGTAGAGAAGTATAAAAAGCAGGATTTGGGAAAAGTAACAAATCAGCATGCACACATCAGCTCCACATTGTCTTATCTATTTTCCTCCAAGTATTATAAAAAAAAAAGACAACAAAGACTTCTGTTTCCGGAAATTTACAGCCCTGCACCAGTATCTGGATCGTTTTTGAAAAACATCCTTCCCTTTCTCATCAGAGGAGTAAATCAAAGAGGCAGTAATGGCTGAGGTTCTTTTAGGCATCAGCGAGTATAAAAGTGTTTACCTCAATGATGTCTTTTGATCAAACAGAATTCTGTATCACTTACTTTACTGGTGGATCCTTCCTACTACCTAGCTGGGTAGGGACAGCAAAAATAATGGATGGATAGAGAGGAAGAGGGGGACGTTTTGTAACGTGAACTAATCTGTAAAAATCTATGTTCCAAGTCTGATTTTCACTAAACAAAAATTTTCATTGCCATTTATAAACTATATTGTTGATCGACATTCATTGATTTAGTTCTCTAGGGTTATTTATTAGAAAAAAGAACCTTCTATATTTTTAAAACTCATCAGTAGGACATTACAAGTGCCATTTTTTTTGTGCATATTGAATGGAAGTCTTTCATCCTGATATGATAAATAAGTTCAATCCAACCTTCAATGTCAAGATGCAATGGTCTGAAGTAGATTGAATATTATAATATATATATTATATACATATATTAAATATAGCTATTCTCATTGTAAGTTTAACTGGATTCTCAACATTTTTATTGTTCCTAGCCTTTTCTGGTTCTTATTTCTTGTCGTTTATCTCCATAATTTGGGTTGTCTGGGAATGTCTGTAAATGCTAAAATATTTTAATCTGTAATAAACTGTCATCTCTAACAGGAAACGAGGATGTGCAACTGTTCACACCAACTGAGAGACATCTAACATCCTGTTTAACGGAACCCATTCTTTCACTTTTTATCATGAAAGCATGTAGATGACAGACTAAGGAAAACATGCCTTTTATTTTTAACCAAATATTGAAAGGAATAATGTGACTAAGCACCAGAATTCACAGGAATTGACCTATAAGAATCATACTGAAATATGCAGTATCATATCGCATGTCAAAGATTCGAGGAGGAGAAGCGTTTCTGCGTCTCCCCTTCTCCACAAGTCTATCTGAACCTCTTGTGCATTTCTGCACAAAAAGGGGGGAGAGTGTGTGCCCGGAAAATCTGCCCCTTTGCGGAAGTGCAAAGAGGGAGACAGGAGCTTGGCTGGATCAAGTTGTGTTAGTGAGGGAAGGAGGGAGAGGGTAATGGAGGAACTGGGAATATGCATATATGGATGTGTGTGTGTGAGCATGGCTGTGTATGAGTAAGTGTGTGAGTATGGATGTGTGTTTGCATGTGAGCATAGGTGTGTTATTGTTTGCATGTGAGAAAGGATGCGTGTTTGCGTGTGAGTATGGATGTGCACATGTAAGTATGTGTTAACATGAGCTCGTAGGGTGTAAGTGTGTGCGTCAGCATGTATATGTGTATGCATATGTGTTGGGGTGAGTGCGTAAATCTGTGCAAATGTGAGAATGTGTGTAAGAATATGTGCCAGTGTGTATGCCAGTTACTGGGGGCAAGTGCACAAAGAAATAAGACAGAAGAACAAGAAGAAGCAAGAGAAGAAGTAGAGCTCTGGGAATGGAGACAGTAACCCAAAAGGGGTTGGTGGAGAAGGTAGAAAGACATTGAAAGAGTGTGAAAGCATGAGAGAGTGAATGTATTTATCATGACATAATAATGGATGTGGGTGTGGTGGGCAGGATTGTTGAGGGGGCAGCATTTAATCCTTGGACCGAGGCAGCACACTGTCTTGGGCCGTCCTTTTAAACATTTTTATCTCAATACCATTAATTCACAGAAGTAGCACATGCAAACAACGCAACACATTTATTCATATTTCTTCTTTATGAAATTCACCAGAATTCCAAAGGGTCTGCTTTTGACTTGGAAAGAAAATGTTGTTATAAAATAAATGATTTGGCTTCACAGACAAATTAAAAAACGTGAAATGTTAAACTGGACCAATATATATCACTATTATGTATGGAAAATAATCCCCAATATACATTGTATTTTTTAAAAAGGAAATGACCTATAAAACATAACATTGGTGCACACTATACATCTGTCAGTCGTTAAAGCACTCAGGATTTAAATCGTCTATCTACTGGGAATTTAGTAACATTTATTGTAATGTTTTTAGGAAGCGCATAAAAAACATCATGCTTTTCTATTTTGGTGCGCCTTAAAGAACGTTTCCATGAGTAGATTTTTGGCATATGTAGTATAAAAGGGCATTGTGTAGCATAAAAGGGCATCAATCACTTGCACATTATGCCATCAGGAATAAGGTGTGTTTCTTCGAAAATGTATAACAAATACATACAGTTACATATAAGAAGTCATATGAGGCTAAATAACAGAAATTATGGCATTTCATTTCTTATAGATCCCTACAGTTTCTGAAATGGAAGTGCTGTGGCACATACTCTCATCCTTCACTGTGATGAAGAGATATATGATGAAGACTGGAGTTCACAGGGAAAGGGGGCATTTTAAGGGTCACGTTGCCACTACTCAACAAATTGTTTTGCTTTATTTCACAGGAAAAGGAAATAATATACTAAGATGGCCTATGATTCTATGAATGACATTCTATGACTACTGCCCCATCTGTTTACAACATTTCCGGGATATACATAGGAGACTCACCTGACTCACTTATTATAACATCCGTAAAGTCAGTAAGCAATCATCAGTGAATGAGAACGATGAATGATAAGGAACCCCTTACCACTACATGACTCCACTAATCTTCCTTTTACAATGAAAGCGGGGCTACCATTCTTGCCAGGATCTTTGTATAAAAGTGCCAGAATTCTAGATTGGAAACTCACCAGCAGGGTCAACAACCCCTGCCGTATCTGTAGGTGGAAATATAGCTTTGTTATATATGTGTTAACCACCCCATATTTAAATTGTACAGAACTGTGGAATAAATAAATAAGGAATAATAATAATCTCTTAGAAAACCATTTCTCTTTTGTTAGCCTAACAAGTGCCAAATACATTAAGCACTAATGACAAATGGCTAGAAAAAAGAGTGAGACAAGAACCAAAAACATTGTATTTGCTTACTGCTTGAGAAAATCCTAAATTTTAGCTGATTTGTGCCATTACAGAGGAAAAATATCAGCATTATATCTGCATATCAGACTAATCCAAACCAAAAAAGAAAATTTAGGACTGATATGCAAGCCAAATTTCCTCTGCACCAGGGATCCAACAACCTCAGAGGTGCTTTCAAGGGCTGGTTGCTATCCCTTTAGGCATAGTGAGTAGACTTGAAGCGGAAATGGTCCGAATCATTTTTGGCCCATTTGCACGTCTAATAGTGAGCAAAGGGGTCCACAACCTGGGCTCGAGAACCACAAGAGCATGCATTGTCTGCCTAACCAAGGTTGTTCAGGGCCCTATTACAAATAAATCTTAAAGTCCTAGCTATGTACATGGGAAAACATTCCTCTGTTATTTCCTTGCCCGTAAGGACGCTTGTGAGGTTGTTTCTGTCGGCAGGATGAGCCAAATTCTATTTGTGGTATCTGTCATAGCTGGCATGTCCAATAGCAAAATACAATTAATGCTTTTTTCCAGAAACATCCCAAAATTAGGAAAACAAAAAACAAAGCCAAAGCAGCTTTTTGACATTTTTTTCTAGGTGTCAACTATGTGCTAGTTTTGTTTTTGTATCACAGGATAGAACTGTTAATGAACGCAGCCACATTTCAATTACGAAACTTAAGTTGAAGACTTGTTTTTATCTTGAAAATGTTGAAGTTGAGCCTCATGACACTGAGCACAAGCAACTGGAATGTGGTGTTGATGCAGCCTGACAGCACTGATGCTGCCAGAATATTTTGAAGCTACTTTAGTCAGATTACATTAAGGTCTATTACATTGATACCCTAAATACTCCCTACATGTTGTTGAATACATCCAGCTATTATCACAGCTAACTTTATTTATAGGACACCAGTAGATTCCTTAAAGCTTTTAAGATAGGTTAGTAAATAAGGAAAAATAGAGTGAAAAGTAACAATAACAGTAAAATCGACCTCATAACAAACTGACAATAAGATTAACATATGTTAAAAAATACTGGTACAAAGGGAGAAGAAGACCCTCTTCTTATGGTCTCTTTAAGCTTATGGTCTAGTGAATGCTACATTCACAGGCTTCTGTTGCAGTCGAAAACCATGAATTAAGGTAAATTAACGCAGAACACATGATATTGCTAAATTCCTGTTATACAGATGGATCATATTAACAAAATACATCACATCAGATTAACTACTGCTGAATGCATGTTTGAAGCTAGTTGGAATCTACAGCCTATGTGGCAAAAGGTAAATATTAGAGTTTAAGTCATTTGTTCATTGTAACAAATGAATACAAAAAATGAAATGCATACATATTTTTTAGAATTTGTTGTGGATGGCAGGAAGTGAACAGCTCTATTCTTTTTTTCTCCATAAAGAGATATGGTGCTCTGGTACTGGGGACCTACCTCTATAGCATTGGTTAGTGAATGCAGTGTGGTGGTGCTGCTGATCGATGGAACAATAGTAATTTTGAGCTTGTAGCTGTGGCCTTGCTCACCCAACTATCATCTTGGGCCGCTTGAAGTGGGCTTCATGGAGAGGGGCCTCCTGCTGCCAGAAGAGGTGGACATATGCTCTCACTTGCCCAGCAGGAAAACAATCACTCACAGCACTCGATTGCAGAGGCCTTTAGGTGGCAAACCCATTTCAGAGGCCACTAGAGGTCAGTCCGGGGCTCTAGATTTCCTGGTAATCCTTTGGCGTTCTGGTTGGGAGTGTGGCATCCAGAGGCTTTCTCCCTGGCCTACTTCCTTATCAAAAGACCTTCAATCTCCCATAAACTGCGTTGAATTGTTACAACTGAAACATTATACCCTAGAGGTGTGCTACGTGGCCTGCTTAGATTTGTCACTTCATATGGACGTCCCCTACCTGCAAGCTACAAATTTATACGGCTGATTTAATAGTCCTGTCTTAAGTCTTGAACCTTTGTGCTCCTGTCACTAGCTGTCAAGCTAGGTTACTAGGATTAGTCTTTCTAAAGTGTTCAAGGTCTCCCTTGCTATGCAATAACTGTTAAGTGTGGAAGGTCCGATGATTGCCCCATATCATTATACTTGTCCTGGGGGGGAATCTCCAGCCTAGAATGCTTATCAAAATTGGTCTCTAAAGCTATACCTTACAAAGAGTTATCCATTGGTGGCATCATGATGACGACTCCCTTATTTGTGAGTAAAAGGCTTGCCAAAACCCAGGCCTGGACTGGCCATCGGTGCCTCCCACATAACTTTACTAACACTCATGTGGTATATTCTGCCCTAGTGTGTGACCAAATGCTGGTTACGCAAAGCTGCACCCTGCAAAAGTGTTACTTTTGATTTTATCGGGACAACTCTCTCGTGGGATTTGATTCAATGAATATTAATATTTTGCTGATTGATAAAGATTTCTTTAGGTCAGGACTATGGCTGTTATCTCTTTGACCTAGTTTTAAAATACTTTGTTATAATGGGGGCTTGATTTCTTTATTGTATCAGTCTATAGCTTTTATAAATTTCCTCTCCTACATTGGAAGATGTAACGATGACCTGATAATGATGTGGTGATAATGGTACATATACCCAAGTTTGACACATCACTAGTGAAAATAGGCTAACGCCAAAAATGAGCCTGGTGGTCAGACAATCACTGGCAGAACAGTGGCTACAGATGGATCGGCCAGACCTCATTAGGTTCTGCCAAAAAACGAAGTGTCCTTTCTCTTTTTTCCTTTGTTTTTATGATTTATTTTTTGTTTGGTTTCTAGCCTTCTGTACTATTGAAATACCAGACCGTTCACAAATAGTTTTATTTGATGATGTATACAGGGGGACTTTATAAATAAAACATATAAAAAAAATGTTCATTCTTCTTTCTTACATACTATAGATTAAATATTTGCTACCAAACAATTGTAGCATGAATGGGGAGAACTTTCAGTCATTCGGTCACAGGGTTGATTTAACCTTATCCTTGTGTGTTTGTAACGCACAACCAAATGCAATCCTACTTTCCATTAGTATCTGATAGAGCTCTAGCAAAAAATGGCTCCATGTAAAAACATGATTTATCAGAACTCTATTTAATGTTAATGTTTTTAAACACTTCTATTCATTATGCTTAGCTGAATTCTTTAAATTGTACCTGTTGGAGAAAAAAAATTATTAGTAAAGATAAAACGTTACTTTTATATTGCTTTCAACCACTGAACATGTAGATATGGTTTGTAAATAAAAAGGGAAAACAAATTGATAGGGGTGGCTGTGAATGGATGTGGCAGATTTCCAGCGGTCAAACATGCACAGAGCCCCCACTACAGCTGCCCCTTTTGTGGACCCCTGTGTGTCTCCTAGGGTTTTCATTAGAACCGAGAAAAAGGGGCAGATGCCCAGGCCCTATACAACCTCAAATAATGAAATCATTCCTTACATTGAAGTGGTTTCTTTCATGTGTACTTGCTTTCTGGTGTCTGCTTCAACGTTAGAATGCGTGTCTGTATTATAGATACTAAAGCGGCTTCCTGCCTTTTGGAATGCCTTTCCACTTGTCCAAATGCAAGAGGGGAGGTGGTCTTTTGGATAGAGTAGGGATGAGACATCCATGAGGGAATAGGCAACAAACAGCTAATGATATGCATGGACATGAGTGGAAGAGACATGAGTGGAGGACAGAAAGGCTAGGGTGTTGTCAGCAAGTTTTACTGGAAGCCAAATGTGTTAACTAGATTGTGAGGTGAAGGGGAAGCGAGTGACAGAATTGAGTAAAGAAAATCTTATTTGGAATGAAGTATCGCATATCTGTAGTGAATGAAATCTCTTTTAAGAGTAAGATTCTGTCTTGCCACATTTAGCCGTGCGAGAGCAGCTCTGAAGGTGAAAAGTTAATGGGAAGCCAGTGTTTAGAGACGGATGTAAAAGATAACAAGGGCAATTCTGTCAAGTGCTGAGGAAGGATAAGGGGTACTAGTAAAGATGAGAGCTATTTTAAGACATAGTTATGTAACTGTCTGTGCATGTAAGTTAGATGGTGTTTTGTACTGGTTTCAAAGGAAAAGCCTGAAATGAGACAATGGGCAAAACGAATTTGGAGACTTCATCATGAATGAAGATCTAAACAAGTGAATTCCCCTCAGTATGTAGATAGATAGTCCATCAACAATAACTGAGACAAATGGTTAATAAGAATTTAACCCTTTCAGTCTCAACCAAGTGGGTGCCAACCATGCATACCAGGGATGTCTTCAAACATAGTTTATAGCAGCTACACCTTGGCCAAGGCTTCACCTGTGCCCTCCACTGGCAGGTAGTACACAGGACTCGAAGGCAGAAAGCATTGAGCGAGGTCTGTTCTGGAAGCTGCATAGAACATAATTTCACTATGGCGGCTTTTAAGAGTGACCAAGGCAAAGCAAGCCAGGGCCTAGAGGGCCTAGAGGAACTGCCCCTTTTTTTTCCAGCATTAAAGATGGTGCTGGGCACCAAGTGCTTCTATTAATGCTATATGAGACTGAAAGGCTTTTTGACTTTAACAGAACTTTTCCTCGATAAAATATGGAACACATTAATATTTTTTGTGGTGAATATTATAACAGCACTGCAATAATAACTATAAAATTTGCTGCCGAAGTGAGGTCATTTGAATCCATCCCTGATAAAGTGTTGACATAAACCTGCAAGCGTCAGATATTTTTTTAACTGATTTTGTATAAATACACTATGAGATGGTGTTGTAGAGTTTAACATTTTTGTCATAATTTATTGTTTCCTGTTGGAAATGATTTAGTTAGCTGAGTCAAAAACCCCAGAAATAGAAGAAAATGTGATTTAACTTGGCACCAAGTTTTTTGAAGTAGTTACTGACGCATTATATATGAGCTAATTGGCAAAGTGGTAATCTTTTATATCTAACGAAAGGCCAATTAGAATACCATCATGAAATCCTCGTTTCAAAAATATATTTTGATTTTGTTAAAGACCAATCACAATTGTCAAAGCAACCTAATGTTCGTTTTTTGTCCCAATTAATTGTAGATATTTAATGTATAAGAATACATCAATTTAAATTAAACAACTTCATTCTAACAGCTTTGATTGGTTAGTACACTAGGGACACCCCAGGTACTGTAATAAACGTGAAAAATAGGGCTAGGGGCTAAATATAGGAAACGAATAGGACTGACAGCAAGATGTAGCTGCTCATGATATTTTTTTCAAAACCCAGAGTCGGTAGCTGCTGATGATGATGATGTTGGGAGACAAGAGTGACCAAAGTTCACACATAAAGAATGCGCCCTGTATGTATGAATCACTGTTTAGTGCTACAAAGTAAACTGTGTGTTTGCATAGCAGCCATATATCTATTACAAGTGTTAAGGGCATTCTATCAGATGTGGCTTTGACTCAATGTGTACTCTTTTAAATGGGTTTATGGGATCTTGCAAGTCCTTTGCCTCACAGTAGCCTGTGGTAGGTTTAAAGGAATTGTAAATGTTATAGGAATCTTTTTTGTACATAGGTGTTTAGGTGTAATTAACACGGCAAGGCCAGCTGAACCTAGTCTTAGGGTACCAGCGGAAGGTTATGGAAGATCCACCATTTCTATTTTGATAAACATTTTGATGTTTCTCCAACATTGAATGTCATGATCATAAGTGTACCATGAGTATGCAAATAGAAGTGGATGCAAGTACCTGCAACTAAAATTGGTGAATTGTAATTAAGTTCATGTGAGATTACTTAGAACTTGCTTGGCTTCAACAGCAGCTTGCAACCTCCCCCAAGCATTAACCAAATGCAAGAACCCTCTTCTTCCCCTACCTTGTGTGTGGTTGATTGGGAGAGGGCTAATAAATTGGCTATGGGAGATGTAGAGTCCAGTAGGATGGGGATTGCATATAATTGAAATCACTACACGAAGGCATGGAGACCACCTATAACTGTCACGTCCCCAGAACCCATGTTCCATGTCCAATCAATTTACACATTGGGTGTAACTTATAAAAAAGAAAACATGGCATTGGCCACAGGATGGGGAGAGGCTTGGATGTTCTCCAAACCTCCCCATAGGGTATTCTATATTAGTTAATAAAAGGGTTATAGTTAGGCTACATCATTCCTTAGCTCCTACCAGGGATTTGGGAATATGGAAACCCCTGCTCCTTAGTTAAAAGGCTGTACTGTACTCATCATTCTTCCACTCCATTCAAATCTTTATTTTTGAACATTTTCTTTTACATTTTTATTCTTTAAATTGTGTTTGGGTTAAATTTGCAGTTCTTTTAACTTGCATTCACAGCTTGCAACCAACATAGGTACTGATGTTGGAACGTTAGCATTAACTCTTTACACCATCATTCAATTACCTCCGATTCTTCTAGCGTATTTACACATCACCCCATCCCTTGAAGATTCCTTGCTTTTAGTTTGCCTGGGTCTTAGAGCTTAACTATGTCACACATAGCTAAATAACCAACACATAATACACATATGTGGCTTATTTATAAGGGTATAAGTTAGGGAAAATATATGTACAAATACTGCCTTACAAGGATTGTTCGCTTCTGATAAAAAGGTAAAAATGCATCACTTCTCAGCCTTTTGGCTAAGATCAAGTGAGTACCTGTGAAGGGGGAAAGCTTGGTCCTCTGGCCTTAGGGCTGGGAACAGCATCAGAGAGCCCGAGGTTGTTTTAGTGTCCCCTGGCATGGATCTTCTAGGGCACTTGGCACTTTGAGAGATGTGTGGGGGCACATTTTCTTTCTCACTGTGCACGGGTTGGTAAGCACACTATATTCACCCGGATCCCTTCTTGATGCACTTTTTATACCCACCCTTAATTTGCCCCGGCCCATGGCTGGTAGATTAAAAAGGTCCCACTCCACCACCAGTCATAGACCGGGGCAAATTAAGGGTGGGTATAAGAACTCCATCAAGAAGGGATCCGGTTGAATATATTGGCTGGGGCCTGTGGATATTTTCACTGGCACTTGATTTGCACTAGTATTTTTCAGTTTTTTTGGTTCAGAGCACACGTGATTATAAGTTTGGGTAGTGTGCCTCCTGGCCCCAATTCCCTCTTGAAGACTTTCGGTTGTTGCAGACTGAAGACTACAGTGGGCCTCCTTTCGGGGAGACCCTTGAAGATCCGACCCACCCAAGGCTTCTGCCAGGGTGGGAGGGAAGAGGCTGCATATCCCCATGGGGAGTGCAGTCCCAGAAGATGAAGACTGGTACTCGGCTCCACTGTGACTCTATACAGTTTGGGAGCACCAGTCATCATGTTTTACTAGGATGGTAGTAGAAGACGAAGAGCGCAAACCTCAGGCTCTCAAAAAAAAAAAAAGTAAAATGTATTTGCCGATTATATTTTCTTTTGTAATGAGTTAGGTTTATGGCAAAAAATAAAAAAAGCTATAAATAATAGGGGTAGTATAATATATGTGAATGCGAATTTGCACATTTAGAAGTAAATTTGCTCATGCATGTATGGACTATATATGATTTATATTCCTAATTCTATAAGAGCACACATATTGTATTGTTCAGAAATACCATAGTCCACGTTTTTCTTCTTCTGCTAATCAAATGCTTTCAGTAAGTTCTCTGCTATTCTTTTTACTGGTCTACTAAAAAGTAATGTCTAATGAAATATCAAACTAATGTTAACAGCAGCATTCCACGTAGTTATATTCTTCAAACATCCTTTTTTGGAAATGTGTAATAAGAGAATTCTTTACCTCCCCTGACTGCAAGAAAAAAAAAACTGTCAAAGAGTGATTTGTATGTTATATTCCTTTTCCTAATGGTTAATTGTTATGTTTTACAAACAATATCCATTTTAGGGAAATGTAAGTAATTTACTGTGCAGTGGGCCATTAGCTAAATTTTAGGAGAAGTGGTTCTGTGATGGTTTTCATTCCTTCTACCTGATTGTTGAAATTCAGCAATGTCAAAGTATATAATAAAATTATAACCTGCCATGGCTCATCTTATCCAGAGCAGCAAGCCCTCCTAGAGTATTATAAACAACCCCCCATCCTAATGCAAGTGGTTTGAATTCTTGGGTTCCATGAAAATATTAACAGGCATTTACCAGCCTGTGCCCGTATGCTCTCACATCATTACATCTGCTTTTAGCTCAACTACTATATACAGTAAAGATGCAGTGATGGTCAGGTTAATCTTTTTATATACATTATAAGTAATCTTAATTTAATGTATTGTCAGCATGAGAAATTCAAAGATGTCCTTGGATCATGTTAGCCAGATGCTTCACTCATAGAATAATCAACAAATTCTGTTTTGGTTTCCCCATAGGCCAGTGGTGACCCTAAACTTATTAATACAGTTAATATGGTTAATATTCGTATAGGGTAGCACCACCTCTGACTGTCTGAACCCTTATTTTGACACCAGCATATAATACAGTATAAAAGGGTAAAATCAAACAAATAGCCAACAAAGTCCTCAATAAAAACATCGAATAAACACACATTTGGTGTTTTGATTTTTATTGAGGATTTTGTTGGCTATTTGTTTAATTTTACCCTTTTATATTATATTCTGATGGTTATATTTTGGCTTAGTAACTGAACATCAGATTATTGGAGGTTCTACAATTGAAGAAAGCAGCCAAGATATGTTTTTTATTCACTGTGAGTATCCTCCGTGTGCACAGTTTCCATGGTTAAATTTGTACGACCAACATATGTGTTAATGAATCACATTCAGGTCTGTGTATGCTGGCTCCATGTGTTAGCGAATAAATATAAATAAACCAAAGCATCATTTATCTTCATTGTGCATCTTCTCCAATTTTGCTTTTTAATGCTTTCTGGATTATATAACATTACAACAAGAAGTCGGACTTCTAAAATGCTGACACCTTAATAAACTAAAGCAAAATAGGTTAATTTAGGTAAAATGAATTGCAATGAGACATACTACAGCGGTGATGAGTACCGTATGTGGTGATGTACATTATAGCACAAAATACTTTTAATACGCATTTTTTTGAAAATTACAAACGGCATTCTTTAAAAAATAAAGCAGCAGCCAATTGGTGGCATTGAAATGAATGCGGGGTTTGTTACACATGTACACTGGGCCAGCGGTATTCACTGGCAAAATCATGGTAATACAGTATATCACCTGCAAGGAAATATGTTTGGCTAAGTACCTCTCCAGTCTGGAAAGTAGCTGAAGGCAATGGGAGAAGGGGCAAAAGCATATGGACGATTCAGAAGAAAATTTCTATTGAAAATTAAAAGGACCCCTCAGCTTTCATATCTCTTAAAGTGCATATGATGGTTGAAGTGCCCCTTTAGCTTTAGGGAATAAAAAAGTGACATTTTATAATATCCATGTGACCATACACAAACTATTACAAATAGACAAATTCCCAAATAAAGTGGATATATAGAGAACTGCAGTCTAGAAAACTACAGAAATAGATTATTCAAGTGCCTTATACAATATAAGCATTTATGGAGGGTTCTACATGAGCAGGAGAGCTCCGTACAGCTCATATGCCTTTATCATATCTGGGGGCTTGCTGAAGGACTGCCTCCCTGGGACTATCTATAAATTCGGGGCAGGGGAGCAGCATTAAGTAACACCCACTCCCCACCCAGTTTCTGCCTGACACCCACCCTTCCTTCCCCCTGTCTGTAAGTCTACTAAGCTGTAAGCTGGGACAAGTCCCTCCCCTATGCATGACTAGCTCCGCCCCTTTCCAAGAGCAACCATTGTGCGCATTGGGAGGTCATCAATATAGTATGCAGTGTACACAGCAATATAGAATGCATACGCAGTGTCCTTATATACCATTATCACTTAATTTGGCAGAGGGCTTCTTGAAATCAGACAATTCTTTCAATAAAGGATGAGCAATCCTTGCATGATGTGTTTAGCAAAGAAAAAGCCGTGGATTGTAAACTTTAGAGCAGAGCTCTCTTTAACCAATCTGGCGATTCTAGTTTTGTCATAGTCATTCAGTATATGTTTTGTAGGAAGCTCTGCGTAAAATTGTTTATGGTATATAAATAAATGATGATGATAATATAACGGCACAGAATATGTCTTAAGGGAAGCCTTCCATACATGATTATGAAACACTATGAGATTACAAAAAAATTAAAGAAATAAATTCACATGTCTGAGCCAAATGGAGTAATTAAGGAATATTAATATTTTCACAGCTCCTAAAAAAAGGCTGTCCCCGTTTGCAACCGTTCCTGACTTTCTTTACCATTATCCCAGCTACATGGTCTTACTCTATAATGAAAACATTTGTTAAAGAAACAAATCATGTAAAATTAATGCTTCCGATGCTTTCCAGCATTCCCTCGAGCACACAGGAACCGCTTACTCGCCTTTAGCAGTCGGATCTTTATCTTTGTTGAGATAGGTGCTCTGCCAATATCTTCACAAATACAATTTTCAAACAACAACTAAAGCTCTCACAATGCATCTGTCCAGAATACATGAACCCTAATGAGTACTATGGAAGAATACTAATAAAAAAAATATAAAAAAGATAATAAAACTGTATAATAAAAGTACTCCTGGAGGGAAAATATGTTAATAATCCATACTTTATTTTCTTCTTTTCTTGTTAAATGTCTACATCCTATGTACCTAAATACGAGGTTTCCGTAGAACCATTTTCAAAGACTGTCTCCGTATGAAATCATGGTATGCTGCGGACTTGACATGATATAAATTGGAAATAACTTGGAACTGTTGGTGGGCACTGTGGTATGCGCTGTTCCTGAATACATTATTATTTATCTCTGTCAATTCTGAAAAAGCAGAGCTTTAGCCAATAGCAAATCCAAACACAAAGCCGGGAAAAAAAATTCCATTATAAATTTAAATTAATTGTACCGAAGTCGCTTGAGAATTGTTGCTTAGTTTTCAAGCGTATGATTCTGTTCCAACACTGCAGGGTATATCATGCATTTTTTTTCTTTTTTCCCCCTTAGAACTTAAATATATTACTTAGTAAAGAATGAACTGATTGTTATGCTCTTGTTACTTTGAGAATAAACCAGTTTTCCAGGTAAAACAGAAAAAAATTATGGAACGATTTGTGGAAATTTACAGGTATTACATTTTTTTTAGCGAGCTGTAAGACTACTTCTTTGTGCAGAAAACAGGACTTTCACTATTAGACTGAGAAAAGGGACACGGTGGAAAATATCCGAAGCAAGGCCGATGATTACTTTGGTTTTTGGCTGGAATAAACTTGTACAAACAGAACAGTTTAGCAGTGTTCATAAAGGACATAATACTGTCTGCTTCATGGTCCTGGAAAATACGTAGCTTTTCATACTCCTAAATTTGACCGTTTTTCTGCAAAAGGTCTGTGTTTAGATATATAGATAAAGCTTGAGTCCACCTTGTAGTAAACATGCATAGGATTTGTTTATTTTGCACTCCAACACAAAACGGTTGTAACTCGACCATATACTAGTGGTGAGTAGATAAGTAGATCAACCTCCCTGCAGAAGCAGTAGAGGTTAATGCAGTAATTTAAATATGCATAGGACAGACATATGGCTATCCGGAATTTAAGATGAGATCAAGGCCTGATTCATGTTTGAGTATATACAGCAGGAAAAACAAGCAGACAAGATGGATTGAATGGTCCTTATCTGGCATCAAATTCTATGTTTGTACTTAGTTATTAAGACCCCAACTGGAGAGGCTGACAAAGACGTGTTGCTGTTCAGAAAACCCAGAACAAAGGTATTTCATGTTGGGGATTTTCAGCAGTGTGATGTTTTTGAAGGCATCTCCCAAGTTTTGGAGGAGTTTAAAATTTTTTCTAAGTGATGCATCATACAGTTGTTTTAACAGAATATTTCGTTTATACAGCCTAATAATTTAAGATGTACTGTTATAAAGGCAGATAGAATTGGCCATACTACCTTAAAAATGCAAAGTCCCCATATATAATTTATGTGATACCAAACCCATGTTGTAACTTAAGGAAGATAAGTTATGTAAAGTTTGGGCCCTTTTATATTTTCGAATAAAGTACCAATTACTCTACATTAGTTATTTAATTCCTGCCTTTTTGTTCCTTTTTTGGCATTTACTCTTAGCGCCGGATATAATTGAACAAGTAGAAAAAGCATATACGGTATGTTTAAGGATTTCATTATACACGAAATAAAAGATTGGATAAAACTTCTGTCTCCTTTCTGTTGAGATTATTGTATAACCCAACATGCCAATGACCTTTCCTTCTTGATTGCTAACCATTTGAATGGGAGAGAGGTAAGAAGAGAGAGAAGAAAAGATGAGGGGAAGAAAGAGTGAGAAGTCATTGCATTTCCTCAATCTTCTTCTTGGACTACTCACATAACCTTTACAGGGGTTAGATCAGGTCTTCTATGTTCTACATCCAGTTCCAAATATTTATGCTGCTTTGATTGGCTAAATTGCGAGGGCCTAGCCAATAAAATAAACACAAAGATTTGAGTTAAGATATAGAGTCGCTGAAGAACAAATAGGCAGAAGCCAATATTAACACACAAGAAAGAAGAAAAATATACTGGACTGTATTTATCAATCAACTACCTTTTTTATTTTAACCACCCAGGATAGAATTATATATTCCAACAGGTGTCCTCCGCCTCTGCAGGTCCTGTGAGGGTTTGGCATTGCCTTCACCTGGAGGGAGGAATAAAACATACTGATGGATTTAGTTAAGGGCCAAACACCGGGAAGACTAGCACTGCTCCTCTATATTGCAAAAGCATTGCCTTACAATGGAAAAACCATAGAATAATTATGGTTTTCCTTGACAGGGCCAGAAAAGCAGCATGGCCGCTGTTCTCCAAGGAACCCTACAGTGTTTAGGGTGATAGACAAGGAAGTAAAACAAATAAATATACATTGTAGTAAACATAAGTACAATGTATGACCTGTCAGCCAAATACTGAAAGTCATGGCAGGTACTTTTTTTAATGAAACATATTTTTGTTTCACATATTGTATTTTGTAGCAGTTTTACAAAAAGGAAACAACAAAGCTAAGAATAAGTAACAGAAAGAACATGATAAGATAAACTCTAAGTACATAATAGCTATGGATGGACTGTAAATTAAATCCTCTAGAGGACCACGTTCAAGTTACCATTTGTGTTTGTTTATATAAAACCAATACATTGATAAATTGGCCAAAAAAAATCATATGTTTACAGCTATGTATTATATTATATATAATATTATATGTCTTCCCAACTAGCCCGTGCTCCCCACTGCTCGTAAAAAACAAGACAGTGTGGCAGTGTCCAACAATCCTGTGAAAACCGGGACTGTTACAAGGTATGGGTCATGACGGCCATTTAGAAATGAATGTAAGAAATCTTATGTCAAATTTTGGTAATGCAACAGGAATCCTATGTCCAGTTTCTTTGGCATTGAAATGGTTAGTCATCTTAATTTTACACGTCTTTATCCCCTCCTTGGATTTTGGATTCTAGTTTGAGTCATTTCTGTGTCTTAAGTGCAGAACAACATAGTACTATAGTTTTTTGTGTGTTTAGCAATTGATAGTCTGTGTAAATTCATCCATAAATTGAGTTTTTGGCTGGATTCACCTATTTAACATCCTGTTTCACACTCAGCGCACCGTATCATATACACATCGTTTTCAGAGGTGCTTGAATGTAATGCACTGATGTTATATATCTTTGCTATTGTTTTGATCACTATTTTTCCCAGCAGATGTCCTAAAAGCTTAGAAAAACTATATGTCGGTCTAATAAAGAAAGGCCCAAACCACAATACTGATTTTTTTTTTAAGTATATAGACACATATATCTTTGAACATGTTTCTCTTTACCGCACATTAAGCTTCAGTTTAGTTGATTTTCCAAAACGTTCCAGATGACTGCACTTTCCCCTTAGCCATAGGTGTCCATAACTTTGGATGGTGCAACTAATCTTTTCATCAAGCTTAAATGTAAGCTGGCTAGGGTTTCTAAAGGCATCACCTTACATGGGGGACATTTCTCTGGGGATTTGGTTTTCTGTTTAGATTTCATTTGAAATGTTTGGATTTAAAAGAACTTACATATTAATTTCAAACTCAGCACATTTAATAAATAAAAATCCTCAGGCAAGCTGTAAGGCCTCTTGAATGCCCAAAATACCAGGCTTAAACTAATCTTTTTTTTCCTATATTTTAATATAAAATGAATTTTAGCAACGTTCGTAATTGGCATTCTTAGTGCTTATTTAATCCTTGTGTTTTTTTGCTGTGGTTTTTACCCAGTACCTGTTTTTTTACATACAAAATCCTAGATGGATTTAACAGGGAATTTTCACACTTTGCAGAGAACAGTATGCAAGGGGGTATAGGAGGCCAAGACAATAAGAGAATAGCGGCGATAGTGCGAGGGTAAATGGGACAAAGAGGAGTGGGACAACTGGGTTGGAGAATTAAGTGTAGGAGAGATGCAAAAACGACCAATGGTGAGATGGAAAAAAAGACTAACTGGAATAGATGGCAATATTGGTTGACGGATATGAAAAAAAGGATTGGGGTCATTAGAGGACAAAGTGACTCTCACAGTGACTAACTGCATAGAACAGGTTTAGTTTTTGTTATTCTGCAAAATATAAGTTATGTTGTTTGCAAATTTCTTAAGCTTTGTGAAGATACTGTGGTCTGAAATAAAAAAACAAACCCTTGAGGCTTAGAATTCTACAAGAGAACATCAACTATTTATAAAAAGGCACCACCACCCAACGGACTCCTTTGACTGATAGGATCTTCCCTTGTTCCTGAATGCCAAGCAGCTGTTGCAACAGCTACTTGGAAAAATTAAGGAAATATTTCTTATGCAAAGCATCAAACAACATGAAGGATCAAGCACAGAGGATGCAAGAGAAGGCAACTATCGGTTTCACTGACATTTATCAATAATTGATGTCTTCTTCCAACCTTATGTTGTGTGGAGTTTTAAATGTCCTTTAGAGTATGAACATAGTAAAAAAAAAAGTAGCACATTTTGTCATGATAGAATTGTGGTCACATTATGTTTATATCTCAGATATAACCTTTTAATCCTTATTTTATCCATCCTTTATTATAGATACCCAGGGCTGCTATTCAGAAATCTTGAGGCCCAGTAAAACCTAAAGATAGCAACCCTTGCCATGTCTCCTCCCACTGCTCAGTCCCATGCTCCCAATAGGACAAGCTCACAATGAGGCCACGAGACGCGAATGTTCGGAAAGCAGCCACCAAGCCTAAACCCCTAGGAATAGGGCCACTATGTACCAATCCTTGGTGGCCTTAGCATGCCAGGGCCCAGACATGGATAACAAGCTATGTGGGCCAATGCTCGGTTGGGGAGCAGGCCACAAGGCCCATGACAGATCAGGGATGCTGGACTCCTTGTTTGGCCGGGCCTCATACAAAGGTGCTGGCTTTACCCTTTACCCTGTGGATATCTTTATTCACCAATCCACCAAATGCATTGGACAGAAGTACAAGACTTACTCAGTCAAGAATTGAACACACAAGTAACTTGTGCTATATTAAGTCCCTGTTTAGGAGAAATTCTAGCTCCCATGTGCCATTACATTATAGATATTAAATTATATTGGCCAAATCTCTCCTTCAAGAAAAAGTATACTTCAGTCTGCCATGAGCCGGTGAGGTGCAGCTGGTAGGTCAAAGAGGTCATATAAACAGAGTTGCCAAGTTGGTGGTATTTGACCGGCTTGATAATCTTTTTAAATGGTCAAGTTGGTTGCATACTTTGATTGCCGCTATAGAGAGCAGGTTTTTGCGGGGTGGAGGCTCTGCCTTGCTTATATTCTGACAGCAGACAGATGTTGCAGCTTGAACCGGGTGCCATTACATTTAAAGAGAATGCAAGGAGAAGGCAGCCTTCTCTCTGGTAGCAGACAAATACAATATAACAAATACATTATAACCAATCAAATACAATTCAAAGCAACAATGGCACTAACCTTTTTAGTCTTCTGTCTCTGTGTGGTTAACCTCTTCAATGCTGAACTTTTAGTAATTTGTAATTAACCTATTTAATACTGGACTGCAGAACCTCCAGGTATGTATGTAGTTAATCTTTTCAATGCTGGAGTGCAAATCTTCCATATGTGTGTGGCTAACCTTTAATTATTTCATGGTACTGTGGCTGGAACGGAGGGAGCTGGGGCAGTGTTACTATTACGGCGTGCTAAAGTCATGTTTTCCATTTTGAATTTGGCAATCCTACATATAAACAAACCATTAAAATATGTTCCCGAAGTTCAATTTGAAAATTAATTTTATTCTAACTTTCCTAGATAAAAATGGCAATCCTGATATAAAACAGAACATTCCCATACTGCCTGTCCTGTGTCCTTTTTTTTACTGGAACACCAGACATACGGCATGCTTGTAGCATGATAAACCAATACAGTATGTACGTCCATCTGATTAATCTGAAACATGGCATGTCAACTAATCTACGCAAGTGCACATGGCTAAAACACCCACATAGTTGACTGTGTTGTTTAAAATTCCATACCAGTCTTCCAGAACGCTGGATATTATACGCCTTCTTAAAAATTCTTCTGCAATGGTTTATGCTCCTGATCCACATTAACATTTCAGAGAGATTGAACCTACTATTTACATTTGATAAAACACTGGATTAAGCAACATTGCTATATATTTTAAAGTAAAATACACAAAATGACAGTAAATTGACTGTAAAGCAAATAGCCTCACTTCACAGATGGGGTTACTTTTTAAAGATAATGTAAAAAAAATATTAACATTAATTCTGGCCTGCACCCTTTTTGTAAAGCTTTTTTGTAAAGTTTTTAAGACCCCGTTAGTCTATAGTAAGGAATTTATGCAATTTTAAATAAGCTTGTGACGAACAGATGGAATAGGAGTTTGAAATGCATAGAATTCCATACTGCAACTAGTCCTATGGCTATACATAAGAGGAATTCTGAACTCATCCCATGTTCGACCTTTTATTCCTTTTCCTGGAAACAAAAAGAAAAGATCAAAGTACCAGTGTAATAGGAACACTGACAAACATGGTATTCCTTATTTTCAGCCTGAAGAAGAAGAAGAAAATAAAAAAGACCAAAAAAAAAGAATCTTGTTACAGTTCCAACTTGAGTTACAAAACAAGAATGTGATGTCCTTTTTTTTCAGTTTCTCACAAGGCTCAATTGTTTCAGGAACCAGGGTGATGCGGGACCAACAAGACACTTAAAGCTAATATTATTTTAAAAATACACTTTCTATTGCGAGCCTCTTTGTGAATCAAAGGCATGATGCCTATTGTGCGATGTTCAGACGAGCCCAGCATTCCATACCTTGAAGGTCATTGTATATAATTGGGTTGTTAAAGTGCCAGCCGTGCTTTTATCAATAACCAGAGAACCCATCTTACCAGCACACGTCTGAGAGATTACAGAAGTATACAGAAATGCTAACAGAATACCTCTTCGAAATCCTCTAATATAAACATATTTTTCTTTTTAAATATAAATGATATACAATTAGCTTTTAGCTTTAAAACCTAACGCTAACTTCGCATTAGGTCATTTCCAGAACAAACTATATTAGCTATTTTGGTTGTACAAAATGGATTGTGATGTGATTTTCTTAATGCACATTCATTAAGGTGTAATTATTTCTATTTTACAGTTACCATTAACTCTTCCATTTCCTCATAGGAGGTTTGGAGAAGGCATTGAAAAATGTATTGGTCACTATTCTTACATTGAAAGGGTTAATCTATGTATAGACAATATAAGAGGGTTTCAGAAAATTTGGTTTTGTATAAAATCAATTTTAAAAGATTTGCTCTGGCAACACCTTATCATATCCCGTGTCAGTTTGTGTGTCGTTGAGCCCTGAGGTGTATGTATTGCTAAATTCCCATTTGGTTAGGGAGTGCTGCACTATTCGGTAACATTAAAGAGCAGTAGGAATATTGTTAATGTATTGTTTATACAGCAATGCCAAGCACTGTCAAAAGAAAAGAAGTTAACTTATTCTATTGTATGGTGCAACATCATAAGCATATAAAGAAACCTTAGTTCAGTTGTACCATTACAGGGAAGGAAATCTATAGGAGTGTGCTAGCTCGAATCAATACGTCCTTGAAGTCCATTTTTAAGGAGCCTTCAAAGGGTCATTGAGAAGACCCTGGGATATGTGCATACTATGAACAGTAAAAAAACAAACAAAAAAACATATGAGACAGAGTGTTCATTTTTTATTATTATTTATTTATAAAATCCTTTTGTACATATCTATACCAGTGCAATGCAGTACATAGTACTAGTGGGTTCATGCCAGTGGCGGAACTACCGGGGTCGCAGGGGTCGCAACTGCAACCGGGCCCTGGAGTTTTGCCAGTCAGGGGGGCCCCAAGCGGTGCCGAGCGGTGAAAACCTGACCGCATCGGTACACTCTTGGGCCCACCCTGACTGACAGAATCCCGGTACTTAGTCCTCTGCTCGCCGCTGGCCGCCGAAGCCACTGCCGCTGCCCAGCGCTGGCCCAGAGTGGCAGCGTGACGGAGTTTTGTCTCTGGGTGCCCGGCGCTTCACGCAGAAGCGCCGGCATAAAGTTGACGTTCATATGCACGGCGCTCAGCAAATGAAGCGCGGCAACCGCGGACCAACGCCTCAACGCTCCCAAACACCAGGAGTTGAGGTAAATGACCGGGATAGGGGGTGAGAGGGTTAAGATTGTGAAGGAGGGGGGGTAGGGAGGGAGAGGGTAAGATGTGAAGGAGGGGTAGATTGTGAGGAGCGGGGGTAGGGGGGGATGAGGGTAGATTGTGAGGAGGGGGTAGAATTTGTGAGGTAGGGGGAAGGGGAGAGTAGAGGGAGGGTAGATTGTGAAGAAAGGGGGGTTAGGTGAGGGAAGAAGGGGAGATATTGTGAGAGAGGGGGTTAGAGGGAGGGAGAGAGGGTAGATTGTGAGAAGGGGGGTTAGGGAGGGAGAGCCAAAAGGTATCCTCAAGTTTGTTTAGCTCCAATTAAATATATACATGTTGCAATCACATCATTATATTTCCTTTTTGGGATATAATTTTAATTTACCCAGATTATCCAATTTAGTATTAGAAATCTCCATTGTAACCGGGCTGTTGTGGTGGCTGATCATCCAGTCTGTGGTGAGAATTAGGCCTTATAGGTGGGCTCTCATGCCTACAGTAGCTATAAATCATTAAAAAAAACATTACGGGGATTAAGGAAAAAGGAGGACCTCTAAAAAAAAGGCACAGTATGAAAATCAATATTTAGAAGAGTCCCTTTAATGTCCAATCACAATGGCCCCCACGTCCACACCTGTTTTAAATATCTGAAGAGATCTGTGACCTACATTCAACGTTTCCCTTATGCCATGAGGAACAGCACATTGTCATTCCATGTTTGAAAAGACTGGGTTAAAACTATCTCTGGAAAGTTGGATTTTTTTACTTTAACTTGCCACTGGTAGAAAAGGCCTTGACGTTAATATCCCTCACAACATAAATTCAGAAAAAAATTAGAAGCCAAATTAGATGTAGCCACCTACCTGACATGACCACTGGCTTTGAAAAAAAATAACATTTTCTGAACAATTACTTTTCATTGTCCTTAGAATTTTTAGTTGACAGTCACTAATTTTAAACTTTGAAGTCCTAAACAGATATCAGTACCTGACCAGTAGTGTTGGTGGAATCCAGTGAAGCAGGTATGAAAAAATAACAAATTGTTAATGCGGTGCCTGCGGTCAAGTATCGAATGTATGATTAAGTACTGATAGACATGAGTTGAACCGGGCTTGCCATAAATTTTTATTAGCATACCCGTGAGTACCAAAGTAGGAGTGAAGGAACTTAATCTGGCTTATTTGTGGCTTGCACTACTCCATCCTAGATAAGACTAGCCATGCTTGTTCAACTATAAGCATTTTTGTCCCTTTAAACAGTATTATATTTATACCTGGGAACTTTCTAGGTTTGATCCAGGTTTCTTCTTTCTTCGAGAAGGG
>VKOC01000005.1:18505288-18522128 GCA_009364415.1 Spea multiplicata
TGCGAGGATTTTACAAAATATCATGGACTTCATACACTATACATTTCGGTAAGTAGCATTTTCATGGCGTCCACCAAACCCAGATTCATCCTCTCACTTTCATTAATCCAAAGAATATGTTTTCACTGCTCCAGATTCCAGTGGCAGTGTGCTTTACACCACTACAGTTGGAGTGCCGGTGTTCGTTTGATTGCTGCCAAAACATCCCTGACCCATTGAGGCATGAACTCCCTTCTTGACCATTACAGTCCTTTAATCAATAGTCCTAAACCCTGGCAATATGGTTCCATTGGTAACACACTCTCCTTGAATGAAGATCTGCAGTATGAGCATAGAAGGCACGCTGTGTGTCACTAACCAGGAGAACATACCCTCCCTTTACCTTCTGTGCCCTGCAGAAGCAGGGCCACCATCAGAAATTTTGGGCCCATGTACTGCCTTATGCCTGGGCCATCATGCCCCTTGCCAGGTCTAGTGCCGCCTGGATGCAGTATTTCTTCAGGCCCCATCACTTAAGCATATAGTATAACATGCAAACTTGCTCTAACCGCCACTCTAACACAATACACCTAGGCTCACCCCTGAAACTGCAACACACAAACTCACAATAACATAATACACTGACACACATGCTAACACCAAACACGATAACATCATGCACTGATACATACACACATGCTAACACCATACACTAACATACACACTCTTAAACTATACAGTTACAGACACACATGCTATCATCATATGCTCACTAACAAATTACAGTAACACACACACACAATAACACACACGCTAACACCATAAGCTCATGCACAGACATGCTTACCCCATACACCAATACACACACATACTGTAACACTGCATGTAGATGTACACACTCAGTATATACATATATAAGCTGTAATAATAACTTATTGTTTCCAACATGACTAGAATGAGTTTACTAAAATTTTCTCTGATGTGAGTTTTTTCTTTCATATACAGTACTATCATACCAAATAATACTAAAATTATATTTTTAAAGGGGAATCATTCACAGAAGGTGATGGATAAGTGGAACAACTTCCCATCAGAAGTGGTAGAGGCTAAGACGCTGTGGGAATTGAAACATGCATGGAATACGCATTAAGCTATCCTGAATCTAAGACCTAATTAAGTTCTAATTCTTTACATCATGCAAAATGGGCAGACTAGATGGGCCAAATGGTTCTTCTCTGCCATCAAATTCTATGTTTCTATTTCATATGTGTTGGTAATGTATCATAAATAATGTGTTTTGGGGTCTTTTGTGTAAAGAAAGCCAAACTGTCAGGAATATGTCTCTGCAGATAAGGTACAGTTGGCAGCTACAGGCAAAATGAAAGATAAAGACAGGGAAACATGAGCATAGAAGTTTTAAAAAAAACAATCACAAGAAGTAAAGAGCTCATCTGAAATGCAATGTTTGCACAAACCTGAAAGTTTTTAAAAGCGATATTGATTTTTTTTTAAAAAAAATGTTTTTTATCACAGTTACAAGTCCACTTTACATAAACAAACAGCAAAGTACAGACAAACACTGGAGGAAGGATGGGAGCCTAATACAAACAGAATGTGTTTACTTCTGCGCTGTCAATAGTCTTGGGAGTTACTGTTTCTATTATTGACTGTGTGGTTTTCACTATAGCGGATGGATTGGGAATGAATTCTTTGCAGTTTTAACTTTGATTAAAGCGAGGTCTATTGTGAAGCTCTACAATGGACACCTGTTCCATATTTGATAAAGATGCTTCATTCCCACTCATAAATGATAGATCTATTTTCTGTTGACATACGCAGGTAAATGTGTTATCACCTAACCAAATATAATTGATTTCTGAGGGAATCTGCGATCAAATGTTCTCTAGAGTATTTTAGATTTTTCACTTGTTTCTGCATCCTTAACCGGCTTTTAAAATGCAGTTATGTCTGTTAGTCACACTATTTCCTCTGCTATTCTCTCTCATGGAAATATTTTGTCCTTGCCTAACACAAATGCACCTGAGTCAGGTGTTAGGGTCTTTGTAGCTTACGTTATCCCCAACGTCTCTTCACAGCTATTAAAGGGCATGTTGCTGGGTGGTCATCCCACATGTGGCTTTCTGGTGTCTTGCAAGCTTAGCCATTTTTTTCTTCACCTCTTGCACACAGGCTGGCCACCTCTTCTTGATGGCAGTCTTGAATATATTCACTGCAACAACAGTATCTTCCATTTCCTGCCCACCCTGGCTACTTTAAGATCCTGCACCTTCACCTTTTCTCCCTGATGAGGACCCTATATGTTCTTTGCAATAGCTAGCTTCTCGATGTAGGCAAATGCCCGTTCCCTCAATCTTCCTCAGTTGGCTGGTCATCATTGTCCCCCTCCATCTCTACAATATGCTGAGGTGGCATGGGTTAAGAGAAAAAACAGCTCCCAGGGACCCTACCTGCTCTGGCTGGTAGTACCACTGATCACATCTAGGACTTCATGAGTGTCTCTATGTGGTCCTCTCCTGAGTCTTCCTCTGTCCCAGGGTGTCTAAAAGGACCTCCCTTCTGCTCTGTCCTCTGCTCTCTACCTGACACCCCCAATCCCACTACTAAACTGCATCTCCACCACATGTCCTTATATGTAAAAACAGAGTTCAAAAAGGGTGTAATTGCTTTTTCACACAACTGTATATACAGTATATATACTGTGTGTGTGTATATATATTTAATACTATTGAGCACTTTCTGTTTGAGGTGATCATATAACATTGAATCCCACCTTTTGTATACCTATACAGATTGCGCTCAGTGTGGCATATCCCAGGATGTGACAGATCCATACATCATGCAGCGGCATCTCCCGTGGCACAGGAATCCTTAATGATGGAGGAAGGATTTTGATGGATGTACACTGAATGTGTTTGGCTCCGTTTGGTGTCAATTTGCGCTGTCACCCACAGAGCGCAGACCTCAATGAGATAAAAACGGTGGCTCATGCATCTGAACATATGACTGGCATCACAAGGCTTGCAGATTCTTGTACCGTGGGCTGCCTCTGACAAGGATTGATTTCAGAGTTGATGTCACCACATAAGAACGACATTTGGAAGCCGTTGCTATTGTCTGCATTCTATTCTCTTAAAAGTGTTATTGTTTTGCTACAATGGTGCATTCAGTAACCGTTCCAACAATATCCTGCCAGGCATTAACCTTCAGTGCGCATTAACACTTCTTACAGAACCCACAATGATCCATAGAAACATAGAATTTATATACGTAATTTCATGTTTAGTTAACTCTAAGATGAATTAAATTTAGGGACTTCGGGCATACAACCCAATCATTATTAAATATTTTCTTACAGGAAAGCGCTATGCAGAAAAAAATAAAATAAAAGTGATTATGGCACAACGTTTGGAAAGTGGTCATGTTGCCATAGCAACTAACTGAATATTCTGGCAGTCTGGACCACTCCATTGGTTGCTATGGTGGTAAGAGCATGTTTCAACTTCGCACTAGAAGCAGTTTATATTACATTATATTATGAGCAGTTCGAATTACATTGAACCCCAAATCAATAAAACTACAAACATTAATCAGATATAAGGACTTCCTGACCTGTCATCTTCTCCTAATCTTCTCCTTCGTATACCAATAACAAATCTACTTAATACCTCACTTTGAAACCTCGTCCCCAGGACTTTTCTCCAAGCTCCTCCTTCCCAGAACCTACTGTCCTTGCTTCTTTCCTCCAGCTCTTTCTGCTTAGGTCCACTTTCCAAGTGGCTTCATCATGGTACATCAGGCAAAGTTTGGGAGATTCTACTTGCCCCTGCCTGGCACAGCAATTACATAGCCACACGTCACGAGTGCAACCAGCTCTACTCTTTCAAATTGGCTAGTACAAAGTAAATTGAAGATTCAGAAGCACACAGGGCCATGTTATAGGCTAAGCCCAAATAGATCACCCATAAAAGTATTGAATAGTTTTCCTTAAAAATAATATCATGTTACTGCTTTCTTTTCCAGCACATTTAAATTCTAGAATAAAAAAAAAATATTCTGTATACAGTTTTTTAATCAATTTTTTTTTTTTTAAAAGTTAATTTCTTTTGATCCACAATAGAATTCAATTTTACTTTATGAATTCATAAAAGCCCTCCAGGATAATTTCCTGTGATTATCCTTCTCTTCAGGGGGCCAGTTCTGTTTCCTGAGCAGGCAAGCTTCAAGAAAAATGATTAGCTTCAGACAGATTGTGTAGGAGTCATTCAGCGAGACTACGTTACTCCTGTCTAGATTTTCACACACTTTGTGTAACAATCCACAGAACATTTAAAACATTGCCAGCCTCAACCTACATTTGTTACTTATGTTTAAATTTACCAAACCACATTTGACCAATCTTGCCCAAATATTTTTAAGATCCAAGGTAAACATGTAATTGAATCAAGTGCTGAAAACCATCTGTTGCTTGTGTTAATTTAATTTAAGTGTTCTATTTTTAAAATATTCACATTTCATTTTTTTTCTTGGTTCTGATGTCCACCAAAGCCATGCTAGGGCGTTTCGTTCAAATGGTCTTCCATTTCCTCGTCATAATTAGTGAATATTGCTTCCAAATTCTATCATTCTGCCCAAATGGGAATTGATAACACACTATTATTATTATTTATTGTTTCATATAGCTCCATCAAATTCCGTAGCGCTGTACAATGGGTGGACAGGACATATCAAGTAGTATGTAACATAACAATTTGACTTACAGAGACAACAGGTGAGGAGGGCCCTGCTCAAACAAGTTTATAATCTAGAGGACTGGACAATCTGGACTGATTTCTGTGGATTCAGAGGATTGGACTATCTGGACTGATTTCTGTGGATTCTTGGTGTGTTCCAGCAGATCGGACTTGAGCCTCTAGTCCTAGAGATTATGCTGTATCATCAATTATGAGACATAATTTGTGTATGAAAAGCTTGCAGGAAGACAAGGAGTCATTTTGGTTTTATTAATCTCACCTTCTGCATTTTCACAAAACCCCTTTATAGGGACACAAAATAATATGATTGAAAATCATCGGGGGTAGCGGCAGCCAGTTGCTCATATGCTTGCTGAATGCTATGATTGGCTGCCACTACTTCCTTTGTTTTATGTGAGCAGGAAACGTACTTGAGTATGCCCGAGTACGTATCCTGCTTTAAACAGGGACAGCCGGAGGAGGAGGAAATGGGGAATAAGTCTTATTTTAAAAGTCCAATAACTCAAGAGTGCACATGCAGTAAAATGCGATGGAGGTTTTTGCGAAAGTTCTTGACTCTTGATATGCTTTTTGGGGACCAACTTACACCTTCTTGTCCATCAGTCTTGTATCTCAGTGATTCCTACATGGTTACATTCCATCTATAAACAGAGCCCAAATCTCTTTGTGCCCAATGTATACCCCTCATTGGTCTCTTCCGCACCCCAATGACATCCCCTATACTTAGATTTTTCTAGCCTGGCAGAATTGCAATTTTTTCAGGGCACACACAGATTTCGCAATATATCGTTGCCCAGGCCACCCAGCGAGTACAGCAGTACTGACTATTGATTAGGCCCACATTCCTACCTAATGTGGCTGCTATGGACTATGAGACACTGCAAATGGGCGCATTGAGTCATTACATTTATTTATATAGCGCTATTTAACAAACACAATTTAAAGCTGACAATAATTGTCACACCCTTTAAGACATATCCACACAGAGGATAGAGGGCCCTACTCGTGTGAGCTGACAATCTATTTATTCCCATATGAGGCAAAATACGTATACGTATGTGTTTGCATGTCGTACCCCCCAAAATACGTTGTTTCATATGCATCATTGTAACATTGCCCCCCATGCCTATCTGCATCATGCATGGTAGCTGTGCAGCCCCCCACCGTGCATCACTCCCTGTGCCCACCCATACGCATCAGTCAGGATTGCATACCCCGTGCGTTGTTTACTTTCCTGCTTATTGTCTCCATTCCCACCGTCGCTGTATTTATTCTACTCCGTCACCCCTATGATTCTCACACCCCGTCGGCAATATATACCCTAAAGTGCGCCCAGTTACCGTCCGTGTCCCGTGCCCCACTATGCCCCTTCCCTTCTCCCCACCCCTGGCACAGGCCTCTGCCCCCGCACTGCGCCTGCGCACAGGCCCGGCTCGGGAGCCATGTTGAAGGAACTGCGGGGTTTGTATTCTCCAGGCTCCTGGACGTATCTACGATTATACGAGTGACTGGAATCCGAGGCCCGGCGCGGTCTGGGTGTGATAGAGTTCCGGATCTGCACGGCTGGGTGTTAACGTCACAGGGCTCTGAGTGCCCCGCTGCTGATTGCGAGTGGGCTCCGTGTGCCCCCTGCCCTGGTGCGATCAGAGTCCATCCCTCTGACCGAGGTTAAAGCGGTGTCTGGGTCCCCCCCTCCTGCAGAGGTGTGAGTGTAAGCGGGGTCCGGGCGCCCCCTGCCCGCCTTTGAGCGTGAGAGGGGTCTGGGTCCCCTCCGGGCGGGCACCATGAGCACGGGCTGTGACCTGTCCCGCAGGAACCCGCAGGAGGACTTCGAGCTCATCCAGAGGATTGGCAGCGGCACCTATGGCGATGTGTACAAGGTAAATACCCCTGGGGCAGAAAGCGAGGGTTACCATCTTAGCGGGGGGGGTGTCTGGGTAAACCAGAGACAGATTGTAATATACCCTGTGCCAGGAAGGAGAATGGGCAGATAGTTGGGGAATGTGCCACAGAGCGGGCAGGAATGAATACACATTAAAGTGGTATGATCTGTGCCAAGGCTTGAGTGACATATAACACAGGCTAGAATGGTACTGCTACAGATGTGAGGACCATGCCAAGCAAAGAGACATGTACTGCTGGATAGTCTGTGCCAGTGCCGCTAAAACATATACGTAACCGGGTATTTCTAAATGTCACCGGGTGATTGTATGTGTGCCACAAGTGGTACGAGAAAGGCTGCTCCTAACAGTGGCATGAAAGACAAGCTGGGGTTTGTAAGTGCCCTCTACCTGCCAACGTTGCCACAGAACTGTAAAAGTTTACTTTATGGAAGCAATGACATGGTTGCCATTTATCCAGACTGGGTGGCAACCTGATTGCAGGGCAAAATGGCTAATAGCGTGTCTGGCATGGGACTTGTGCAAGGTTAGGAAAGTTCTTTTGTGCGCGGTAAGCAGAAATATATTGAGTGATTGAAAGATGGTGAAAAAGGCATGATGGCATGTGGCAAGGAGCTGTGAGGTAGCTAGAGCATGATATGTGGCCGTGATGGCGTGGGGCCAGGGGGTGCTTGCATGTAAATATACGGGGTTCATTCACTATGGAGGGAGTTGAAAGTAGATGTTGCAGAGAAGTTGCAGTTCCATCTCTCTGTCATAATTTTACATCAAGTAGGGCCCACAGGTTGGTTTCTTGAAAGTCACCTTGCCTTATACAAGACCAATTCATTCTTCAAGAGTGATTTGCCAGCAATGGCCCTTTATAATGCATAGTGAGTTTGGAAAGTTGAAACCCCAACTCTCCTGCGACTGGCCTCTTTAGTAAATAATCCCCTAATGCCCCCTGTGTGGCAGTTTTGCATAGATTTATGGGTGGTTTGTAAAAGAAAACTTTTATTCACTGTAGAAAGAATTGAGTTTGCCAGACAGTTGCATTGCAGCTTCTTACTTCCCTTTGCATTATAAACATCCAGCCACAGTGAGCTTCTGCTACAAGAAGACCCTGGTTGGCCCTGTGTGACTAATCAGCAAGATGTCTTCAAAGTCTCGGTACCTGTTTGTTGAACTATACATTAAACAGAGCCAACTCAGTCCTTCTAGCTGGCAAAACCTGCCAGTGTTGGCCTCCATAATCAATAGTGAAGTGAGAGAGTTAAACCCACAACTCTTCCTTTAGTGATTAAACCCCCGAAAGTTCTTGGTGTCTGGCTATTGCCCCGTCGACCACTTCTAGACTGCAGAAGATGTAAAGGCTGTTGGCCATTATGCCAGCTGCTGAATTGAGGCCAGAGTTTCATTTGTGTAGAATGGAGACACTTCTTTTAGAACGAGAACGGACGTCAGTGTGTAGAGCAACTTGGGCATTACAACTGGATATGGTGGACTTTATCAAAAAGAAACAAGGCCTACTAATACTGTGCCAAAGGGCCAGAAAGGCAGCGGGAACGAGATAACAAGAGTTTGTCAAAAAGGCAATGGGAGATGAACACTGATAGTAGCTCAGTGGGGTCAGCCATGGTACTGTCACAAGGTGTTAAATGTGAGAGATGTTCCTAGAGTTACTGCCAGTAAGTGTTGGAACGGTATAAGGACACGAAACGTGAGCTAAGACACATGGTACACCGACACTGGGACTGAAACCCGAGAACTGTTGTTGAAACTGCTTGTTGGCACACAGAGCTATACCAGCCACGTCTATTGACTCATACACTGCATACTTCTGCTGCTTAAAATCAGGCCCTGAGGCTGATATTTCTTAGTGGGAAGCTTTAATGTTGCTTATGGCCAACGGAAATGAATGGTCCTTTCACTATCGTGGTAAGAGGTATTTGATATTTGGCACTCCAGATGTTATTCAACTGCATAGTCCATCATCCACAGCCACTGGTGTGCCAGACAAGGTAAAGGGAGTGCAGCATGTAACGTTATGCCCTTTAATGAGTTAATTTGTGGGTTTTTTTGGGGGTGGTTTATAACAAAATACCTTAGTCTTCATCTAATGTGCATTCTGTATTGTGTGATAGTTCTTGCGATGTTCTTGGCTTTTCTGGGGGAAATGCAAGGATTATGAACATTGAAGGACTTGTGTGAAAACAAAACATATGGGATCTAATATGAAACTTTTTTCATGTTATTTTTATTTGTTATTATTTTGTTTTACAACCTGTAGAAATATCCATAAAGCTTACATTTGTAGTATTGTAACCTGCTCAGAAAATAGAAGATATTTTACAAATTGCTATTCATGTTGTTAGAATGCATTATACCCTATTTTTTTATTATTATTTATTAAAAAATATAAATATTTTTGTACACGTTTTATTTTTATCGTGTGATATGTACAAGGAGGGATCTGTTTGCTCATTACGTCATGTTAGACACTCATTCTGGAACGCTCTTAATTCAGTATTTCTTGGGGAAGAGTAAATGCATTGGTTCTGTGCAGCATGTAACAGGAATATGTAACGGTCTTCACTAGATTCCCAGCAGTCATGTCCTACCAAGGAATCTGGCTCGTTCTGCTGCAGTTAAAGATAAGGGTCAGGATGAAAATCCTTGTGTCATTGCTTTATTCTGCTTTCTTAATACTGATGGGATGGGGTCAGCTTCCAGGAACACATGGGAAAAGGAAATGATGGAGCATTGTGTGTGTTTCTGAGCGGTCCTTCCAAGCAGGCCTCGTCTTGCTTCTCCTGTTGACGTTGCTCCCATGCTTGGTGTGCAGCATCGTACATTCCTTTGGTCTCTGTATCCGTGTTATTTACTCTGCCTTTTATTTTGTGGTTTCTACGCTCCGTCTGTTGAATGAACTGGCTGTATTCTATATCTGTTAGTAATGATTTTGCTCAGTGAAGGTATCTTTTTTTTAAATGTTAGCCTACATTGCAGTGATGCAGCCTCTGCTTCTTGGTAAAGATGTACTAAGCTGTGAGTTATTAGAAGTATTTTGGTTGCCAGGATCCGGTCCTTGTGCAGCTCAGTCAAAGGAAGCTGGTGTACTGTAGCATCACTTAATTATTTGCGTTATTTGTGTGATATTTGATTTGTCACAGTGACTTTACAACATGTTGTGTTTTGTTTTCATTTGTGCATTGGGTCAGTTGATGAAGTCGTTGGGGCATCTTCCTGGCATGATGGCACGCTAGTTGGCTGATGGACAAGCATACTGGAAGTGATGGTCCAAGCAGCTCTCCACAGAAAAGAGGGACAGAGGGCCTTTTAAATGATGCATAAAACAACAAACATTGGCGTGACGCTTCGTTTAATACGAACATTGGCAATACACTTAGATGACACCGTTTAGTGAGTAATTCCCACAGTCTGGCAGTTAGTATCTTCTTACCCCAAGGGTGGGTTTGGTTTTAATTCATCTAAAAGGGGCTACAGTTGCATTTCGTTTGTTCTATATGTTGGCTGTTTATGATTAGTAACTGTCTGTTTACATTCATGTGTCTATACGGTACACTGACAGATTCACTTTGAGTCCCGAGTCCCTGAATTAGTGTTATTACGGGATCTCTTTCAGTTCCCCCACATGCTCTTCGCGTTGTAATGTTGTGATGTGGTTTGCTGAGACTGGTAGATGAGTGGAAAATACTTCTATACTATTCTTGAGAAATGGTTACAGTGAGAT
Organism: Spea multiplicata; assembly: GCA_009364415.1. Taxonomy (NCBI): domain Eukaryota; kingdom Metazoa; phylum Chordata; class Amphibia; order Anura; family Pelobatidae; genus Spea; species Spea multiplicata. The sequence goes on from VKOC01000005.1 coordinate 18,515,674, forward strand.
CCAATTGTTTAATAATTGGAATAATAAAAAACAATACAATACGTTCTATTACTGAGAAAAACTGACATAAAATGAGTCTTTGTTCAAAGTGTTACAGAACAGTTGGCCAGTTTCGGCTTTGAAAATTCTTTTATAAGCAAACAGCCTTTTGTGGAATTCTGCATCTGTAAAGGTGGATTAAGTTTCAGAATAACTTCTTGCAAAGTGTTTTTTTAGTGCATTACCAATAAAAAGAAATCAGTCCCTAAATTGTCATATCCCTGAACTGGTGCTTCTCACACCCAGGAGCAGGAAGATCATGACTGCAAAGCTATATTTGGCGGCCACCTAATCATTTTTTGATAACTTTATATAGACCTGTATAGCGTGTTAATTTCACTTCTTTGAAAGAACAGACTTATGTAGATTTTTTCCAGGGATCAGTGAAGCTGATTTTGTTTACACTACCGGTTTCTGTGTAAACTCCGAGACCTGTGTGCATCTGCACATTCATTTGGGGTTTGTGTTCACTAGGATCCAACGCGTTCTTCACTGTTAGGGTTTAGTACTGATCCCAGCTGGGCATGTCACTGACACGCTAGCCAGCTGAACAGACTAACGTGCCACTTAAGCAAAAGGGGACAGAGCTGACTTTCTGCTTAGTGTCAGGTGAGTCGGGCAGCTGCCTGGATGTGTAGACGTTGGTCTGATACTTTACAGGGGTGCATGAGAGACGCGCACAAGACATCCATGCTTACTTGGCAGTCTAATTGTATAACAAAAGAGATGGCATGCGCGTGGATGGGGTGACAGATTGGGTGCTATTTGAGGCCTGGCCCTGCAGATAAGCATTACAAAGAGAAATGGTCTGGTGGCCATGAGGAGGCCTGTTGGACTTCATTCTATTTCATTCTTTTTTGTTAAGAGGAACAGTTTCTTCTAAACCAGGTAAATGTGCCATAAGTAAAATTATAACCACACATCTATTTATGTTTAAAAGCCTAAATTAACCACTTTGCACTTTCATATCTGTTGTTCTATAATCAAGAATTAAAAGACGTACCCACAAACTAAAATAGATATGGGTGGACACTACCCTCCCTGTAATGCGACACACACACACCTCTCCATAAACCTTATTGCCAGGTGCCACCAACTTATCAAGGTGCACGCAGCCTCCCCCCACCTCATTTACGTGGCTTTCACATGACGGCAGGGTCCGTTAAAAGCAGCACCCAAGCTTGTTATTTCTTGCACCCTCTGACAGCTATAAGGTGAAGATCTCTGGGCTATAACATCATGGCCTGGTGCTATTTAGCTTAGTGACGGAGCAAGATATTGACATCTGTGCTGAAGAAGAACTGCTCATGGATGGCAACCAGAGGGGCCTGCTGCCAGCACTGCCCTAGACCTTGGCCTAAATATGTATCTGTTGTCAGCATATTAGACCCATAAGTGTGTGTGTGTGTGTGTGTATATATATATTTTTTTTTTTCTAACTGAGAAGTGGATCAGTGACTCCAGCCACTATTGAGATTTATCTGTATGATTAACAGAGACCTTTCCTCTTTTGAATTTAGTTATCAGATTAAAACAGGTTGGTAGGAAGCCAAAAACAATACCGTGAATGGCAAACAATGCCACCATTTATAACGCTTTCAAAGATCCATACACTAACGCATGCCAGAGTTGTCTAAATGTGACAATCAAATCCCTAAATTCCTGTGTTATTGACAGACTGTATTTAACAAAAGAAAAATGAGGTTTTTGGATATTATCCAAATGAAACTTACTTTGTAACGTTATCCTTCTATTGTCCAGCTACTCACTTCACTCAAAGTATACCTTAAAGTGTCTTTTATTTTATATAATGTCTATTCATTTCATTGTAATAGGTGTGTATAGCAGACTTTTCGTATGGAAACCTGCAACCTACCAGTCCTTAATAATAAGCTACACTTATTACATATTATTTATATAGCATCGAGAGATTCTATAATGCAATTATAAAAAGGGTGGATTAAAAGTTATGTAGAAAATATTAGATACTTGGTCCCCTTTGGTCCGAGCGACTGGCATATCATAAAAAGTAAAGGTTATGATTTGCTTTATACAAGACTCTCATTCCTCGTGGGCCACTCACTCTGTGTGATTAACTCACTGTTCATTATAACATTGTGACCGAGGTGCGTAGTTTGATTTTATGTAGCTAGCAATAAACAATACACTTATGTCAATATGGACACGTCTGAAAGGAAACCTGCTCTGAATTCAGTGAAGTGCAATTTAAAGGGGAGGCCACATGTAAAAATATTGTCAATCATATTATATTTTGGGTAACTTTCCCTACTTAACCACACTTAGCTGCTTCTTTATGGCAAAGCTAATGAAGTCCTATTTAATGAAGTCTATAAAGGACACTGGGGAGGGGGCAACTTCTGGAAGGGGAAAGAATGGACTGAGAACTAAAGGTATGAGGACAGGAAACTGAAGGATCTGGCAAGAGAATTGGGGAGGAACTGAGCTGGGGGCAGCTGTTGCAGGTGGCAATAGAGCAGCAGCATAGCAGCACCGCTACTGTTACACCGGCCAGGAAGCCGCACTGAAAGGAGGAACAACACTGAAAGAGACGACAGTGAGGAATTACGAACAACTTTATTGATAAGCAAAATGCTTATAAAGTAGTATTTTCTGGAGACTAATGATTTGTCACCTTAACTTTCAGGGTGTGTTTCTATAGTATTGTGACTCAATACTGAGGTGACCAGGTTCTTTCAATAAAATACACACGTGTTTGAGCTGTAAGAATAGGCATATAGTTTGATGTTTGGTGCATCTAGTCTGCCTGCTAATTCTGCTGTAAAGACTCAAACCTTAAAAGTGGTCTAAACACCTCTGCCCTGTTGCTACCAGTGCCTCTAGCTTTAAAACCCAGCACACCATAATCACTGCTGAGTCCCTGTCTTCTGTTGTAGCTGGCAGCACAGCCCCCTACTACTACATTATGTCTTTGGATTGTTAAGTGCGGTTTTTTACATTTATCAACATTGAACTGCAGCTGTCATGCTTTCCACCATTTACCGTACTTGCGTCATTAGCCATCATAAGGCTTCTCACTATGCAAAACTCAGAAGCGGTTCAATTGTTTTAATGGCCAAGGTGATGCCAAGGTATGGTACTCTCTGATATGGAGGGTGAAGCTTTGACAGCTGGAGTCAGCAGGCCTCTCAAATACCGGGTGACTAATGTCTCGCTTGAATGTTGTAGGGGAACTACAGTCTTATTGCAAAATAAACTATTAACTATAATGGTCAATAGAGTATAAATTAGTTTTTTTTATGTACCGATAAATTGCATATCTCTTGACCCAGCATGCGGCTAATCTCCTCAATCTAACCGGTTGATTGTTTATACTTTTAAATTTGTATAGGCATGCTTTAGTGATTAATGTAGATCTTTCAAGAGAGCAAAAAAGAACATTAGATAAAAAAGGCCCAAGATGATGCGAAATGATCTCTCATACATGAGATTAATATCTCCAAAAATATTAGTGTTAACCGCAAGGTATAGTTCTTAATTGGAAATATGTTTAAAGCTATGTTAGTGATTTATATTGCTTGCCTGTCCAGCTTACTCTTTTGTCGTATTTCGTTCTTTGTCATATCAATGGCAGCTGTTGGTGTTCTTTTACCGCAGTTGAGAATACTTTATAATACCTTTTGTAAGTAAAAGTTATTTTAGGTTATACTTGGTATTTTGAGAAAGCTGCTGAATGCAAGTAGATTCGAACAAGTATTTGGGGTGAGGTGAAGCCTGAAGCCTGCTCCCACCACTTACTGCCTAAGCTGAAGACATTGACTGGAATTTACCACCACATTAAAAGTGGAATTGTTGATACTCAAAGTTGCACCCACGCTTACAGTATTGCAGAGGAATGCCATAGCTCAGATGGTATATAGCACAGTACGTCAAATATTTAACCTCTTTTGCCAAAAATCGCAAAGCATTTCAAGCCAAACATCAATAGACAGACATCAAGAAGACCAGTGCATTGGTCATTGGAGTGGGCAATCACCTGGAGCAACACACATTGAGTATGGAACCCTTGATTATTGAGCTAGACTTAGATATACTGTGAAACATTAGTGATTTGGCAAGGTGTTTGTTTAAGGGCTAGACTCAAAACTGTGTCTGGTGAAGTAACAGAAGCAATGCGTCTTTTAACAATTCTTTGCAACTTGAACAGCCATGCCTGTGGATCAGGAATATGGCGTCCTTAATGCAATTAGAAGATCCTTGCTTCCAATGTTTGTTATTTGTGGTCAGTTTCTGCGAGTGGCTTCTCAATAGTCCCTGCGCTCCACAGTATGTGATCATTGCAATGACTTTTCAAGTGGCTGATTGCACAAAGTTATACAAAATTGTATAGATAGAAACAACCAACATAAATTGTTATATATTTACTGTATGTATATATATATATATATTTTTTTTTTCTTGTCTGAATGACTTAACCCCCAGCTTGAAAATGTTTCTTTAAGTGAGGTTGCCAGACAAGACCATAATTACACAAACTATTATGTTTGATCACTCATGGGAGAAATACAAAGAAATTGCCTGGCATTACTCTCAGAAACATTTAAATATAGTGTTAGTTCTTTAGAGGTTTTGTCTGACTGTGAGTCAAGTGCATTAAAGAGGTAGACCTTTCAACAAATCAGTTCATGTGAACTCGCTGAAAATAATTCGACACCAATACTAGTGTGACTTAAAATGCTAATTAGTCTGAATTGTAAAGCCTTCAGTGTATAATACTGACATTTATTAATTTATTTTGGCATGGGTGTTTTTTTTTTCGTTTTTTTTTTCCCCCTATATCCCGAATCTAAGTTAAGACCAAGGACTGATTTAAGTTCTGAGTCCTTTAATAAAAAAATGGGGAGAGAAGAGAGTATCTGCTGTCAAATAGTATTTTTCTGTGGTTCATAAGGTTCATCTGAGCCAACCTAGAAGAGTTAAAATGAGTTAAATATTGAAGTAGTTGACAGATTTCTATCTCAAAATTCTTTCCACTGATTCAAGCCAGTGGGAGCTCTTTCCACGCATGCACACAAGGTCTGAACAGCCGAACACATCCCCGACATGGCAACTAGCTGTGAGATGAGGAAAGGGGCAAATGCATATGGCGAGATTCTCCGGATCCCTCAGTGCATTTGCAAAAAGGCCGCCATGTAAATTTAAAGGGATTAAAATGCATATGATGGCTTGATTGCCTTTTTAAAAGAGCCTAGTATCCCACACAGCCCCCTCTATAAAAAAATTCACGCTGAAGTGTTTTTTAAGTACTTTAATGTTCATTCTTTACCTGTGACAAAAAAAAAGAATCAAGCCATTTGCCTTTAGAAGAAGAGATTCTAAGCTGGGTCATCATGGGTTTTCTAGATACTGCAAAGCATTGTTGAGCATCTATACATTAAACCACTGCCTGTCTCTTAACTGTTAATATTTTCTGGAGCATCAAATTCATATATTTATCCAAAGTACTTGCCAGAAATGACCCGTACCTTGTATTTTTAACCAGATATGTGGTGATGTACCGTAATTGTTCTCTTTTTTTAATGAATTATGTTTTTGAAAGTTTGGTATATATATTTTTTTTTAACATTCCAAAATACTTAGTGACCTGTAAAAAAAACACAAAAAAACCAAACACTCATCTGTAACACTGTTCCATGCGTTTTGGTACACATGTATGTAAACTAGAATGTTAACACGTGGGTGGATAGAGTGTCTGTAATGTGTAAAGGCATTCTAAGAATGTCCAGAGACTGCGTGTGAAACTGAAAGGAGATGAGATAATATATGACGCTGTTACACACCAGGAGCTGCAGTAAGTGTGCACTCTGGAGCACCCTGTCTTCTGTCAACATCATTGTTTACCTCACTCTAGATTAACTCTTTAATTGCCTGCAAAATTCTGGATAACATTATTATTTCTTGACTTGTATAATGCCATCATATGTTACAGTGCTGTATATGGAGATGATAACATACATTCTATGCATCGGTTATTTCATTGTGATTTTTTTTGTGACTTTCCTGTAAACATATGATCTAGTAAACGTTTACAACATAGTTTACACATTTTTCATTCTAATCATAATAATATGAAATATATATTTTCCCTTCTTGAAATGCAACAATACACACAGCATTAATAATTCAAACAATATATGTTTTTGACATGTTTGTTTATATAATATGTAATACTAATCAATGATTAAGAAGATCAAAATAATGGAGAAAAAAAGCCCTTCATATATATAATATATATATATTGAACCCTGAACACAGACACATAATGGAAATTGATTATAAGAGAAATGTTTATTTTCTTTGTAAAAGCTCCATGTAAAGGTCCTGTACATATCATTCCGCTCTGATCCTGCCCTTGTTCTCATATTAATTCCAGCTCA
>VKOC01000005.1:18525669-18611247 GCA_009364415.1 Spea multiplicata
TTCAGCAGTAGCAGCCTAGAAGCAGCAGGAGCAGCCTAGCGGTAAGAGCAGGTCAGCCGCCTAGCAACAGGAGCAGGTCAGCAAGAATAGCTCAGCTGCATAGCAGCAGGAGCAGCCTAGTAGTAGGTTAGCACCCTAGGATAAAGTGAGAAGCCTAGAAGCAGGTCAGTAGCTTAGAAGCAGGAGTAGGTCAGCAGAAGTAGCCTAACGGCAGGTCAGCAGGCCAAGCAGCAGGGGTAGGTCAGCAGAAGCCTAGCAGCTGGAGAAGGTCAATATTAGCAGTCTACTTGCAAGGTCAGGTCAACAGGAGTAGTCTAGCAGCAGGAGCAGCCTAGCAGTAAGAGCAGGTCAGCAGCCTAGCAACAGAAACAACCTAGCCAGAGAAGCAGGTCGACATTAGCTGCCTAGCAGCAACAGTAGGTTAGCAGCCTGGCAGGTCAGTAGGAGCAGCCTCTGAGCAGGAGTAGTTTAGCAGCCTAGCAGCAGGTCACCAGCCAAGCAGCAGGGGCAGTCCAGATCCAGAAACCTAGCAGGAGGTACAAGTGAGCAGGAGAAGCCTAGCAGTAAGAGCAGTTCAGCCGCCTAGGAACAGGAGCAGGTCAGCAAGAATAGCTCAGCAGAGGAGCAGGAGCAGCCTAGTAGTAGGTTAGCACCCTAGTATAAAGTCAGAAGTCTAGAAGCAGGTAAATAGCTTAGAAGCAGGAGTAGGTAAGCAGAAGCAGTCTGCCAGAAGGCGCAGCTTAGTAGCAGGAGAAGGTCAGCAGAAGCAGCCTAATAACTGGTCAGCAGGAATAGCTCAGCAGCCTAAGAGGAGTAGCAGCCTTCCAGTAGGTTAGCACCTTAGGATAAAGCGAGAAGCCTAGAAGCAGGTCAGTAGCTTAGAAGCAGGAGTAGGTCAGCAGAAGTAGCCTAACGGCAGGTCAACAGGCCAAGCAGCAGGGGTAGGTCAGCAGGAAAAGCCTAGCAGCTGGAGAAGGTCAATAGGAGCAGCCTACTTGTAAGGTCGGGTCAACAGGAGTAGTCTAGCAGCAGGAGCAGCCTAATAGCAACAGGAACAGCTTAGCAGTAAGAGTAGTTCAGCAGCGTAGCAGCAGGTTACCACCCTATGATAAAGTCAGACGCATAGAAGCAGTTCTGTAGCTTAACAGCAGGAGTAGGTCAGCAGAACTAGTCTAGGATCAGCCTACCAGCAGCAAGAGCAAGTCAATAACTTAGCAGGTCAGCAGCTTAGCAGCAGGAGCAGGTCAGTAGGTGCAGCTTTACCAGCAGCAGGCTAGCACCTAGAGCGGATAAGCAGTAGCAGCCTATAGGCAGGAGCAGCTTAGCGGGAGTAATCTAGCAGTTACAGTAGCTTATGATGTGCAGTGAGTATTTTTTGGTACAAAAAATAGTTGACAAGCTATACATATCCCACAAAACAAGATATACACATTAAATACACATTTTAACATACTTTGAAAACACGTGGTGTTCGGATCAATGACTCTTCTAGATCTCATTAATATTGAGGCTGGGGGTCACGTCAAACTCTCATTCTCCTGGGGAGCCTTGCTTTTTAAGTATTTTATTGTTATGAGGATAAGGATGCCATTTTCAGTGTCACACCCAATGAATATTGGCTTAGCAGTTTAAAAGTTAAAGTTAAGAATGTGACTTACAAGACTAGTTTAATGTCACAAAAAACTAACACATTCAAAACTTAATCACACTGGCATCAACTAAAGGTTTAGTGAATATTTAGGTGCTTTCCTGCATTCTTCTATTTAACTTGACACCTATTTTCTTAGTGACTAGACTCATATGGCTTACATTTTTTTCCTAAAAAAATATTTTGGGTGTCATGATTACAAAAATAAATTATAAAGGGCACTCATCTAGCTCTAGTAGCCAATACATAAAAATTATATTAGTAATTACAGTATATTAAACTGTGCAACACTTCAAAGCTAGCCCCAACTAAATGTAATGTAATTAAATGTAATGTAATTAAATGTAATAATTTAAAGTTTTCTTTTTGGCTTTAAGTATTATTTGGATTGAATATATTTGCTTAAAAGACTTGTCTTTTTGTGTGCACCTGCTTACCCTTTTCGTTGGGTGTCTTTATGCAATATTCTACATAAAGAAAGCATCTGGAAGTGTTAAGGTAGCAGAGGTCATTTGAACATATTGAGATTTACTTCTAAAGGGTGATTCGGGTGCAAAGTTTAGAAAGGAGCGTTATCACTATGGAAACCAATGAGACGGTCCACTCAAGACCACTTGTTAAACTTTGATAAGACCACTTGTTAAACTTTGTACCAGGACCTGTTTTTATATTCCTATTATTCCTTGCCTTTCTACGTTTCTATAATATGACCCAAAATACACATTTCTTAGATCAGAGGTCTTTGCCCCTGTAAAGCCACTATTTGATAGTAAATTTATACTTAAGTTTTGCAAAGCTCCGATGCTCCACTCTTCAGCGAATCCGCCTTTGTGTTGCTCTTTTAGCTGGAAAGGAAAATACATGATATCGATTAGACAATGGAAAGCATTGAAATAAACATCCAAATCTACTGTGGTGAAAAGGATAGCGAGAAAAAAAGGGTGTAATCAAAAAATAGAATTTGTTTTAAATTGGCAAAGATTTTTAAATGACGAATTCTGCTTTAATATATACACTACCTTTGCAACCATGTATTGTATTATAGGTCTGACTGTACCCTGCAGGGCTGCCAGTGGTTAGGGGGCATAACCAGTAGGGGGAGCTATCTCCCAGATCTTTCCTATGTTAACAAGCAAGATCATTGGAGTGGGGGATTAGAGGTCAGGAAAACATTGGTAAACACTCCCGTGGAAGTTACTGTGGAATAATCACTTTCTTACCTGCATCCACCTGAGTGTGGAAGTGGGGAAAAAAATTCCAGTTCTGTCTATGACAACACAATGCAGTCATCTGATGTAAATGCCATCACACTTCTGGCTCAGATACTCAACCACAAAACATGATTTTTTTTTTCGTTCAACAAGTTTAAATCGGTATAAACTGCTAATTTTTTACCATTTTTCACATACAGGTGAAACTTTTTTTTTTAAATTCTCCGTTTACAGCGAGTAGAAAACATACATGAGCAAGGATACATACAGTGCATATCCAAATGTGACAATACAATCAAGATGCTATAGTACAAGCATTACATGGTAAAAGTCAGAGTTCAGCAATGACATAGACCGCTGACGGTAGGGTCATAGCAATTAGTATACATTGAACAGCTCATGAGTCGAAGATGCGTTTGGTGTATCACAGAGACCAACAGAGAAACAGAAAAGCTCCATCAACAGTAATGGAAAACCAACAAATAAAACTACCCACAGGGAAGAAGCACCAAAGACCCATGTCATAATAATAGAAAGGGGTAAAAACAAATGAGAAATAAATGTGGAAGTACCATGCCATCATCTTATGTGTTATGTGAATGCGTGTGTGGAGCAATACAATGCACGACGAGCCAGGGGCACGAGTCCGTCACAATGAGACAAAGGGGAGAGAGTGTCATATAGGGTGAGCTGTCGGGAGACCTAAAAATAAGTCTGAAGTCAGGAGACGCAACGAACGTATGCCACCAAAACCAACCCAGATCATTCTGATATACAGGTGAAACTTTTCACCCAGCATTAAATAGGAGACATAGTACATTATGCCATTTGTGAATTGACCTACAGAATGGATTGCTTAGATGCATACATTATAAAACAAATATTTATGACAGGAAACACTGGTAGATATGTTCTGACTTTTTCTCCTCAAATCTTTTGGTATAAAAAATGGCCTTTAAAAAAAAAATCCCCAAAAATTTGCTAAAAGCATACCGTATATTGTTCTATTAAAGCCGCTGCACATATCTTTAAAATACCTTTACCATATACCATTAGTTAACAAGAGAAAAGGGTTCCTTATATGCAAAATTCTTACCAAACACTCCACAGTTACAGATTACAGAAGAGGATGAGATGTTCGGCATCTGCCAATTTGACGTCCTCACCAATGTACCTCGATCCATCGATATAAGACTTTGTATCCAAAATACAAAAGATGGCACGAGAATCATTTCTATGAATTGTATATGTATATATATATATATATATGCAGCACAATCAGTGGTATGTGTAAAGTTTATTATACTTGTGGTGCTTTTTAAATGTGCCTCTTTGTGTGTCTAAGCGTGTGTTCGGATTGTGTATTTTTCTGGAAGTTAGTAATACAAGCATGTGTTAGAGAGCTCCATGTATGTGCTGCTGTCTCTGGCCCTTGCATGTGTGAGTGTGTGTAGCACAGCTGTAGTGCAGCATTATTACATCACAGAACTATGATGCTATCCCTATGATTCTAGAATGGGCGGGGCTTTCCACCTAGCCACCAGTAAACTGTAATTCAACACCTGATTGTACAAAATAACTGCCAACTTTTAAATGTATTTATGTCATTTGCGATAGGAAGAGAACCAAGATTATATCTTCCAGCACTTTAACTAATGCCATTTTTATAAATATATCAATTCAGTTAATTAACAATTAAAATGTTTAGATCATACAAAATAAGTGAGTGTACCTCATCAAAAAAACATATTCCCAATAGTATGCTGCTTGAGGGGTAGAGGTAGCACAGCCAGGCTGCTTCAGGGGCATCGGTGGGACAGGCAGGCTGTTTTAGGGGCAGCGGGGGGACAGGCAGGCTGTTTTAGGGGCAGCGGGGGCACAGGCAGGTGTGTGTGTGGGGGGGTCCTACATACAACCTGACTTGGGAGTTTAATAAGATGCCACTGCAACTATGCACTGGTATACAGGTGAAACTTTTCACCCAGCATTAAATAGGAGACATAGTACATTATGCCATTTGTGAATTGACCTACAGAATGGATTGCTTAGATGCATACATTATAAAACAAATATTTATGACAGGAAACACTGGTAGATATGTTCTGACTTTTTCTCCTCAAATCTTTTGGTATAAAAAATGGCCTTTAAAAAAAAAATCCCCAAAAATTTGCTAAAAGCATACCGTATATTGTTCTATTAAAGCCGCTGCACATATCTTTAAAATACCTTTACCATATACCATTAGTTAACAAGAGAAAAGGGTTCCTTATATGCAAAATTCTTACCAAACACTCCACAGTTACAGATTACAGAAGAGGATGAGATGTTCGGCATCTGCCAATTTGACGTCCTCACCAATGTACCTCGATCCATCGATATAAGACTTTGTATCCAAAATACAAAAGATGGCACGAGAATCATTTCTATGAATTGTATATGTATGTATATATATATATATATATATATATATATGCAAGCACAGATCAGTGGTATGTGTAAAGTTTATTATACTTGTGGTGCTTTTTAAATGTGCCTCTTTGTGTGTCTAAGCGTGTGTTCGGATTGTGTATTTTTCTGGAAGTTAGTAACACAAGCATGTGTTAGAGAGCTCCATGTATGTGCTGCTGTCTCTGGCCCTTGCATGTGTGAGTGTGTGTAGCACAGCTGTAGTGCAGCATTATTACATCACAGAACTATGATGCTATCCCTATGATTCTAGAATGGGCGGGGCTTTCCACCTAGCCACCAGTAAACTGTAATTCAACACCTGATTGTACAAAATAACTGCCAACTTTTAAATGTATTTATGTCATTTGCGATAGGAAGAGAACCAAGATTATATCTTCCAGCACTTTAACTAATGCCATTTTTATAAATATATCAATTCAGTTAATTAACAATTAAAATGTTTAGATCATACAAAATAAGTGAGTGTACCTCATCAAAAAAACATATTCCCAATAGTATGCTGCTTGAGGGGTAGAGCTAGCACAGCCAGGCTGCTTCAGGGGCATCGGTGGGACAGGCAGGCTGTTTTAGGGGCAGCGGGGGGACAGGCAGGCTGTTTTAGGGGCAGCGGGGGCACAGGCAGGTGTGTGTGTGGGGGGGTCCTACATACAACCTGACTTGGGAGTTTAATAAGATGCCACTGCAACTATGCACTGGCTGCTAAGGGTTTGCTCATCTCTGCACATACAGAGGCTCATCCTACAGAGGTGTCATTTGTTGGGAGAGCTGAAGCACTAAGTGTTTTTCTGGGCTGAAGTCAATCCTGAGTCTGGATCTGCCCGGCGTTCCTTGCTCTTCAGCCAATCGGTAGCCCACAGTATCTGGGAGCAGGTGCTTAACAGGGTCACGTACAATAATAGCATCACACCAATTGCAACAAGTGCTTCTTGGTTATTCCGCTCAATCCCCATATATTTACCCCCCCCACACACACACACCTGCCAGCTCCAAGGCATTTGTATTTACAAAGTGCTTTATTATGCATCAATCATTGGTGGGGCTTAATGGCATGCTAGGCTGTCCAGTTAAGCTTAATTCAATCCATATACCACATCAACATGATAATATATGAATAATGTGCAACATCTTTTATCTTTGATACGCAGAAACACGCAGAAAAGCGTATTTGTTTCAAAACAAGTTTTAATAATAAAAATCTATTAATGCAAAAACTGTTCTGGCACGACACGTGTAAATCAGAATATTAGGATTCGTTTTGGAAATCATATTACCTTGTAGAAATCAAATTCTAAGCACTTTATTTAAAATAAAAAAGGGCAGGACAGAAATAACTATTAAATATATATACATATATTATTTATATTATTAAAACTAATTTTCTCACGCTGCCAAACTGGATCTTAAGGCTCCAGCTTCATCTTTTTTAAGAGCCTTAGGATCCAGTTTAGCGTGGAAGATATTCAGTTTTGATAATATTAATAAAAAGGTATATTTTAATAGATATTTTTTTTCTGCCCAATTTATGTTGTCAAGATTATCTAGGGTTATTGACTACTGAAAATTCTGGCTCATAAATCGTAAACTCTTGCCTCTCATTAGTTTTTTTTTGTGTTTTTAGGGGTTTATATTCTGCTTAACTTATGAAATACTGTATTTTTAGTCCCGCCACCAAGCATGTATTTCGCTGCCATGTAAAATCCATAGGAAGACATTAACAGAGATGTAAGAATAATGTAGACAAATGTGCATATATGCCCCAGGCGGCTCTCTGTCAGCCATTGTATGGAGAGAGGCTGCTGAACGGGGCTCTTTATGAATAGGACAGAAACTTACAGGGAGGGGGTGCTGAGAGGTGTTCCATTAAGATAATCAACATATCCAGTAGGTGGTGTGAATATGCTTTTGAAAAGTCTTCTTAAGACGTCATTTTTCCCTAAAAAAAACCAACTTATTATACAACCAGGAAGTGCAGATTCCAGATCATTTGAGCTCTTGTTGTGGCAGTGTCAAACACTAAAGACCACAGACGCAGGCACATGGCTTCTGAAGAGTCTCCGGCTGACAGTAAGGCTAACATTCTCACTTCCTAGCTTTCTTTTACGGATACTGTGTGCGAGCGTATTGAATTTAGCGCCTCGTCGTGCTTTTTATTTCAACTACTTTAAATGCTTTGTGGCCATAGGGATCATCACATCACAGGAGGTACTTTATAAGCTTGTTTGAGCGAAGCCCTCCTCGCCTGTTGTTTCTGTAAGTCAGATTGTTACGTTACATGCTACTTGTTATGTCCTGTCTACCCATTGTACAGCGCTACCGAATATGATGTCGCTATATAAAATATATATAAATAATAATAATTATCCTTTGTATGTGATCTGTGAAGCCGCCACACAATACTGCTGGTCAGGTCATCATATGGCTGTGATCTATGTAGATGATTACAATTCTTATAGCAGATTTTACATAGACACAAAGTCTACTTCTTTACTAGACTGTCACAATCCTGGCAAATATAGCTGTTATTTTTCCCATTTATAATATTGATATTGCATGCAAATGATTTAGCACATTCGGTTTTGTTTCTTTTGTTTATAACACACACACAAAAGTTGTACTGTTCATCTCGATCTTGATAAGCGTCAAAGTAACATTTGTCTGCAGTCTTTGTTTGCGAGTAGGCTAACCGTTTTAAAGATACAAAAGTGGCTTTTACAACAAGACTGAAACCATACATCAATGACACCGAAGCAGTCCAATACCACTTGCATTGACGCTTAGCACCATGATACAGTTTCTAAACACAAAAAGAATTCAGTTCAAATGAAGTGAAAACGAAATCTTCCAAGTTTACATTCATGCAAACGAAATATACTAAAAAGGAGTTAATGTAAGAAATATTCATGGCGGTGCCTCTTTAAAAATAGGAATGGCATGAATTTATGTTTTAGCTGCTTATCCAGTAAACTGCATTCAGCGTTTTGAAATAACTATATTGTGGCATTTTTTACGCAACGACTGATGTCAAAGGAACGAAAGATGGTTGAGTAATTTGGCATAATAAAATGTATGAAATACGAAGGTAGCGCATCTGCAGGCGTGCTTGTCCAAGCTTGTATTATATTGTGTTGTATTGTAGTGGGATTAAACCAGCATCTACCAACATCCTATTCCCTCTATTACAATTCAATGATAAAGCATTCCTATTCATTAAGCACATTTTTTGAGAACCCCTCTACGACTATAATTGATTAGGAAAAAACTGTTCATTGGTCAAAATATAATGTATGTCAACCTAGAAAAACTAATTTGCCAATATTTACACAAATCATCCACAAATTGGTGCAAATTCCATTTCAGATACTGGATAAAATTCCATTTAGGTGCTGTGTAAGTCAGATTCTTAAGCATAGAATAAATAAGGAGTTATCTTCACTCGATGCTTCTATCTTCTCTGAAGAATGGACCGCATGTACTGTGTGTACATACATAAAGCACAGGTTCCTATAATGCCTATGTACATTTATGGCCAAGGCTGCAGCAGGCAATTTCAGGTTAAAAATATATTTTGAGTGAAATAATGCAATTTTTTGATGGATACACTCCAATACCTTGTTGCTAAGCATTCGGATGTCATGAAGGTCCACCTAGTCAGGAATAACTCTGAAGAGAAGATCTATTGTTTCAGCTGTAACATATCAACCACTATCTTTCAAAAATACTGTGAGAATACAAACAATAAGCACCAAACATTGGTTTACTAGTAGCGCATGTCTTTTCACTTCTATAACATCAGTAAAAGGAGTCTCTAGAGGATGTTCTCAGTTGTACAGGAATGGCGTTGCAGAGTCTATATTGTGCTGAAAAGGGATATAATCCCCCCCTGTGCTGCACTGATATATTGATTTTGGGCTACTTCCTAAAGTGTTTTTTTGTTATTTTTACTTGTAATTCCACATGCAGCCACCAGGGTGCTGTGCAGAATGAAATCCTTAGCATTCACATGATAACCCTTCATCCTTTCTGTGCTTCATTTATGAATTTTCAATTCTGCCACTGGTGTTTTGGAAAGGTACATTGTGAGTGTTGTCTACCAGATGTGGTTCGCACTGCTCTATTACCAAGCCACTAGGTCATGCCGTCATCCCTCCCCTGATCTAGTGTTACATTTCTATTACGTTGGCTCTGAACCATGAGCATGTCATGTAAGGGGTTAATTAATGGGAAGTCGAATGGACGGCTACTCTATGGACGCACTGTGCATGCTTTGCCCAAATGCCATCTATAGTATTCAATTCCAAATATGTGAATGTATGCTTTAAAGAAAAGTTGGACACAGCAAACCAACATTCTCTTTGGTTGGTTGGTGATTATGATGAAAATGTCTAACTTGGGGAGAATAGTTTGGAACAGGAATGCAGCGGTTGTCCCTGTTCATTTATTTCACATTCCGTCTGCTCCCATAAGTTTCACAAACCCTCTTTGTTTGGATTCAGGTGGGAAACGTGTTTGTTTCAGGCGAAGAATTGTTCTGAATTGAGCTGTGCAAGGACTCTGAGCCTCATTTCAATGATTCTTATTATCATGTATTTACTTTAATCATAATTCTCTGACTGTGTGTCTAGAACATCAGATGAGTCCATTATATTTATTGCTTCCACTCTCTCTGTTTAAAACCAGTGGTGTTTACAGAAGGTACTTCTCAATCTCAAATCCATTAAAGAACCATTTATCACACCTTTTGCTACGTTATATTACCAGGGTTTTTTTAACCATCCATTTTTGCCAGGAGTTTTTAAGATACTGATTCATTCCCTCAAATGGCCATACCTGGGAACATCCAGGCACCGGCGGCCGGTGAGTGTGGTGTGCTGTGACCCAGAAAAGTGGCACTTCACGCCAGCAGTGCCATAGTGTGCCCAGTGTACAAGATGGTGCGTGGTCTGCCTATCTGGTGCTGCAGTGTTTGGCCAGTGGTTAGATATGCCCCGCCACACGCTACTTGAGCATAACGTATCATACATCAGTGCATAGCTAGCCGCCAGCTGCACTTAAATCATCAGATGGCTCCTGGCTGTAAAGTGCTGGAGGTCCATCTCATCATTGCAAGTCTGGTCCCATTGCCATATGGTGTTTTTTCATCCCTTACACATATCACATATATTTGGATGTTTCCATTATGTGCTTGTGTGTTCCTGATGCAAATGAAGCCAGACAACCCCCTTGTGCCCTACAAAGTTTCTATGTGAAATACTGCAATGTAAGTAAGCCTTCGTAGACATGTTGTATTAGTTTCTCTAGCAGACCTGTGTGCTAACAAATCACTGGTGATTAACATCTCAAACCCAGCTAATTTAGGAGGAGTATTGGGAGAACATTAACGTGTGCACATAAGATCTGGTGCTACTGATTCACAGAAGGCATCTGGCAACTATAGGGTAAGATAATGTAAAGAAAACACTGCTTGCATCTCACAGCGATGAGCAGAGAAAACATTGACTGCTCCTTTGGAGAAGTTACCTGTGGAAAAGAATATAGTACATTTGTCTGACAACTGCAGTTATACTGAAATTCTGTGCATTTAATTTGTGATAATTATACCTCTGTCAATTTAACACAAATACTTAATCACTTATTGAATTCTAACATCTTCTTGGAGTCTTTGTATGAGGACACCATCCGTGTAATGAGCGCTAGTAGCAGAGCTGTCAACAAAATGCAGGAATACAATATAACATTACCATTGCCCCTGTGCCTGAAGTATATAAGCTTTACCATCACAGGTATACTTGAGTCAGTTTGTAGCTGTGTGTACACAGCATCAAGAGAGTGTAAGAGCATGGTGTGCGACCTCATGAATATAATTTAGCATCTGCTGGCCTTTAAGTGCTAGAGCTGCTTTCCATCCACAGTCTGACCACGATAAGGGTTAACTCCACCACTATAGCCCTTTCAGCCCCTAAGCACCAGTTAAAGAACCAGGACAAGTAAAATGTTCAACTGGTAGAGACTTCTCCAGCAACTTTATCTAGTCTGTGCCATCATTAACCCCAAACAACTTGTTTGTGTCTTCTTTGACCTTTGCTCCCCCAAAACGTACAACAAATGTAAACACACTTACACAAGTTAAACACTCTCATATTCACTAACACACACTCCACCTCACCCCACTTACACATACATGCTCACAAACACACAATTACATGTCCATGCTCACACACACACAAGTACACATCCTTGCCCACACAATTACACATGCATGCTCAAACACACAATTACACATGCATGCTCATACACACACATTACGCACACACAAGTACAGTTCCATGCTCACACACTCACACATACACATCCATCCATACATGCATACAAATATTCAAACAGTGTGCAAGCAGCCTCGTTTTCACCACAATATGCTCCTGTCTCCCCATGCCCGTTCAAAATAGTTTAGAAAGGGACATTCTGACCTATTTAGATAGGTAGATATATAGGTATATAGGTAGATCTATATGTAGATAGATAGATAGATAGATAGATAGATAGATAGAGAGCAAAAAGCTGGAGAGATGTTTTATAGAAAGCATAAACTAGGAAAACATGAAAATGTCATTGAGTTGTAAAGTGTGACTGTTCTTGGCAATGACTGAGCATGGAAAACCCCAACACAGAGGTTATCAGCAGCTAGGCTTCCAAGTGTGTACATGTGCTAGTCAAGATAAGAAAGTGCTCAT
Source organism: Spea multiplicata (assembly GCA_009364415.1). Taxonomy (NCBI): domain Eukaryota; kingdom Metazoa; phylum Chordata; class Amphibia; order Anura; family Pelobatidae; genus Spea; species Spea multiplicata. Next base: position 18,537,726 of record VKOC01000005.1, read on the forward strand.
CTTAACTGTTTTTTAATAGTCTGCTTATGGTGAAAAACACGCCTGTAATGATATTGACTTATCACATGCATAATATGTGAATATGATGGCCGGAGTGTGGCACACTTGACCTTTCTTTCCAGATGAGATGTTTCATTGTTTCATTTTCTTTTCCCTCCCAGCTTGCACAATGCCTTTGCAACACTGTCTTTGTTTTAATATATTTCTTTTGTTAATATTTTGTGAAAGATCCTCTAAAAAAAACAAAACACTTGAATAAAACTGATTTTTGATCCATAGGGCAGGGATTTTAAACCCAATCCCACCGGCTTAATAGGTGGTCCTGAAGATTTCTAAGCATTTGTAAAATCAATGTTGATTTATGCATTTCCAGCAATGATAATGTAGTTTTTTTCCCCCCAATGCTGTAAGGTATAACGGTAACATGGTTTAGAACCAAAAATGGGTAAAGGTTTCAGGATTTAAACACTCTACGCAGTGTGTATCTTACCAAATGCTGAAAACAAGTATGAACCATAACGCAGTTCAAGTTTAGACAGATATAGGATTAACACGCATGTCTGCCATTCAGATCAAGTCGTTACATGTCTTATTTATTTGATGTGGAAGTCTTCTGTCAGCTAACACTTCCAGGTCTTACGTTGGCGCGCATCAATTCCAATACAACAGGCAGTGCTTTAGAAACACTGCTTAACTCTTCGCTGTCGTTGCTGTATTTGAATTCATTGGATCTTCAAAAAAATATTTTTCTGTTCCAAAATGCAACACGATACCACTGGAGAGTTAAGAATAAGACAGCGCTCAACTTCAATACTTCAAATATGGTTATTTACCTTGGTTTCCAGATCTCAAGTGCCCAAACAGCCTCTGCTTTGTTATTATCCCTTCTTGAACAGAAGCGAGTTCATCAGTTTTGAATATTTCCATTAAGCTGTCTGTACTTATACTCTTGTTAGGCTATCTAGAAATCCCGGTCTCTTTGTGGCACAGGAGAACGTTTTCTGGAATATGGGGCACATATCCAAATTCCAACATCCATAAATATAATTTTCTTTAGTTCACTTAAAAAAACACAATTTCTATAGTTTTCATTTTCATTTTATTTAGCCTAAAGGCAAGAAATGTGATTTATTTCTGCAGAAGTTATTAAAAATCATTTACGGCAAAGTGTGCATATGCATTTTTTTTCTGTTTTGGCTTCATTATGAAATTACAATTTGTAGAATTTCTTTTTGAAATATTTTGCCGAGCACTACATAGGGATAATGGTTACAAACAGCAAGGTAGAATGATAGGTTTTGCTGGCCACTCTAACATAGGGAATTATGGGCATTTACCCAAAGTGAGTACAAACGACTTTGACGGCAGAGAAGTCCCGTGAAAATAAGTATTTATATTATGCAAAAGATAAAGAAAGCTATTTTATAATGCGAAACTGAACAAAAACAGCACAATATTTCTTATCTAGTTGGTGTGATTTTCCCTTTACTTTTAGCTGCCAACAATTCATATGGCATATAAGTACGCGTCTAGCCACACAACTAAAATAAAAGCGTCTTGATCCAGACAGTTAAAGTATTGGGAGCAGTGAATTGGGGTTACATGTTCTTTTACAAACATATGTTTTTCAAACATTTTAGAAAGGATAGGGCCGAACCGCTCTTAATAGAAGGATTCCGCATATTAAGTTAACGACATAAGGTAAAATAACTTATGGGCTTGTCAGACAGGTTGGGGATCATACAAGAACTTTGTGAAAGCTAACATCAGCAATGACTTTTATGATGACCAAGCAATGCCATCATCCAAATCGAAAGAGGGTGACACATATACCAACAATTTAGGTATGGAGCACAGTGTTTGCCATAGCCTTCGCAATCAATGTTGTTGGTTTCAGTTTTTTAATAGGTTAAAGAGTTGTCATTATGTACTGTTCTTGGGGTTGTTCAAGGTGTGATGGTGCCAGTTCTTTATTGGGGTTCTCAAGATTAGTCTTGTTACATAGAGTTATTAAAAGCAGTCAGTGCACACAGGTGGTATTTGTTGCAGGTGGATCTGGTTTTGAACCTACATTGGAGAGAGTATAAGGTTGGGGATATACAATTGTTGGTGGACTATTTATATAACAAATGTTGAGTTATCATACCTTTTTTTAATTGTAGATTGAGTTTACTTCATGGACAACCACATGATAAACCATTCTATATGATTTCTATTTTTGTCTTCTTCTGAAGGAATTATTTATTAGTTTGAAAACATGGTGGTACAAAGATGGACAAAATTATATGATTGTCAACAATATAAGCTGCGAAACCATGCATTTCATTCACTGACCTCATCATCAGGTGAAGACAAAATGTTGAGAAGGACACCCCCTCTCTCCGTAGAATTAATGTAAAGAGTAGTAAAGTTGTATTATTTTGTATGCTAGAAATGAAACAATTACATTTTTAACTATAGCTTAGGGCACTCACAAGTATATAAATGTCAACCGCAAGAATTTTCTTGTGCTGTATGCAACAACTTGAATACATATTAATTACTTGTGTCAGATTACGGTAATTGTAAGATTTAAAAAGTAGCTATTTTTCTTTAGAAAGGGTCCCGCATTACCTATGCACAGGGTCGCACTGGTGATGATGGGCCAGCCGTGGCACTTTAAGGCCTGCAGCCGTATGATGACGTGAGTGTGGCCAACGGCTGGATAAGCCTGGCCGCACGTTACGTTTTTATGCTGGTCTAGTGTGCGTGTGGTCAGTTCGGTCCCGCCATTGCATTATGAGAAGCGAGCATGGACCTTCTTGCGCTGGGTTTGGTCTTTTTTGATGCAAAAGGGTATCACAGAGTAAAAATATTCGCCATCCCTGCAAACTCTCTCTTTAGTGATTAAACCCTACAGTGTACAACTCTAGTTATATACATAAGAATAGGAATTGTGCTTATAATTATAGTTAGCGTACTGGGAAATCATGGATACAGTGTGACCATAAACAGCCTTTGCTTGGACCTTCTCTTTGACTTCAGGGAATACTGACTCTTAGCCATGACTCCTGTGCCTATAAAGTATAATTCTGATTTATATTATTATTATTTATTGTTTTATATAGCGCCATCAAATTCCGTAGCGCAAGTAATTTGACTTACAGAGATAACAGGTGAGGAGGGCCCTGCTCAAACAAGTTTTTATATCCATCATCTTATTTTATGGTGTAAATGTGCATTGATCGCTAATATTTCGTGGAACTGTATTGCTACTCCTGGTAACCTTTATAGTTGTGTACAAAACAGAAACTATCGTTTTATGGCTATAACCAAACTCTGATATTTTAACAGATCATGACACCAAAGAACCAGTGGAAGATACTGAACCCAGCACTTTGCTTTTTGAAACAGTAAGTGTTATCTCTTTGTCAGCTGACTTTAAAATACCCGCGCAGCGGGCACAGGCGTGTAACGGACCCCTGGTCTTATGGGATAGGACGCAGCCTAGTGTTACTGTTTGTTGGACTGTATGCTTTCCCTTGTGATGGATAAGGGAGGGGTGATGGGGGTGGGAGTGCTGGTGCTTAACAGGGGAGGAGGTGCATACAATAAAGACCTGAAGTATATAACATGACCCAATTATATTTTTCTTTTTTACAGACCGAAAAGTATCCTGTCCAAGATACAAAGCTTCCTAAAGGTGCAGTACTCATTCCACTCACCTGGAATGTATACATTTATTGCATAATATTGAAATCAAGCAGATGAATGTGGGGTTCTTTTCCCTAGGAGGTTAGGGGAAATTTCATATTGAATAGATTTATATATACCACCTGACACAAGATTAGTTTCCTGAAAAATTCTGTATTTTATGGAACGTAATACTTAAAAAAAAATACTTCCAGAAGTAATGCCTTTGTCCTATGTAACAAATATCAGGTGAATTTTAAGTCTATTAAATGTTATTTCTGAAAAATACAGTATTTTACCTGATGGTGTACATGGTTTCACTTAAAGGGATTCTAGAGTAGAACACAGCAAAATAAAGTTGTCCAGCTTGGACTATGAAGGTCACAACTACGAATATTTGTCCGTTCCCATGTTCGTTTCGGGTGAATATTCGTAAACGTTCTTCGTATTCGTTTTTTCTTTGTTTTATGCCGGTTGCCATGGAAATGCAGTGAAACGGTGATGAAATCAATAAATGAATGCTTAGAAGACATTGAATAGGGAATTTGAGAGCAATTTTATATACTTGCTTAACATTTGTAACTTACCTAAAATGGCATGCTTACCTACAACCCGAATTTGACGGGACAGGACTGAAAAAAAAAACAGAACTATCCCCGGACATTCGGGACTCAGGTTGTCAGGTATGCGGATGGAAGAAAGTAGGTCAAAAACTCAAAATATGCTTAGACTTAGAGTTACAGGGTTAAGGTAAGGTTAAGGATAGTACTAGTGCACAGGTTTGGTTAAAGATCTATTAGTATTATTATCTAATTTTAAATTTAACAGGTGTTATTAAATGTATGATGTCACAAGAATGAGCTAATTGGACAAATAAAAATCAGCTCACTCCAACAATGCTCCTCCTCCTCTTTGAAGAAATGGCGGGCCCGACGCAAAGACAAACACGAAGAAACAAAGATTCTTCATTTTGTGTGTCTTCGTGTACGTTTGCCCGCCGCAATATTTGTTTATTTGGTATTCGGTTTGAACAACAAAAATGCAACATTCGTGTTTGTTTTCATGTTCTCCCGAATACGAATGCACAAATCTAGTCACAACCCTACCTTTTTACTAATGAATGTGCACAAAGGGTATATGGCATCACTGCATTAGCTGGTGATATAAGAACTGAACATCTAGCCCAGAGTGCATGCAATGAGTGACCTGCTTGGCTGGCTGGTAAATTCCATTCATAGGAACTATTAGAATCAATTGAAATACATAAGCTGAAGGTCACATTCTTTACAAACATTCTATACTCATCAAAGTATTGCTGTCCGTGAGAGGGTTTTCCCTGAAATAATAGACATTGCCTTAGGTGGCGCCTGAGGAACTGGGTACATTGATGACATCATGTAGCAGTGTGAAACTTATTTTGGAAAATCTTTTCAAATGTCTGGTTTCTGTCTGTAACTGGAGGGCTTTTTAATGAGTCTACATTCCATTCTGGCCATTTACACTGGCCTTATTCAAGTCACAAAAACTTGTCTTAACTCTCAGGGGTCCCACTCCAATTGTTATGATTGTATGTATTCAGGTGGTTGCAAAGATTCCTATAACGTAACAACAGACGAGAGTAAGTCTAGTCTTAAAATACTATACTTATTGCTGCTTGAACAAGATCAGGCCCTCCGGCAGGCCTTTTGACTGGGAAGATAAGGAAGGGGTTAGATATTCCTTTAAGCAGTGTGACCCACAAAGACAGGAGGATCTGGTGGCTGCCATGGCCACGGCACATAATTATGATACTATTCTTAAAATGACATCATTAACACACATTACAAGAGCTTACCACATTTTAGTCCAGTGATGCTGAGTGTAAGAGTTTACAAGTCTTATCTCACCCTCCTGGAAACCTGACAGTGACCAAAAAAAGTAGTAATGTCACTCTACGTTCTCTTATTGCTAAATAAGAGTCAGATCAAGACTTGGATTTTAAGTGCCTGCAGAAGCCTTAATGTATGCTATTAACAGATAAATAATTCATTGTTTATTGATTTTAGTGTTGCTCAACTGGACTTATTCAGATCAAGTGGATTGTTTTATCTACCCAGACCCTACCAGAAATGACTGTAAAATGTCACTTTATTAAGAATGTTGCTGGGAATGCTTTTCTGCCAGGTGGCAAGAAACTGAAATGGGCTTCTTAAACATCTCTGTTTTACTGTGATTAAACCTACAGGGGGAAATGTCAGTGCTGCAAAGCTTCAGTTCTTGGAGCTCATCTGTGTGTTAATATGGATAATAGATAAGGGAGAGAACCAACCACAGCATCATTTTCACATGTTATTGAGATGAGCGACAGGGGTATTTGTTGACCCCAGAATTGATACTGCACCCCTGACTAGTTAGGACCAGGACCGACTTCTGCGGTGACTTGCACAGTCTCCTGACTTCCCAGGATGCATGTATTGTGTTTATTAGTTCTTCTAGACTAGGGGAAAAGGGCAAACAGCCCCAACACGTGATTGAAGAAAATAAAACCTCTCTCTATTTCCGTGCCTGGTGCACACAGTGAAGACTGCTACTCTATTACTGTGGGGTCACCTAGCATCACATTACTTGACGCCGGCTGGACTGGGGTCAAGCGGCTTTGGTTTAGTCCAGCGGCCTCCAAACGACATACATGCAGCTGAACGTTATGTTTTATACTTCGGCAGTATAAGCAGCCACCCACTGCTGTGACCCATTCTGTTAGTCCGGCTCTGCCGCAGAGCATCTGCTTCCATTGTATTCCAGCCCAGTGATAAGGCTCATGCCGAGTCCTCCTTCCTTGCAGGGATCTGACCAGTTCTTCATGTAGAACTGTGACAAGCTCTTATAAAGCACGTAGTACCACCGTGTATTGTAAAGTAATTTATAAGTAATTGGGAAATTAATAAATCATTTGCAAATAATTTGCCGCTGGGATGTAATTACATTAAAGGAGTTGGCTTCCTTTAAATTGTCAGTTAGCATTTCGGAGCACAGCCAGTTTTACAAACGCAACTCTACAAATAACATAATATCTTAAGAGATTAAAGGATTCCCACCCTACACAGCTCAGTTCTTCAGCCAATTACATTTTGTGTTTCGTGACTTTTTTTTAGGAAAATAATTAATATAATCAACGTGCAGAAGAGTCTTTTGCAAGCCATCCTGCTCGTTGGAAGTCAGCCATGACAGTTTTCTTTTGTGCTGAGTGCCCGGGGGATACATTGAAGGAGGTGTAACTGACATGTAGCAACACATCTATCGCCTCTCCTCTAAACAGTTAGACTTATATGAACTCCATATCTGTATGTATATATATGTATATATATGTTTTATATCTATAAACTGTAGACATAGACATGTATTTCCCCATGTGTTTTAGGTAAGTTGTATGTTAACTTGGTGCTATACTGTCATTAATGTCATTACAATGACATTAAAGAACACAGGGTAAATGGTGTGCAATTCCTCGTATTATTTGCTTATGATGATTAAAACCACCTTCCAACCCCAGCAACCCCACTGATACACCAGTTTCATTGCATGAATATGTATGTTTCAATTCTATGTTATAAGGAGGAGAAATGCTAGAAGAGGTCATAATTCAAAACTAGATGCTTACGCATAATGTAACGAAGGCTGATACAGGGAGGGAATTTAAACATGTATGGGATCGAAGATAAGATCAAGGACACATTAAGGTCAGAGTGTTTACATCCGGAAAAATCAGCAGATTAGATTGGTCCGTCAAATTCTGTTTATTTAAATTAGGTCCGTAGGTTATTTCCTTATTACCGTCTCCAAAATACCACTAGACCTGTATATAAGTTCACATACATTGTGGTAACATTATAAAGGCTTGGAAAGTATATTGGGTGAAAATAAAAATATAATTGTATAAAGTTACCTTTTAAATACTCTACGTGGCAGAGTGATAATGTAAGGCTGGTTAATTTAGTTGATTTAGATATGGGAAATTCATAGTAGGTACTGATTGCTGACCTTTGCCCTTTAGGAGATGAACATCTTCCAGATGCTATTCTTCTAGAAAACCCTACTGATTTTCCTGGAATTCCTACATCGGACAGGATAAAGCAGGTAAGATATACAATTTCCAAACTATCTTTTGGTATTTATTTGTTTATTTGGTGTCTCAGATTTTTACAATGGGCCAAAGAAGGTGTAGTTAGAGTCATGGCAAGAATGTGTGGCTTTACCAGGTCAGTAAGGTATTTGATACTGCCCCCCATAGAAGACTCATAAAAAGATTGCACTGTCCCCCATATAAGTCCCATAAATAGATAGCACTGTCCCCCATAGAAGACTTAAATACATTGCACTGCCCCCCATAGAAGACTCATAAATAAATTACACTGCCCCCCATAGAAGACTCATAAATAGATTGCACTGTCCCCTATAGAAGACCCATACATAGATTGCACTGCCAACCCTAGAAGACTCACAAATAGATTGCATTACCCCCATAGAAGACTCATAAATAGATTGCACTGCCCCCATAGAAGACCCATAAATAGATTGCACTGTCCCCATAGAAGACTAATAAATAAATTGCACTGCCCCCTGTAGAAGACTCATAAATAGATTGCACTGCCCCCATAGAAGACCCATAAATAGATTGCACTGTCCCCCATAGAAGACTCATAAATAGATTGCACTGTTGGGGTTTGGATATTTAAATAGTCGAATAGATAACGAAATGTCAAGAAGCAAAAGGTTGTAGTTATTGGTGTATATTAAGGGGAATGTCGTGTTACTAGTGGGGTAATTTAGGGATCAGGATTGAGGCCCATACTTTTTCATATTTTTATTAGCAATATTACAAAAGATCTTAATGGCAAGGTATGTATTTTTGCATTCAACATTTCTACAACAGGGTAGACATTCTGGGTGGAACAAGCAGGGCCGGCCCAAGACAAAATGCCGTCTGGGGCGAAGTTTAAAATGCTGCCCCACCAATTTCTACCCTGCCGCCCCCCCATTATCTACCATACCCCCCTTGTACTTACCTTTCAGCAGTCCTGCGACGAATCTCCCTGCTCGGGCTCGGTGCCGGCTTGTAATGCTGAGCCCCGGAAATGACGTCATCTTCCGGCGCTCAGCATTACAAGCCGCACTGAGAACCAGCTAGAGGGCTCGCAGAGGTGAGAGAGAGGGGCGCTGAGCAGGTACTGACAACTTGGTAAGCGAAAACCACTCGGCTCCCCTCTCTCTTTCGTCCATTTTTAAAAAAAAAGGGCTTGGGGCGGCAAAGTGCCGCCCCTTCAAAGGTGCCGCCTGGAGCAGTTGTCCCATTCGGCTCCATTGTCGGGCCGGCCCTGGGAACAAGCCAAATGGAAAGGGATATAACCAAATTAGAAGAATGGTCGTGAGTGTGGCAGCTACAGCTTAATGTTGATAAAAGTAAAATAATTCACTTGGGATGTAAAAATCCCATGGCAAAATACAGCATTTGCGCACTGTTCTGTCAGTGATAATGTAAGTGAGGATTTAAAAAATAAGGGGGGAATGCAAAAAAAGCACTGCAAAAATCCCACAGGGTGCCGGGTTACATAGGGAGAGGCATTAGTAGAGTGAGGTGATTCTATGTTCAGACCAGACCTCTGCAGTTCTCCAGAAATAAATTTACATTTTGGAGAGAGTTCAGAGGAGGACTACCAAAATGCTGAATAATTTGCAAGACATCAGAAGGTCTGAGTCTTACATCAAGAAAAATGGACAGTCTAGATCGGAGGAATGGTTCCTATCTGCTGCCCCCCCATTGGCTTGCCCCCCACTCCCAAGTAACTCTTGGCTAAAATATGCCAATGCCTGGAGGCAAGTGAAATTTCTGGGACCCCTTTACCCTTGGGAAGGGACAAGCAGAGCTGCCTCTCTCCCTCGTACTTGTGTTCTCTAAAGATCTGAGAGAAACAGAGTTCTAGGATATTACATCATATCTCAGGACTATTCTTCTGGAGAGACCAGGAGCATGCGGGAGAGTGATAAGCAGTGACACTGAGTGGTCTGGTGTGACAGTCACACTTGGCCCTGCCTAAGGGTGGCCCAGGGTGTGTACACATAAGTCTGTATATCAGTAGTACCTAGGCACAAATACTTCATGCACCCACTTACTCTTAAAAATTCATATTGGGAACTTGAACTTGAAGACTTTACTATGCAGAATAGAAAAACTGACATATTGTACCTTTTATGTAATACATTAGAACTCGTATTCAGTCTTCTAGCGGATATATTTTTTAAAATGCAAGAATGCCTTTTGGCTATTAAGGCAAAGGAATATTTTATGCATTGTCATTTGTCCATTCTTACGATAAAAGTCTATAAATAAAAAAAAAAATCACAACAGATACCGATAGTAAACCTACCTACATATAAAAACGCGTTCCTCTTCTGCCATCAGCATGAGGCCAGCTATATGAATGATATAATCAATTGAAAGGTGATAGTCTGCGGTTAAGGAAAGATAGTGTTTCTTTTATGGATAACTTATTTTTTTTAAGACTTGAGCTGCCTCCTACTAAAGAAATTGCAGTTTTCCAGAAAACTATCAATCTTGCCAAAATAAGTAAATGATGGGGCCCTTAAAACATACTTACATACATACTTATTTACCATTTTAACATAATTCTATGAGACATTATATTTATTAAATGCCAGTAGGTTCTGTAGAACTTTTACAATATACAAGAGTGAAAACTAACAATATCAGTAAAATAAAATAATAGATAATAGCACCAACACACATCAAAAATGCTGGCACAGGGGGAGACAAGGTCCCAGCCATTGAAATTCATATAGAAAGGTTCTTATGTCTTGTCTAAAAGATCATCTTAATTATGCAAAGTAAGTTGAAGAGGTGAGGTATACTTATCCGAAACACAAAGCAATCTCCCAATGAAGATAGTAAAAAGTTGTGTGTGTCATGTGTGTGAAGCCCACTAGGCGGCAATCTGCAACCACTTATTTTATCAGTTTTAAAGGTTTTAGTGAGTGATCCATTCCCGCATGAAACAAAGACCTGTAAATTATATTATGGGGGACCTTTCTAGGAGCTCAGAATGTTGGGTATGAATGTATCACTCCTACAGCCATAAAGGAAGGGAATAGGTTTATACAATAAACTGTGTATATAAAATACATTATTCATCTTCTAAATGTCTTACTCAGTTGTGTAAATCACCTATCGAGGATGAAGTACGGCAATATATATAGGTATAAAAGGTCGTGTTAAGCCCTGCGTCTGGTCACTCCTCTAATTATATGTAGTACAGTAAAATAGTCCCTCTTCAGTCATTTCACATTAAGTTATGTCATCGCTGAGGCTCAGATTGTTCTGGAATGCAGGATTTAAAACAGCGTTGGAGGGCCGTAATCAGCATACCTGGGAACTCTCCGGGTTTGACCTGGAGATTGCCGGGTGAAGCACCGCTTCTCCGGCTCAAGAACCGAATCCGTCGGGTCACGGAAGCGGGGTCTTGACACACCCCTCTCCCCGCCCATTTACCTTTAAAAGGGCGTGTTTCCTGCTGCCGTCAGTGCGCAGTCCTGGCCGCGGCCCCCAAGGGAAGCCTCTGGGTAATCGGAGACCAGAAGTTCCCAAGTATGGTAATCAGGCCAGGGATTCTGTGTATCGTTGGCTGAGAACAACTGGCTTAATGAATATGTAAAATAATTGCGCTCAGTGTTGGGATATCCAAAAACTGTCACCTGTCCTCATTTATCAAAGTTGTGAGGAACGGTCTTTTCGCGATAGATTACCTAGGGGCACAAACATCGTCAGGGCCGCCTCCTTCTCCACTGATTGTCTTTCAACTACCTGGTGACATCCTGTATGTAAGAACAGAAACAGGGGCAGTCAAACTGCTGAATAGTTTAAATGGAGAATAGATTCCACCCCCCCCACTTCCTTATGTGGTTTGTTCCTTGGGCACTTTCTGGACTGTAAGCAAAAAGTCCTTTCTGTGACAGGTTATTTGTCTGTAGAAATACATAAATATATACATGTATTTATAAATGTATGCATCAAATACATGCAAGTCTTTAATATTAAAACTTAGTGAAATGGTTTCTGCCCGGAGTGAATTATGGCGAGTAGCCCTATAAAATACGAAGGATTTATGTGATTACACGGACTTATATTGTCTGCCCATATAAAATATATAGAAAATAAGCCAATTGATACACCACATTAACTGTAATGGTGCACTGGTTCCACCACCATATTGTTCACTCACAGCAAGCTCCTAATACACAAATGTTTCAGGGCACAGAGCCCCTTCCTCAGTGTCTCAAGCCCTTGGACCCAAACAAGCCGCAGTGAGCACTGGTACTATTAATCTGGTGTACATGTTGGCTTATTTGTATTTGTAGGATTGCACAGGCCGTGGATCCGAGGCCCAGGTTGCCATACTTGGCACACAGACATTTATTGTTCATGTAATGGGAATATTGCTTTCTTACTATTGTGAATATAAAATAATCGCTACCAAGCAGCTTTTATTAATATCATTTTGCGCTTTCTTTTTTCTTTCTTCTTATTCTTTCTTATTTAGCCAGAAGAAAATGACTGTCCAATAATGACTATTGACACACTCCCTGGTATGTAAAGTGTATTTTTTTTTAACCGTGCATTAGTTAACAAATAAATAATTAAAGTATAAAGTTCTACAGTTCTACGGTTCTACCTATTAATACTAATTCTACTGGTGAATTTAACACTTTTGTGTGTTCATTTAGAGACATTATTCCCCGTATTGTTAAATGCTCAAACCCTTCTCTGAAATATTTTTATTATGTCAATTCATACATAAATGTATACATAATTTATCTAGGAACATTTAAAGCAGGCACTAAAAAAAATGTTTTTAAATGTTTGTGTTTCTATGTGATTAATCAAATTAGTTCACCAAGCACATTCTTATGATGTCATCCCAAAAGTGCTGAATCTCTAGTTGATTAAAAAAGTAATTAAATACTTAATTTTCCTTTAAAGTATTCTGCTTTTGCGGGGCCTACATTTCCATTTGCCGCCAGATTCTGGCTGTTAGAATCAGGAAACAATCAGACACATTTTCATAAATAAATTGAAATCAGGGTGATTGCCGATGATAATTTGCTAAGTTCTTCTCCACTCTACTATGCTTAATATTTAAGAAAAATCACATATACCTACGATCGGGGAGGTCCTTATGACATGGTTTAATGCTTACGGCTAATACAGGGGAATTTGGTTACTCTAGATCTGTTTTTAGACCATTTTCTTTATTCAGTTTTATTATCCTTGCAGGGAAGTCTTCAACCCAAGGCACAATGTGCAGCAGCTTTAGGCCCAGGCTCACCTTAGGGGCCAGCAGTTGCCCCATGAGCCTCATAGTCCTGTGGAGGTCTGCGCTTCCTCCCTTGCATACTGTGCAGCCCTTGCTGTCGGAGAGTGCTGGGATATCGTTCATATTCCTCCATCCAGCTGCATATGGCGCATATTCCATGAAGGAAGCTTTATTGGGAGGTCTGTGAGGGTGGCCTCAGAGACCTCCACTCATGTACTGATGGGCTGGTGGTAGGGGACACAGAGGAAGCCTGCCCTGGGTTCCTGTATGTCTACAGACTGCTATAGATTATATAATATAAGTTATATTAGTGCTATATATTGTACTAATGTGTCTGTCTGCATTTAGATATAACCAAGATCACCCATTCATGCCAAGAGAGCAGTGAAACTTTCCCACCAACTATTAGCGACTTGCTCAACGACGAGGATCTCTTATACACTCTTCAGATCAAGCTAGACCCTTGTCATCCTACTGTAAAAAACTGGAGAAACTTTGCCAGCAGGTGGGGAATGAGTTATGATGAATTATGCTTCTTGGAGCAGAAACAACAGAGTCCTACCATTGGGTTCTTGCTAAGGAACAGTGAGAGAACTGTGGAGCAGCTGATTGACTTATGTAAACTCTACAGACGGGTTGACGTCCAAAAAGTGTTGTTAAAATGGGTTAACGTGGATTGGCCAATGCGGCTACATAAAAACTACAAGAGCAGTATGTGATCCGGAGCACGTATGGACTTTATTACTTATAAATACATTATTGAGGTAGACATGTATCATGTAGGTGAAAAGATTGACCAATATTTTTCTCCTTCCACACCAATTTATCTTTTTTATATTCACCGAAACATTCATATTTTAAGTAGTCCATTTGCAATATGCATTACATAATATATATTTTTTAATAATATGCTGATGCATTCCTCCACAGCACTGTGCATCATGGAAAGTATACAATGTGGAACATATTGCAACAGGGACATATGGTATGGACAACGTTGCTTATTAGAGCTTACAGTCTTACATTCTAACAGAGAATACTAAATGTATTGTAATTGTTTGTAATTGGTTTGTAATCCAATTGGAAACCAAAGGAAGACATTTCTAGGTTCCTGGTGAGTGATGTGAAAAGTTACTCCTTACCCTCATAAACCGCAATCTACCGGGAACTGTATGTTGACAATATTGCTTATGACAATTGTAGGTATTATACGCTTAATAATTACTTCTAGGATGTTTGAGGATTCCATTGATCGCCTGATTGTATGGTTCATTTGTATCGTATATATCTCTGGGCCGCCATATTAGCTGCTGTCTCACAGCTACAGTTCTTGGAAAAAAATTGAAACTGTAATTTACAAAACAAATGAAAAAGACAAGAAATTCACATAGGAGACAAAAATGCTTCTGCTGCTTGCATCACTGAAAGGTGAAGGTCATGCAGATAACACTTCCATATGACTAACTCAAAAACACCTTAAGCCATTGCGAAGCTGGTTCTTTCTTGCATTTTGTTTGGTTTATACTCTTAGTTCTGTGTAGTCTTCTGTGACATTTGATATGAATTCTGAAGATGTGTTTATGTTTAATAAATTCTCTATATATAATCATAAATTGAGTCTCATAATAAACCAATATCAGTGGTAGGCTGTGTAGTATGAGAAAATGCAAATATAATTAACAAATATTTCTAACACTGGTTAATGGTGACAGATAACCTCTCGTTATTCTAAGTACAGATAGATTTGACCTATAAGCTTTTCAGTTGTGAGTATTTTTTAGTTTTGAGTTTAGGCGTGATCTACAGAAACTACAGAAAAGGAAACCAAACCTGATTTACTGTCTGATGATCTAGGTTTTTCCCAGATGTTGCAGGTATTATTATTATATAGGTGGATTCACCCCTATCCTTTGCTGATACCGCTACCAGGTACGTATTGTACAAGAAAACAATGTTAACCTTGACCTCTGTCTCGCTTTGTCTTTGTGAATATAATGGAGATATCTAGTATGACTATTCTCCTTTTGACCTGGACACTATTCCACTTATTGAATAAATATATCTATTTTGTTTAAAGATTTTGATGTTTTTTATATGCACACAGCAAATGAGATCCTTAAGTCTTTCCAGAAAACTCTCACTCTGTCAAAATCTTTCTCAACTCCTGACCTAACGTCATTGAGGAGAAAATTTGTACTAAAAATCTCCAAAACAATTACAAACCAAAACCAAGCTGTGATGGATGCCTTAAACATTATTGAAAACCCACTTTTCTACACACACTAATAATTAACTCAACAACAGAATAAATGTAAATATTTATTTATTTTAAAGAAGACATTTCTAACGCATACAGGATACGTACAATTATTTTAGTAAAGTCATATTCTTATCCCTGTGACGCATGATGCAAATAATAATAATAATAATACAAAAATGTTATGTTTATCTCATAAGTACCATTACACTATATATAATTCAACATTTTAATTTAGCTTTTTAGCTTTTCACCCTCATATGCATCTTAGAGTTGTACCAACATGACACACGTCATCCATATAATGCAGTCACAAAGTGGGACAAAATTTCAGGACAGTTGGTTTATATTCCTTGCAAAAAGAAGTGACATTAAAAAATACAAATGTTTAATAAAAAGATATATATTTTGCCTAATTAGTATCTATAGTATCTAAACTGGTATAGCTGTTAAAACCACAAAAAGAGTTTTAGTGTATCTGTTCTTTTTTTAACCATGACAAGACTACCACCCAGCCACTGGAAATAAAAACCCAGGTGCATGAGCCAACTTTGTGAGTGTATATTATGTTCATACTTGGAAACTCCACAGGCTTGGCTGCCAAGAGCTCCCCCTGAGTGTGCGGAGCTAGAGACAGTGGCAGAGCTACCCCCATTTAGACTTGAGTGGGAGGTAGAACCTGGTAGGCGGTAAGTATGACCAAACAGTAGTTCACTCTGAGACTCTGGGTGAGACTCAGCAAGTTCTCAGGTATGGACATGTGTAAATAAATAAAAACAAGGCATATAATATAAATCAGATAAATAAGCAGAGAATATAGACAATCTTTATAAAAATCTGTCCACATGCTTGAATACATATTATTTTTGTCTGTAGGTCTCCTACAAAATATACAGTATGTTACAATGTTTATTTTCAAACGGTTATACATTATTTTCTTATTAATATATTCACTTTGTAATGAAAATTGCAAAACTATTAATAAGTGTCCTAGGACATGTACATACCTGGGAGCTTCTGGGCTCCGGGTACCTGGAGCCTTCCCTTGCGGGACGAGGCCAGGACTGCCCACTGATGTCGGTGGGCGGTCCCACTGACCCCAGTGGGCAGTTCTGATGATGTCAGTGACCTTCCCGCTGACATCATGGGAAACACCCCCATTTAAAGGAGAGTTCCCAGGTATGGTCATGTAGAGAACATGCACATAGGGGAATTCTATCTTAAATGAGAAACAAACATATTTTAACAGTTTCTGCCTATAAAACATTTTCTGAGATGGTACTGCTCAACCCTAGGAGACTTTTTTATACACTTTTTTATTCCCTGCAATGAACCAATATATATTTACATGTAATATGAACTAGAAATTTAACATGCATTTACAGGTAAATACATGTATTTAATATTTCATAACCTAGTACAATCTTGTAATTGCCTAGATGCTACATAGGTTGAATGCGTTACAAATAGATACATCCACTGCATATGCATTTATGGTGCTGATAAGTCTTTCCTGCTGTATGATTCTAATATGATAACTTGCATTGCATTGTTTCATGCTTTCATTCTTCCATCACGTATAAATCATTACCTTTTAACCGTATCTATATGATAAAAGTTTTAATAGGCAGACTCAGAGTTAAAATCCAAACTTAAGACAAGTTCAACCTAGGAGGGGAAAAATCAAAGCCAACGTCTGGCAACGAGAAAGTGGACTCAGAGAAAAGAAAAGGGTACTTAGAACGTGGACTCCAGTCCATTCTGTTAGGTGAATGTCTTTCCATATTAGCATCAGGCATGTCAAAATTGGTATTTATATCTTCCCCTTTCTTTTCAGTTTGACCAGATAACGGTTCCTTCCATTCTGGGTCATTCACACTTGCAGATGGTAAGCTGACATCCAGTGCTAGGTTATCGTTTGTATGGTTTTTCAGCTGCGCGGGGGAGCTACTTCTATAACTTTGTATTTGAGGGGTGTAGACATCAACAGCTGGTAACTCTGTTTGACCAGGGAATGGTTCTTTCCTCTCTGGTGCATGCACACTTATAGATGGCTTATTTGCATCAATGTCCAGGTCATCTAATCCATCAACTTGCAGTTTTGGAGCAGACATATTGATATTACCCTTAAGCTTTGGAAGGTCTATGTCATTGGCAGGTAACCCTGGTGATTTCACTTTTGGAGCCCTGATGTCAACAGATGGCATGTCCATTTTAAAACCAGGACCTTTTATCTGGGGTGATTTCTCAGGCTGGTCAGCCTTGGGGCCTGAAATGTTTAGAGATGGGTTTGGAATTGTAGGCAATGACATACTTCCTTCTGAGTTCTCCATGGTTATCCTTGGTGCGTTGATTTGAACCCCAGGAACCTGATTGTGACTTTCTAGTTCTGGAACTCTAACTTTCAAATCAGCATCTGGGATTGTAAATTTGGCCTCTTTGGTATTAATACTTGGCATGTTTGCACTGAATTCTGGGCTCTTTATTTCAACATTGGCCCTTGGCAAAGAGGCACCTGGTGTTATTATTGCAGCATCATATTGTGTAGATGGTGGTCGCTGTTTTCCAAAAGTAGGTGGCAACGTATTTCCAACCTGGGTAAGAGTCGTCATCAATTTTTGGTGATTCTAATCCATCAATGTCAACATCTGGCACACCGATTTTAGGGTGGAAAATACGCAAAGTTGGCAATTTAAATCTTGACTCTTTTACAACACTGTGGGAGACGTTGACATCTGAGGATGTGACGTGACCACTTGGCAGGGTAGATGAGGGCTTTTTAAATTTTGGTGGATTCACCTTTAGTTCAGAACCTTTCATATTTATTTGAGGAGTACTCATATCTACATCAGGAGTCTTCAATTGCCCATCCACTTCTAAATCAGGTGTTTTGACGTTTGGGCCCGACATTTGGAAAGATGGCATTTGAAAGGAAGGCATTTTAAATTTGGGGGCATTAACTTTTGCATCTGGACCTTTCACATCAACTGTTTGTGCATTGAGATCCACCTGGGGAGTCGTCAATTGCCCATCCACTTCTAGATCAGATGTTTGGACATTTGGGCCTGACATGTTGAAAGATGGCATTTTAAATTTGGGAGCATTCATCTTTGCATCTGGAACATTAATATCCACTTTGGGTGCTTTGACATCTACTTGAGGTGTCTTTACTTGCCCATCGACTTCTATATCAGGTGCTTGGACCTTTGGGCCAGACATGTTGAAAGATGGCATTTGAAAGGAAGGCATTTTAAATTTGGGAGCATTCATCTTTGCATCTGGAACGTTAATATCCACTTTGGGTGCCTTCACATCCACTTGAGGAGTCTTTAATTGCCCGTCCACTTCTAGACCAGGTGTTTGGACATTTGGGCCTGACATGTTGAAAGATGGCATTTTAAATTTGGGAGCATTCATCTTTGCATCTGGAACGTTAATATCCACATTGGGTGCTTTGACATCCACTTGAGGAGTCTTTAATTGCCCATCAACTTTTAAATCAGGTGCTTGGACTTTTGGACCTGACATGTTGACAGATGGCATTTGAAAGGTAGGCATTTTAAATTTCGGAGCATTCATCGTTGCATCTGGCATGTTAATATCCATTTTTGGTGCATTGACATCCACCTGAGGAGTCTTCAAATGCCCACCCACTTCTAGATCAGGTGTTTGGACATTTGGGCCTGACATGTTGAAAGATGGCATTTTAAATTTGGGAGCATTAATCTTTGCATCTGGAACGTTAATATCCATCTTGGGTGCTTTGACATCCACCTGGGGAGTCTTCAATTGCCCATCTACGCTCTTTTAGTCAGGTGTATCGGACATTTGGGCCTGGACATTTGAAAGCATAGGCATTTGTAAGGCGAAGCGATGTTTAAAATGTGTGGAGCATTTCATCTTTGCATCTCGGAACCGTGACCTCCATCTTGGGTGCACTTGACCTCCACCATTTGAGGAGTACTATATCAATTGCCCATCCACTTCTAAATCAGGTGTTTTGACGTTTGGGCCCGACATTTGGAAAGATGGCATTTGAAAGGAAGGCATTTTAAATTTGGGGGCATTAACTTTTGCATCTGGACCTTTCACATCAACTGTTTGTGCATTGAGATCCACCTGGGGAGTCGTCAATTGCCCATCCACTTCTAGATCAGATGTTTGGACATTTGGGCCTGACATGTTGAAGATGGCATTTTAAATTGGCATCATTCATCTTCGCATCTGGAACATTATCCACTTGGTGCTTTGACATCTACTTGAGGTGCTTTACTTGCCATCGACTTCTATATCAGGTTGCTTGGACCTTTGGGCAGACATGTTGAAAGATGGCATTAAAGGAAGGCATTAAATTTGGGAGCATTCATCTTTGCATCTGGAACGTTAATATCCACTTTGGGTGCTTTGACATCTACTTGAGGTGTCTTTAATTGCCCGTCCACTTCTAGACCAGGTGTTTGGACATTTGGGCCAGACATGTTGAAAGATGGCATTTTAAATTTGGGAGCATTCATCTTTGCATCTGGAACGTTAATATCCACATTGGGTGCTTTGACATCCACTTGAGGAGTCTTTAATTGCCCATCAACTTTTAAATCAGGTGCTTGGACTTTTGGACCTGACATGTTGACAGATGGCATTTGAAAGGTAGGCATTTTAAATTTCGGAGCATTCATCGTTGCATCTGGCATGTTAATATCCATTTTTGGTGCATTGACATCCACCTGAGGAGTCTTCAAATGCCCACCCACTTCTAGATCAGGTGTTTGGACATTTGGGCCTGACATGTTGAAAGATGGCATTTTAAATTTGGGAGCATTAATCTTTGCATCTGGAACGTTAATATCCATCTTGGGTGCTTTGACATCCACCTGGGGAGTCTTCAATCTGCCCATCTCTAAACTACGTATCTAGATCAGGTGTTTGGACATTTAGGGCCTGACATCGTTGAAAGATGGCATTTGAAAGGAAGGCATTTTAAATTTGGGAGCATTAACATCTTTGCATCTGGAACGTTAATATCCATCTTGGGTGCATTTGACCTCCATTTGAGGGAGTCTTCAATTGCCCATCCACTTTTAGATCAGGTGTTCGGACATTTGGGCCTGACATGTTGAAAGATGGCATTTAAATTTTCTGAGGAACATTAATCTTGCATCTGGAACATTAAATCCAATCTTGGTGCATTGACATCCACTGGGGAGTCTTCAATCTGCCCATCCACTTTTAGATCAGGTGTTTGGACATTAGGGCCTGACATGTTGAAAGATGGCATTTTAAATTTGGGAGCATTAATCTTTGCATCTGGAATGTTAATATCCATCTCGGGTGCATTGACATCCACTTGAGGAGTCTTCAATTGCCCACCCACTTCTAGATCAGGTGTTTGGATATTTGGGCCCGACATGTTGAAAGATGGCATTTTAAACTTGGGAGCATTAATATTTGCATCTGGGATGTTAATATCCATCTTGGGTGCATTGAAATCCACTTGGGGAGTCTTCAATTGCCCATCCACTTTTAGATCAGGTGTTTGGACATTTGGGCCTGACATGTTGAAAGATGGCAATTTAAATTTGGGAGCATTAATCTTTCCATCTGGAACGTTAATATCCATCTTGGGTGCATTGACCTCCATTTGAGGAGTCTTCAATTGCCCACCCACTTCTAGATCAGGTGTTTGTACATTTCCCTTTATTTGTGGGGCTGCTACATAGGGTGTATTAATATCCAGTTTTGGTCCTTTTAAATGTCCATCTATGTTTGGGAGCTCACCGGTAGCTTCAACTTTTGGGGAACCAAATGAAGGTAGTTCAAATTTTGGTGAGGTGTATTTTTTATCTGATCCTTTGATATTTATATCTGGAGTCTTTACATCAAGCTTAGGAGGTGAGACATCAATGTCATTCTTTAGCCGTGGAGACTTCAAACTTACTTCAACATCAGGCAAACCTTTCTTGGAACTGAACAGATTAAATGAGGGCATTTTAAATTTACCTTTCATTTCTGATTTTGGGACGTCAAGGTTCACATCAGGTCCTTTCATTTTTGGTACTTTTGTGTTAGCTTTTGGAAGATTGACATCCACCTCTGGACCTTTTACTTTTGGCATATTTATATATGTGTTTGAAACATCAACATTTGCTTCCGGTCCTCTCAATTCTGGAATGCTTAGACCTGCTTGGGGAAGGTTAATATTTACATCTGGACCTTTAACATTGGGGCTCTTCATATCCAATTTAGGAAGATCGATATTCGCATCTATAGTTTTTAGCTTAGGAGATTTTATATCTCCCGCAGGGAGGACATTCACTCCTAGCCCCTTCAGTTTCTGAATATTTACATCTGCTTTGGGAAGACCTATGTTCACATCTGGAATATCTGTCTTTGGGAGCTGCACACTGCTTTTTGGAATATTAACATTAATGTCTGGACTTTTCAGTTTTGGAATTTGGATATCGGCTTTAGGAAAGTCAGCATTCACTCCTGGTACTTTCACATCTGGCATCTGAATATCAGCGTCGGGGAGAGAAATACTCACATCTTTCTCTTTCAATTTCGGAAACTGCAAGTCAGCTTTAGGAAGACCAACATTCACTTCTGGTGGTTTAGGCTTTTGAATCTTTAAATCAACATTGGGAATATCAACATTACCATCTGGTCCTTTTACTTTTGGAATTTTTATATCTCCTTTGGGGAGATCAACACTGACTTCTGGTCCTTTCAAATGTGGAAGCTGTAAATCAGCATTAGGTAGATCATAATTCGATTCTGGTCCTTTAAGTTTGGGAGTCTTCAAATCAACTTTGGGGAGATCGACATTCACATTAGGTCCTTTCAATTTTGGAAGCTGAAAATCAGTATTGGGAAGATCA
The DNA here is from genome assembly GCA_009364415.1 of Spea multiplicata. NCBI lineage: Eukaryota > Metazoa > Chordata > Amphibia > Anura > Pelobatidae > Spea > Spea multiplicata. The sequence goes on from VKOC01000005.1 coordinate 18,559,892, forward strand.
ATATTCACTTCTGGCCCTTTAAGGTTTGGCATTTTTAAACCTCCCTTGGGAAGATCTGTGCTTATTTCACGTCCTTTCGGTTCTGGAATTTGAAAATTAGCATTGGGAAGATCAACACTGGGTAGCTCAACATTCATCTCTGGTCCTTTAAGGTTGGGCATTTTTAAATCTCCTTTGGGAAGATCAATGTTTACTTCTGGTGCTTTAAATTTTGGAAGCTGCATATTGGATTTGGGTACATTGACATTGATGTCTGGCCCTTTAAGTCTAGGAATTTCGCAATCTGATTTGGGAAGACCAATGCTAACTTCTTGTCCTTTCAATTGTGGAATCTGTAGGTCGCCTTTTGGAAGGTCAACATTTACTTTGTCATCATAAGAAGACTTTTTAGATTGGAAAAACTTCATTGTGGGCACCTTCATTTTAGAGCCTTTCACATTAGTTGTGGGAATGTTCATATCACCTGATACGTTAGGCAAACAGAGTTCTACATCGGGAGCATTCAGTTTCCCATCAACCTCGTTTTCAGTGTTTCGCAATTCAACACCTGCTTTCAGATTTGGTGCTTTCACATCCACATGACCATCTGAATGACTAAAGGAAGGCAATTGAAACTTTGGTCCACTATGTTTAGCCGGTGAGCCATTAACACTGATCTGTGGCACACTGATTTCCAAATCTTCCATCTTCCCTTGCATTTTTGGAGCTGACATATTCACTTCAACTTTGGGACCCTGGACTTTGGGTACTACACTATTAATATCAGCACCTTTAATGTTGACTTGTGATTCTGAAGAGGGAACATTTGATAAATCAACTGATGAAGTGTATCCTGTGAAATTCATTTTGGGGCCTTGTATGGTTTTAGATTTTAATTGGCCACTGGCTAGGTCTGGTTTGGATAAATCTTGCAAGGAAGCTGACCCCTTTAGGTACCGCCGAATCTTACTATTAAAGATGTCATCATATGTTGAATCTCTGGTTACCTGTTTTTTTAAAAAATAAAATGTTTCAGTGTTAATTTTTATACAATTACATTATTGGTGTGGAGTAATGTAGGAAACATACACTTACCAAATTGTCTTTCTTGAGTGAAAAGGGGCCGAATTGAGGCTCCAGTGGTTCACTTTTAACATGGAGTTGAAGACCAGCTTTGTATGGCTCTGCTGCCTTTAAAATATTGAGAACCTCTTTCTTCTGCATATTGTCAAAAAAAATGGTGGCTCCCACAAGGGTGTCCCCTGGAAAAAGTTGCATATCACATGTTTATAATTAAAAGTGATTAAATGTTATATCTCTATAAAACTGCTATATTTAATTTTTGCTCAATATAATACTGTATAGCAGAACGGATTAAATGATGTCTTCTCTTGGACATCTCTGATACTTATGGCCACCCCTTCTCCTGCATACCCTTTATTTTTATGGTATCTGTGACACTGCTCTCTCCTGGACCTCTGAGTATACTTTTAACATCACCTTATCGGGCACTCATTTTTCTCTCCTAATGCTCTCTGATGTGTATTTCAGTACTGGGGCATCTACTCTTCTCCACCTTCAACTCCTCCCTCAGAAACAAATTGCTTTTTCTGCTGCCTTTATGCTGACAACATCCTAATTTACATTTCCTGACCTGTCCTCTTGTTCTATGTTCTAACTCACCTCACCAACTACCAATAAAACTTTAAATGCGGAGTCTCTGCCATATAGATCTGTAATGTCATTTAATCTAATCATGCACATTGGGTCTGTTTAACACATCTTCATAGTTTCCCATTCATACTGCAAGTGTCATACAACATAGAAAACATCTGCAGTGACAGAAAAGGACATGTCAATGATGCTTTATTAGTTTATTTCATTCATCTTTTCAATACCATGACTGTACACACTGTATACAACACTGACAGGGTATCAGAGGAAAGTCACTGTTTCCCACTGCTAAAGTGTTTAACTTAATGGACTACATGGCATTTATAGCACATGGTGAATTACTGAACCCTAGTAAATTTAATATGTAAAATGACAGAACCTAGGTTTTTTTGAGGGCTTGCAAAACCATTTGAGGTCCTGTCTACATGATGCAGTTAGGCAGCTGGCTGGATAAGTCTGACATATTTCTTACAAAGACCACAGCCATGTTAATAAGACATTGTAGTATAAGCTGCTGTTGTCAAACGTGGGTGGAAACATACCTTCTTTAAGTCCCAAATTACTAGCAACTGGATCATCTTCATTTATCCCAGAAACAACAACATTGCCATTGTCATCATCCAGCGACAAAAGATCAGAAATGCTCCCAGAGCGTCCACTAAGAATCACCTTATTGCTGTTATCCAAAATGTTACTCTAAAGTGAGAGACATTGAGAAATTAATATTTCAAACACACTTGCACATTTCAGAACCATTGAAATTTTTGAAATAATGCCTAAAAATAAATAATAATAATAATAGTGTTATTTTTGGATGTCTCCAAATCTGTCCTCTCAGATTGCATTAATGTGCAGTCATAAAATTCATTTCAACAATGACAAGTATGTTTGGATGTGGGTAACCACTTGTTTGATTTTTTCATGAGTCTTAGCTCATGACACTCATAACTAACCTGGTGTCTAATCAGAAGGCAATCAATTAGATTTGATTCCTGAAAAGTAGCTTGTAATTAAAACAATCTAGACTTAATTTTTGGGTATTGTTCTATTAACTCTATTAAGTACTCATATGGAATTGAGCCTACATTTTAGAAAACAGGTTATGTAGAACAACAAAGTCCTAGTTATAGGTAGGCTGTAGGTGGACATTGCTATGTTAGTGTCTAACAAACTATAATCACATTACTAATGGCTATAAGTCATGTAAATCACTAGAACTTTTTTTGACTTACTCCTTTCTCCTGTATAGGACCAATTTAATTGTTACTTTGAAGGATGGCTGGAGTGAAGTGTACTTTGGATATGATTAAAATAATGATATAATGAAATGACCACCACAAGTCTGTCTTAGATCATTCTTCAAATTTTACTTAGTTACTTAGCAATTTGATAAACGGCAAATGTATTGTTGTACCATTGACTCACCATTTTGTCTGCAATCTCAGAATTTCATGCTATCACTGGATATTTTCTTACATGCCTACAAAACAACAATACAGAAATTAAGTCCCATGTAAGCATGTCTTTTATACACTTTCTTAAGAGACATAAATGTAGATTACCTTGCCTTTTTACAATATATCACACAAGGATCGCCTTTGTCTTTTTTAAAATCATGTTTTACAAACCATATATGAGCCTCCAAATTGTTAGCTTGCAAGAAAGGCTTTCACTCGCTCCACAAGGCAACAAAGGCTACTGACCACTTTGGCTCCCCCAACTCAGTCGGGCCACCTACAGGGACTGCAGGTCGGTAAGTCAAGTAGGCAGTATGTCCACAGAATAAAGATTGGTTACAGCTCAAACCTAGTACTCTTCTTACTCCGTCTGACCCTCCCTTTATGTAACCTGGGCATGGACATCGTCTAACAATAGGACAGCTGCTGTGGGTTCCTACAGAAAGCCTGGGCATTTATCAACTGCCATTTTTGCCTATCATTAAAGATGGCCCAGGTATAACCTACTCATTCTTCCATTTTTCCAACTTCAAATTATCCTCTCATTTTATACATAGTATCAGAGAGTACTAGATCTGGAGAGGTCTAAACTACATAATTCAGACATGGAACCTAACCTGTTTTAAGAAGGAAAGGAATTCTTTAAGAAATGCATCATATAGATCTTTGTCTTATAATAAGTACCATTAGAACTCTTGGCAAACACCTTATTAAAATCACTAAGTAAGTAAGAGTTCTAACTACTCCTCCCAAAGTAGAATCTATCTAGTTATTTCATTCATGGACAAGAACATTCTATTTGTTCCCATTGTCTCTGATCTAACTATTGTCCAGTTTGTTCCATACAAAGTTTGTCTTCAGACAAAAATCCATCTTTCTGTATAGACTTGAAGGCTTTCAGAACTATTGGAGGGTTGGATAATAATTGAGAATCCTAAAATATTGAGAGATTGTTTCGTGCTTTGTGGGTAAAAGGATTTATGATCCTTTATTTATTTTATGATCTAATTTTATAAAGTCTGATGTGGTTGCTGTCTTGGGTAATTATGTGGTCAAGGCTAGCAATTTTTTCCACTATGCCTGAACTGATCATTAGGTTCTCCACGCAACTGCCTATGAGCTTCTGTGCTGGTGTCTGTTTTACAACTGAACATTAGCAATAGGCTTTGATCCATACTTCGCAATACTCCCTCTTGAAAAAGAACAGAGCAAACCCATCTTTCTCGCTTTCCTCCTCTGAAGAACTGCCCCTCTTTGGCCATGTTGGAAGGTACGCTGATTTATTTATTTAGGTTCTGATATGGAGGCTTCACATGATTCTGCAGCTGACTTTAAATTCCAAGCTCTTGTAGTTTTAAGCCTGATTAAAAAAAATAAGTATTTGTTTTGGCTGAAATGTTTTCAGTTGTCTATCCGGTTGGTGATTTTGACAACACTTTTTTCTGTATATTTTGTAGGCAGGTATACACCTCACCTTTAGGACATTTCTGCATTTAGTTACATGCTCACTGCAAACAGAGCCCTGATACACTAATCTGAAGACAAAAAAATGTGAACTTTCCACATTCCTGCAGTTCTTAAATGTCATGTACCTTGTAATAGCAAATGCTTTCGTTAGTTTTGCATAAACAGAAAAGAGTAATGCGGTCACAATTTTTTTAACCCTCATAGTCAAGTATTTGGCTGCTCTTTGTACTGTGAAGTACATAGATAGACAATTGTACCACGAGGTACAGGGATCTAAGAGAACTCATCTAAAATTGCCACACAATAAAGAAAATAGAAAAAGGGTTAAAACTGTATGTTTATCAATCAATATCGATCAAGGAAATGACAAAACATAGGAATGAATATGGCATGATTCAATGTAAGTTTGCAGACTCCGCAACAAGGGGAAAAAAGTACAAGAGGGCACAACTGCCCCCATAAATTCTGTAAAGATCCTATAGATGTTTCACAGGGAAATATACCTGCTTTGTTGGGGGAGTGATTGGTAAAAAACGGCCCATTACAGAATATTTCCCTAGTTATCGGGGTCTAGGTCATGCCCTAATTAGGTATTGTCATTTAGGGGTTAGGTAGAAGGGTGTGCACTCTGCTAATTTCCTTAATTTGGAAGGTTTTTCATTCACATTAAAGACTCACCACACACACCCTTAAGTGTTATGTTCCTGTAAAAGTTTTTGTCTGTAACAAACTTGTAGCTAAACAACTGATGCTGTGCATTACTGACCAAAAGGATAAGTATCTCAACCCCATCCTATTTCATATAACCGGCTTGTTCAAGGAATTCAACTGCTGGAAAAGTTTAGACATAGTTTGGTGACTATTACTATAGGAAAATATACAACTTTACCATGGCATCATTTTAAATATACTTGTGTAATTGTTTACAATAATTTCTTATAAGAGATTTAATTTTGTTTTAATGCATAGACTGAAATGGTTCTGCATTTGTATTACATCACTAGGTATTCAGACTCTTTTAAACAATATACTTGTCCAGGATTATCGTTGATATATATATATATATATAAATATAATAGAGGTGGGCGAGATGTCCACAAGCCATGTTAGTTAAAGTTCCTAGAGAACTCTGAAACTCTCAGGAAGACCAATTGATGGAAGAAAAGAAAGTGCTCTGATTGTCTTCAACTTTAAACTTGTCCCTTGAGCATTCCTTTTTAATGATCCAGGCCAAGCACTGTTAAGACAATCAGTTGAGAACTTCCCTGCACCATTGTTTTATTCTGGGAACCAGGAACTTAACTTCCATGGGACCAGAGGAGCAGTTGCACTAGGCACTGCAAGGTGACGGGTGAGCTTGAGCAGCCTGCCAGCAATGACCCTAATCATCCATCCACTTCCAGAAGTGGATGCATGGATGGGAACTCCAACCTTTCAGCAGGTGTCAACAGCACTAGGTATGGTGCTTCTGGAACCTCCAGAACAAAACAACTACAAATTAATTGTTTTCTTCAACTGAATTTGACATTTGGGAGGGTCATATGAGACACAAAGCATGATGTAAAGGAGCATGCATTTGTCCGAATGTTTATGTTGAGCATACATTATGTTTTTGTTTGCTTAGCTTAGTATATGTCATGCATATACAACATAAAACAATCTGGAGTGCTACAGTCTCTATGGGTACAGTAAGTAATTATAATTTTAATCACAGACAGTGACTGACACATTGGTCCAGTAATTGGTAAATCTGTTTTGTTTATGAAGCACCATGGTATCCGTCACAAACTCAAATCTGTATTGTATACCACATTGGAACCAGAATTCAGTCCAGAGTGTCAGCAACAAGAAGAATCAGATAACTATAACTATTCATGGTGTTCTATCCCCGTTGAGAACTCAACATCATATAACAGGATAGTTTTTTTTATTTTGGGTGATGTATAATTACAAAGCACATACTTTATCATTTTATGTTTTCCTTAATTTTAATACTGCACTCAAAGAGTCTTAAAAGTAATTGTTAAAAAATAATACTGGAGGAATGTAATAAGGAGGAAAAAATTTAAGAGAAAATGTGTTTTTCTGCTGGAGAGGGAATTAGCAACCTCCACATTTATGAGGATATGCATATAAGCATGGGCAACCATAAAAATTTTTCTAGCTTGCATATAACCAAGATCAAGCCTTTCCACTTACTCACATTTATGTCCCCTTTATTTTAATCAGCTCTCCCCTGTTCACCCTCATTATCTTCATGCTTCATGCTTAATGTCTTCCTTCTTATGCACCTCAAGATTCATTTGGCAAAGTTTCAGTAAATGTGTTTGTGTGTTAGGGTCGGACATGGGTTGACTGTGCACCCTTGGCACTTTATGTCCAGTAGCCGCCAAATGAAGTACGTGGGGCTGGAACGCTAGTATTGGTATGGATGTGGCTTTATCAGCCACCAACCCATGTCTGAGGTGCCAGATGGCCAGTCATATTTTTATAGGAGGAGTATAATATTTTTTTTTACTTTCCTAAAAATACAAGTTGCCCCCAGCTGCAACTTAGGTGGGCATTAGCTCTTGGAAAACTAAACAAGTGGTGTTTCTCACTAAAGCATCACTCATTTCATTGAAGGGTATCAGAGTTCCAGACTCTGCTATGAGTTAATGAATCATATTGTATTGGGTCAACAAAGACAATGGAAACGTAGGAAAGGCAGCACATCATTTTAGGTACCACACCATATCTTCAGCTGGAGGTAATGCATGGGTTACTAATTATGTGATTATCCCTCCCATCGTGTAGGTAAACAGCATTCTGACACCCATACACACGCACAGTAGCATATGACACACAGACACAAACACATTGACGCAAGCACATACCTTTGTAATATTTTACACAAAAGCCATCGTTTGGATGGACATAAGTAAAGTTTAAATTTTTAGTAAGTTTTAGGCGCCTTACGATCGTGGATCATTTAAAGAATCAAAGAACAAGTCTAGGTGAAAGAAAAAACCTAGCCCATCCAATCCAATAAGACCCAAAGAGTGTTATTATAGTGCCCCAAAACAATATATCAGGGGTTGTTATGGATTGTACACCTCAATATTCACAAACCTTTTCACAAAATCTATATCTGTGATCTAGGTGAGTTTGGAACTATAAGGTATGGGATCCACACATTCAAAACTGAAGCAATTCAGGGGTGCCAAACATAGGGCTGTTACTACACCAATCAATAACAATTTTCTTGCTTAAGCACTTTTGCCAGATTGTCACCAATTGTGCTTTATAAAATCCAGCTCATATTAAGCAGTAAAAACACGGAGCAGATTAATGCCGCTGGATCTTGGAAACGTTGCTCCTGTGATCCTAAAATACTATAAGGGGAGGACTGGCACTATCAGGCCCGGAGGGAAACCAAGTCACGTAGCCCATTAACACAGCAGATCGGAATATATCTGGGATACAGAAACATGGAAAGGATCCAGACATGGTGTACACAATGTTATTTAGTTATACTTTTGTGAAGTACAACCAAAATACACAATTTATAGTAATATTTAAAGAAATTATTCAGTATATTATCTGACACCTTCAAAACCAAGTCTTCAATAACTCATTTATTGCCCAAACATTTGGCACCCAGAGTTTAAAAGTCCAGCCTGCGTGACAACATTCTTTCCCTTTCTATTCCTACCCTTTAACTCACCTTTCAGTCTCAGCAACCATTGCCCAATTCTACATATAACCTGTTCACTTCCCAGCCCTTATCACTGCATAGATAGCATAGATAGCATACTTCTCTCCTGAGTAATGTTGCTTCTCTATGTCAAAAATCTGATCGATATCTCAAATAGGACAGTGTATTTAATTCAATTATTATGTAACCTATTAGTCTCAAGATTGTAAGCTTTCGAGCAGGGCTCTCTACCTAATGTATCGATTTGTCTTAGTCTGTCAGTTCTCGTCTTGTCATACCCCTTGAATATATGTATTGTATTAAGCACTGCGTAAACTGTTGGCGCTATATAAATGAAAGATAATAATAATAATAGTCTACGTGCATCAGCTCCCCGTTGCACAAATGCTTGCGCCTGGCCACAGATTTTGAAAAACTGTAGGACTACAATCCCTCTACTCTGAGTCATTACTATATACCGTATTGGCTCGAATATAGGCCCCACTTTAAAGTCTTTAAAGTGGTGGTGCAGCCTATATTCGGGGTCTAGCACCCGACGCCCGGGACTGCATGGCAGGCAGCGGGGTTACGATACAGATCCCCCGCAGCGGTGCAGGGGACCTGCATCCTACTCTCTGATATGTTCAGACAGCCTTGTCTAAGCGCATCGTGCAGACGTTTCCCCCGGCAGCGGCGATGCGAGCAGAAACAACCTCCGCTTCCGGCATGTCTGCACGATGTGCTTTAACAATATCCCTTGCTGGTAATTCCCACAGGGGGAGTCCCGGCAAGGGAGATTGTTAAAGCAGATCGTGCAGACGCGCCGGCAGCGGAGGTTGTTAACGCTTGCATCGCCGCAGCCGGTAAACGTCTGCGCGATGTACGCTAACAATCTTCCTTGCCGGCACTTCCCACGGTGGAAGTGCCAGCACCAGAAGTTGAGTACGCGTACTGCGTAGCTGTACCCTGCCAGCCCTGCAAGACCCGGGGGAGTCTGCACCGATAAGTCTGGGGGGGGGGACCTCTTGGGGCAGAGTGGCAGCAATATCTCAGGGGGGGGTAGAGTGCAGCATATCTCGGGGGGCACATCTCAGGGCAGAGTGCATATCTCAGGGGGATAGAGGTGGGCAACATATCTCGGGGGGCAGAGTGGCAGCATGTCTGGGAGGGCAGAGTAGCAGCATATCTCGCGGGGGCAGAGTGTCAGCATATGTAAGTTTTTTTTTTTACTAAAAAAAATTTTTCTTTAAAAAAGCACCTAACTTTTAGGGTGCGGCCTATATTCGGCTGCGGCCTATATCCAAGCCAATATGGTAATATTAGCATATAATATTTAAGCATATTTAAGCAGTTAGGTTAAAGGTGAATAATCATGAAACAGCTTTATACATCATGAACTATATATAATAGTGTCTTTTTTCCAATGCTTTGTTATAATAATTCTTATTATTTATCAAGCTTGAAATAGGGTAAACAGAGATAAACATATATACGAATGGTTAAAAGGGCTCTGCTCGCAAGGTCATTGTACGTAGGCTTTGACATTAGATATGTTCCGATTTAAGGGTCTTGGTAGAAGGAAGCCCCCTCAGGGACATTTACGATGTTTTAAAAATGAGTGCTGCATTTTTTACATTGCAAAAAAAAAACATTAAAAAGCATGCAGGCATCTTTACCCATCTACTTTTTATATGATTAAGCTATTTTTTCATGACTGTTATTCTTTTTGGTATCGCTTGTACAGATGCCTTCTTTTCATAAGACAGACTAGGTGCGTGCCTAGAACACCATTCTTTTAAAGGGCTCAGCAGGGGCCAACAGTGGACTAATGGTGACCCCAAACTACCTTGGAGAATAGACCATTCACTGTCTATTTTTTGTTCATATGTTATTGATTTTGCACTCATTCTATAAGGCCTTATTTCAGAAAATTGATGAGGAGGTCGCCCAGGACTACCTCTATACTTAAAGAATATTTGATCTTTAGAGCAACACAGAATATTTTCTGGAGAAAAGCCTTCTGTCGGCAGTAAAGGTGGTTTTCCCGTATTCTCAGATGAGTACATTTCATGCATTTTTACCAGTAATTGCTTTTGTAAAAAAAAATTATCTCAACAATTTAGATTCCCCGCTCTAATAATTTGCTTATAACAAACTCTCTTCAAACTCTACTTTAAACTCCATTCTAGAAGAACACAATTAGCAAATGTTCTGATTAACTAGTAATTAAAGAAGACTTATGTAAACGAACCAATGAGATCCCTGACTACGTGAACATACTGCGCCCATGCTGTTGCCAAGTTTATGTTATATAATATTTATATTAAGCTGTGCTAGCATCATAATTGCATGTTGCTTCATCACATCCAGACTCACAAACACCCTAAGTAAATGGGTATTTTCTAAAATTAGAAGCAGTATACATTTATATATTAATCACTGCCCATGTTTAAAAAAATGATTCAGTTTTATAAGCATATCTTTACCACTCATGACATAACCAACTCCATATTATTACGGTATTACCGGTATTTTTACTATTGGAATCTACTTCTTGTAGGCTTTGGGTGGGGTAAATCATCTACATTGACCCATCAAACAATCATTAAGGTGCCGTATGGAGAAGATCCCCCCACTGTGAATGTTTATTCTCCCTAAGGGAACTAAATTGTGACAAAATCCAACCAAATCATCCTTATTTCAACACATGTACCATAAAATAAAAAGGATAGTGATAAGTCTTAGCTGGATGCTTGTTTTTTGCTATTAAAATGTCATATTAAGGAAACATGGTCTCAAATGTAATCCTATAATTAAACATCCGTAAAGCAGTCATACACCCTCTGATGTCAATAAACTCAGTCTTTGTTGATGTATGCTCTATCTATCTGTCTGTCTATCTATCTATCTATCTATGTATCTATCTATCTAGTTAATAAATATATATTAAAAAATATACCAGTTTCTTTACGAAATGGGAAACCTTTATTAAAACGTTGGACGAACCCCTTAAGGCACGAATTGTACATACTTTTCAGGATACCTCGTGGTTCACTGCCCGCTTACTCCGAGGTGCTACCCCTTGCACCTAAGTTGTTACTATGTTTGACTAGACAACTGACGAACAACATGTATGTACATGTATTTATGCATTTGTTTTCGTTTTTGTTTTTCTTTTTATGTTATGGTGTCGCTTGTCTCCCTTATCTGGGACTGAGTACTATTCCTTGACGTCTCTGAGACAGTGGCTGTATCGTTTTGTCACGATGTTCTTTGTTAAAAGTCAATAAAAAGAGTTTTAAAAAAAATATATATATATACCAGTGTCAGGGTCTTAGAGGTCTTGGTGCACGAATTCACGCTTTAAAACAAATGACATAATTTACCAATGACATCAAAATATGGTATGTATTTTCATGTCTTTGGGCTCTTTTTCTTCACAATTGACACTGTATATATAAATAGCGGTCAATGTTTCAGTTCCCCTTTCCGGGAACCTTTGTCAAGACCTACAAGTAATATATTTTGTTTTTTTTGTTAGACATATGCCTATACACTTTCAAAACAACCCTACATATACAATTTAGATCAATGTACATGGCATATGTATGTAATGCATTCATGGTAGAATTGGCTTTGCGGATAGCTCTCTTACCTTTTGAAGATGCCCAAGGTGAAGTATTCTTGTCTTCTGACACTTGGGAAGTGAGCCCCTGTCACTTGTTACAAATGTTACTATACCTTGAAAGAAGACAAACTAGTCGCGCAGGCTGAAATATGCTGGGCGGTCACATTTTATGAAAGGGATGGGCGCAGTAAGTATGAAGACAGGTCCCCATTAAATGACATCACCGGGACATGCATACAAAAAGATGCTCACGTTGAAACTGTGCGAGGTACTAGGGAGTATTCCTCAAAAAAGATGGACAACTCCCTGCTTCACTGAACAGGCCAATCTGTCTCTACTTTGAGAAAGCAGTTTGTGAAATAGTGTGAAAATTTGCCAGCATCCTATTGCTTAAGTAACATGTGCGGATAAAGATGCAGGTCTATGCATAGTGTTAACAATAATGACTATTTTTACTTTATAGATCTCCACAAATGAGAGTTTATCATGTGGTTTGTAGAGGGAAATTCTAGATGTTACAGATTCTACTAGCAGAAGCTTTTTTCTTGTATATTTTACTTGTAACTTCATGGAAGGGATGAGGAATTGTGGCAGAATTTGCACCATCTATGCAAAGATAAATGTGGCAAATGGTATCCACCTTCTGAGCTCCGAAACGATAAATATGAAACAAAAGCAACAACCTCCATAACTCAATAATTGGTGGTAATCTCTGGTATGCGCCAGTTATCACATTGGTTTTAATCTGAAGAGAGCTGCCATTTTGGAGTTGCTTGGTCCCTGTATCCACAGAGAGAGTGAGAAGAAAGGGGGAACCAACGATCATCCCATCCACTGTGTCTGCGGTCCCGGGGGCTTTACTATCTAGTAATATGGAAAAATATAAAATGTCATGTGGCCGCTACTCATTCTTCACCACCATTATCAAACACCACCACCACATTATAAAATCCACCCCTAAATAGTCTCCAAAAATAATATAGAAAATACTCTCCTAATGTATATCTGCTAGAAGGTTGGATAACAAATATTCATTAACTGATTGTTTTATATTCTGTAGTTGAGTGCATAATGGTTAAGTTTTTAGTATTATGGAGATTTCATGTTACAGGAACCATTTAAAATAACAGTTTACGCTGCTTTACAACCACAGTCTTGGGTCTGCTGTATCTGTGAACATTTCACAGCAGTTGAATAATAAATATGGCATTCTAATAAAAATTGATGACCTAATGCAGGTAGCATCCATAAAGGCCCATCTGTGTCCTTGACAAGGCTTCTTAAAGTGTTTATAGGGGATTTAGTGCTAAGAACTTTAAAACATGCTTTTACTAAGTTTATACTTTATACTAAAAAAAACCCTGAGGTATATTCCTCACATTTCAGATACCGAAAAGTTAATTAGAGGAGAATCGTAACCTCTCCACATGAATTAAGTGGAACAACTTTCTCGAGAACGTGCAACAAAACCAGAAAGCTGCTTTGATAAAGATCTTGGAATGTATATTATTTTTTTTTTTTTAACACTTCCAAGCAAAACATGACATTCTTTACAACTGAATGCTATGCTATCAAAACTGGTACTTTGCAACTCCTGAACATATAAACATACAGTATCTAACAAAAGTTAGTACACCCCTCACCTTCTTGTAAATATTTTGTTATATCTTTTCATGGGACAATGACACTCTGCTACAATGTAAAGTAGTGAGTGTGCAGCCTGTATAACAGTGTAAATTTGCTGTACCCTCAAAATAACTCAACACACAGCCATTGATGTCTAAACCTTGGCAACAAAAGTGAGTAGACCCCTAAGTGGATATGTCCAAATTGGGCCCAAAGTGTCAATATTTTGTGTGGCCACCATTATTTTCCAGCACTTCCTAAACCCTCTTTGGCATGGAGATGTTAGAGACCTTGCGCTCCCCCACCTTCCATTTGAGGATGCCCCACATATGCTCAATATGGATTAAGGTCTGGAGACATGCTTGGCCAGTCCATCACGTTTACCCTCAGCTTCTTTAGCAAGGCAGTGGTCGTCTTGGAGGTGTGTTTGGGGTCGTTATCATGTTGGAATACTGCCCTGCGGCCCAGTCTCCAAAGGGAGGGGATCATGCTCTAGGTCAGTATGTCACATTACATGTTGGCATTCATATTTCCCTCAATGAACTGTAGCTCCCCAGTGCCGGCAGAACTCATGCAGGCCCAGGCCATGACACTCCCACCACCATGCTTGACTGTAGGCAAGACACACTTGTCTTTGTACTCCTTACCTGGTTGCCGCCACACACGCTTGAGACCATCTGAACCAAATAAGTTTATCTTGGTCTCATCGGACCACAAGACATGGTTCCAGTAATCCATGTCCTTAGTCTGCTTGTCTTCAGCAAACTGTTTGCTGGCTTTCTTTTGCATCATCTTTAGAAGAGGCTTCCTTCATGCAGACCAATTTGATGCAGTGCGTGGCGTATGGTCTGAGCACTGACTGACTGACTGACTGGTCTGAGGCTGACCCCTCACCCCTTTAACCTCTGCAGCAATGCTGGCAGCACTCATATGTATATTTCCCACAGACAATCTCTGGATATGATGCTGAGCATGTGCACTCAATTTCCTTGGTCGACCATGGTTTTGTTCATCCTACCATTAAATGAATGGAAAGGTTTGGATGTGACGTGTACATTTTTGTCATCTGGTTGATGTTTGGTAAAGGCTAATAATTTATAGTGAAGAGAACAGATTTTTAGAACAGGGCAGGTATCACCTCTGTAAAGATAAGTGACCTCCTTGGCCTTTTTGGAATGTTTGGAATTATGCAGCCGTGTCCTGCTATGTCATATTAAATACAATACTCCAGGGCTGTTAAGAGGGTTACTGGTAGGTCAGGTTTTAAAGACGACACATTCCAGGACATATAGCTCAGTGGCCAGTACAGCAAAGTTAATTACATAGAAACATCGGATTTGACTACGGATGAGAACCGTTCTGTCAATCTAGTCTGCACTTTTTCCTGCTGTTAAAATCTTAAACTGTAATATTTGGTCCTTAGGGCTTGTCTTATATTCAGGAGAGCCTATGTTAATTTCATGTGTGTATAAATTCCCTCAATGTATTAACCATTAGAGCTTGTGCTAAGATGCTGTTCCACTTATATAGCACCCTCTCAGTAATCCTTTGACCCCACTACCTCTTATCCCATTGTTTGCCTCCCTTTATGTACTTGAATGTCTCTATCATGTTACCTCTCTCTTCTTTTCTTTGAAACGTTTGTATTGAGATCACGTGATCTGTCCTGCAAACCGTTAAGGCATTTTCTGTGAACACCCTGTAGAATGTCTATCTTCTCCTGGAGAAGCGGTCTCTACACAAAATTCTACATTCAGCCCAATACACAATTCAGCTGGAAGTTACACCCTGGGAATCATATTTAAGGGGACAGCGAGGGAACCATAGATAAAGCTAAGGGGCCATCATACAAAGCGAGTATTTATTCCCAGGCGTGAAATTTATAAACGCTAACAAAATGTCCACACATGACTAGGCACCCCTCATACAAGACAGTAAAAAAAAAAGTCATTGTATTATGATGAGAGCGAAATACTACTTCTGTCCTTGTATTACTATACTGATAATATCAATACAAACAATATGTTATGTGTGGAAAACCCCCTCCACTCACAATTAAGAAATAGAAGATGCATTATCTCTGTAAAATAGGGTGACCATGATCTAGCTGCTCTCTTCCCTCTACAGAATAGCTATTTGAAATGTTGTGTGGTATGCTTGTGATCCACTCTACCAGGACCAGTGGCGTATTCTGGCTTAGTCTGACTAGGTGGCAGGTGCAGGAGGTGGCAGTTCATCTGCCATATAACAGGGGTCCAATTGCCCTCTTGGGCGATCAGACTCTCTGCAGCTCCGCTGTTCCATTAGCCAGTTATCAGGGAGATCACTGATCTGTCCCATTAACACTAAGTAGGACTATGTCGTGTTGGACATCAAATCCTAACACTCAGCAGAGGAATGCTCTGGGTTAGGCTTAGGACAGTGCCAAAAGTAAATATGTCAATGACCAGCAGCTATATGTTTCAGGTCATGTATACCTCCACACACCTGGGAATTTCTCAGGTATGCTTACACAGAAGCGGTCCCCTCCTTCTCTGTACAGAAGTTGTGAGAGGTGGCGTTTGATCCCGACTCTCTGAGTTCTTATTCCAGTTTCATAGTCTTAGAATCCAAGCGGATCACAAGCTCACACAGTTACTGTACAGTACGCTCATCCAGCCACATATATGCCTGAAGAAAAGACCTAGATAGTCTTGAAAGCTTACAATCAATTATACGTCAGTTAGCCAATAAAGGTATCTTCTTTATCAAATTTGCTCTCTCTCTTTCTACCGCTAACACCGTACAACTGTATACCTGTAATGGAAACGTCGGCCTAGGTGATTCAGTGTGATTTCATCTTGAATACCTCTTCTGAAGGGAGTGTCTGGTTATAATGGTCTTTCTAAGAATGTGTGACATCCTTGTGGCAGAAGTTGAAATAATTAGCATATCTTTAGCGTGACACTGGAAGCTGGATTTGTGAACTTCAGTATGTAATATCTCTGATGTTAAGCCAGACATGTCTCTTTTCCCAAGATTTGTATTATTATTATTATTATTATTATTATCACCCATTAGGTTATCGCTCACCTACTGTTTTGCTATATCTGTTTCAACCCAACTGTATATTTCTCTATCATTTAGTGTAGCTATAAAAATGATACCGTGTTTGTCAGAATAAGTAGCCCTTTCGATTAACACAAACCACAAATGGTGTTCAGCAATATCCCGCTAGCATATCTCCCATGTGTCCTGGGTTTTGCAGGACAGTCGTGCTTTTTGGTAACTGTCTCTCTGTCCCATTCTCATGCTTTAGCAGGCAGTGGGGTTCAAAAGGTGGTTGAGGAGATCCTCTGATTCCCCCTGACTTGGCCGAAAAGCTGTAAAATCAACAGGCCTTCATTACATTTCCCCCCCCCCAGCCACCTTGCAACACTATGAAGCTGAGCGTCAAAAGGTATGCAGCTCTTTGCATGAGGCTCTGAGACCAATAATTCCCTTCCAGCCCCCTACATTAAGATGATGTAGCTAGAGACCACATAAAGCCAGAACATAGAAGTAGATATATAAAGAGACCCATTGTCACAAAGAGACACACGTATCTTTACATGATAAACAATCGACATATGAGGAGACCCCACCGATTCTGCTAATACCCCTAGTGTAGGTTTGTGTGCTAAAGGCAGATTAAAATTCCCATTACTAATGATGAAAACTTGTGTCCATGTTAACATTGTAACAATGAAATGGATAACAAGGCCGAGCATTCTTTGTGATGCTAATATTAATTCTAGATTAGCAACGGTTAAGGTAGTAAGTCATATGTTTATTACCATGTCATAAAACTAATAAGAAAAATAAATGAGTCAAACACTGTATTATTGTTTATTGTTCAACCACCTACCAAAAAAAGAGTTTATATAATCAAAACAAGACTGTTTGAATTGTCATGATCCTATTATGAACTGGAGATTAGCAATAGTTATAAGAATAGAATGACAGGCAATCAGAATACCGGTAAATGATTCAAGAACTTCAATGTCATCAGTGTCTGAATACAGAAGAAGAAGTGGTTATAACGTCAGGAACCAGGGTAATCACAGAAACGCACATAGTTGACTGTTTCTGAAAATATTCAAGGAGTCACCATATAAATTGTCAAAATCAAAACTCCCTCTTCTGACATTTTTTGCTTAGTAATTGCTAATTTGTATACATTATTATAACTGACAATGAAGGAGTGAGAGAGAACTAAGCAGAATGTAATGTTTCATGCCCTTTAAAAAAAGAAGTACTGGTATGTTTCTGTAACCAGACACTGGATTGTTTATTGTAAAAATACCGTATTGGTTCGGATATAGGCCGCACCCGAATATAGGCCGCACCCTAAAAGTTAGCTGCTTTTTTAAAGAAAAAAGTTTCTGCCCCCCGAGATATGCTGCCACTCTACCCCCCCCCCCCCCCGAGATATGCTGCTACTCTGTCCCCAAGATGTCCCCCACCACCACACTTACCGGTGCAGACTCCGTATTCAACTTCTGGTGCCGGCACTTCCGCCGTGGGAAGATTGTTCGCGCAGACGTTTACCGGCAGCGGCGATGCAAGCATAAACAACCTCCGCTGCCGGCACGTCTGTAAGATGTGTTTAAAATCTCCCTTGCCGGGACTCCCCCGTGGGAATTCCCGGGAAGGAAGATTGTTAAAGCATATCGTGCAGACGTGCCGGCAGCAGAGGTTGTTTATGTTTGCATCGCCGCTGCCGGTCAACATCTGCGCGATGCGCTTAGACAACCTCCCGTGCTGGCACTCCCCCTGTGGGAAGTGCTGGCAGGGGAGGCTGTCTGAGCGTATCGGAGAGTAGGATACAGGTCCCCTGCACCGCTGCGGGGATCTGTTTCCTAACCCCGCTGCCTGCCCGGCGCCAGACCCAGAATATAGGCCGCACCTCCACTTTAAAGACTTAAAGTGGGGGGGAAAAGTGCGGCCTATATTCGGGCCAATACGGTAATAAGAACATTACAAAATATGCATAATGTTGAGTGTTTAGCACAAAATATATACAAGGGGTGGGCTGGGAAGGAGAACACGGGTGGTGATGTTCATTTTGGCTTAGTGCTGGGAAGCTGGTGTGGGCTCGAACCGAAGATCTGTGTTGACCTAGCTTGTCAAGGGAGGGCAGTGCGGTTCTTTCAGCTCTTCCGGGTTTTGAGGGTCTTCCAGAGTGACTCTTTCAAGGCCCTAGTATTTGAAGTGGGAGTCTAACCTGTTACAGTTACAGATCTACAGCTTCTTAGCTTAATGCGCTCTTTGGATTCTAGACACTTGCCCCCTGAAGGCATTTTCCTTAAAAATATTCAATCTGAGTTTCATACAATGTCAACATATGTATCCTCTAAAAATAACTCCTTGGCAGTCTGGGCTTTCTCATGAGGTTCCCAGATGGCTTTTATTACATTCAGTGTTTGCCACCGAAAGCTTGAAGCTTTTTCATGCAATGCATCTAACAAACTTCCCTGGACAGATTACTCTAACACTGGACTGTTCAATCCAAAACCAGACACCCATAAATCCTATATCTGCTAGACTTGCCTTTCAGATTTTGACTCAAGTCTGAAGATTTTTACCCCAAACTGAGTGAAAAGGCTGGGTCTCAGGGTCACGCTGTCTGGAGCTCTGTTTTTCATTTACCTAACCTAAAAGTTAGCTCATTGGAAGTGGCTAGTGGGAACCAAATGGTTCCAATGAAGGTCCTTAGTACAACTAAAATTGTGTTACTCTGGCATTGATGTTTCTGTTCTATTTTCTGTTGGCCCATCATAAATTAAAATAGGGCAGTGGGCTGGTGTTTAAGATGCTTCTCCTTTACTGTCATTATTTTTTCTATTAGTTATTATGTTCATTCTTGATAGTCGTTAATACCTGATGGAATTACTGGCCACTGGCTGAATGCATAACTGTTCACACACCCAACAATAGTATGCAATCTCTCCACATTGTTTGTATGTGATGAATTTCGGGCTGTAGAAAATGATTGCGAAGACATAGAGTTACGTCAGTGGTTTATTTTAATCCTAAAACTGTTATTAGGTAAGATGACCACCACATATATGCCCAATTAGGAAAAGGTCTATTCATCTACATACAGTTTAAGAAGGTGGCGGGAGGGAGTGTTAAATGGGGGGGCATAAGGCATCTCTGGAGGCAGAGTGCTTTGTGAAATGCCTTTGAACCCCCTTAATGCCACTCTGCCTCCAGAAATGCCTTTTAACCCTCTATACGCCACTCAGCCTCCTGAAATGCCTTATACCTCCCTATATGCCACTCTGCCCCATAATATGCCATTTAACCCCCTGAATGCCAGAGTGGCATATAGGGGTATAAGGCAATTCTGGAGGCAGAGTGGCACATAGTGGGTCAAAACGCATATCGTGGGGCAGGGAGGCGTTCCAAACGTAGCATTTTCTTTTCTGCAACTATGTTGGCAACATTGTACATCCATGGAAATTGCTGTATATATCGACCAGAGCTTTTAAAGATCTAATTTTCCCAAAGGTGACACATATCTTCCAATTTAGACGGACACAATACTAACAACCTGACGCTGATGACTGAACGGCTGCCCTATTCTTGTCTTGGGTTGGGCCCTCTGGTGGCCATGCTTGGGCCAGACATATTCTCTTTCAGGTTGTGTGCAATAGATGTTGTCATAACAAAGCCACATCGTTAAACAATCCAATATATGCAACATTTAGATTATTAATTCATATGTAGTATTGCCCGTATTTTGTTTCTAAATATAAGGATCCTTATTGAGGAAGGGACCATGAAATGTCCACCATGGCCCACCACCTCCTCATAACATATTCCAGCTCTCAACATACACAAGACTTACAAGCTGTCCGAAGTAAACTCCTGTTGTGCTTTAATCAACACAGGGCTAAGCCGCTCATTATTTTCCAATAACTGGAGACCCTATTGACACCGAACATTGGGGGCTTTGCTGACCATGGAAAAAAGGGCCTAATAGAGCATTACCCAAATCCTTGATGTTGATTTGGAAGAAGTTATCATGGCTACAGCAATCCACATAATTATATGTCCCAAATTAAAGTGCAGAAACAATTAAGTCAACTAACTTCTTATTTTAATTTTATGGTGATAACCATACTGGGGGAATGAAGGGAAGCCTTCCAATAAATTGCACGCTCGCATGAGCAGGTCCCCTTTTCCTTTGGTTCCAATACAGTATGCCTTAACTTGAGTGAAAGTTATCTTTTGTTACATATACTTACTATCCCTAATTATGTCAGCGCTACGGAATCTGCTGGCGCTATATATAAATAAATGTAATCTAATGCAAGCCTCTAGTTGAATTTAATTTTGTGTTATCACCCAGGTTAAAGGTTTTAAAAATCGGAAAGGTTTACAAAATATGACTATTCAGAACAACACATGCAAAGTATTCAAAAACTCTGTGCAATGTATTTACAAATAGTTTGGAGAAAAGGGAGGATGCGGTGCACTTTTAGTGAAGTTATTCATGGACTGGTCTAACCAGATTACAGCGGGTGTTACTACATACTTTTCAGTTTCACAGAAACTACAATATACAATATTATATGCCTCTGTAATATATATATATATATATATATATATATATATATATATTATATATATATATTACACTGAAATTATATATTACAAAAAAACATTACATAACAGTTCTGTGCCTTTTTCCAAGTATTTACTAACAGACCTCTTTAGCCAACTATCCCCAATATCAACCGTTTACTGTAAGGCTCCAAATTAAATTAGAAGTGTGCTGTGGGACCCCTAATCCTATTAAAATACACCACAATCAATGCATATCTTAAACAGAGGGAAAAAAAACATTTTATTGATATATAGGAGCTTACTAAATGTATCTTTTGTTGAGTATTGGAATGTCCATAACTTTCTACCTTCCGCAGAACACGGACAATGCAAATTTTCATCATTGAATAAATAGACACCTATATTTTTCCTGAATGTGCCATGTATGCTTTAATGAGCATGTTATTAAGTGTTTTTAACACTTAATAACATGCTCATTGAAGCATACATGGAGACTATCCATAACAGCTTCGCTATATGTTATAAAGGACTAAAACAGTCAAGTTTCCCCAGCAAGAACGAATGACTTGGAAATGTATAGATCAAAAGGGTGGGTAATTATGTGTATTATAGACAAAATCTTAAAGGAATTAAAACCACAACTCTCCTGAAAACTCTTTCTTCAGTGAGTAGATCCCGTTAACGTGGTGTCTTTACAGGGAACTCTACCCATGTATGCTTCAATGAGCATGTTATTAAAGAGACATTCCAGCAGCCCAGGTGACCCAGATGAACAGAACTCTCGCCAAGCCAGGGCTGACCGACTGAACACATCTCCTGCACGGCAAATGCATTTGTGGACTTCTGTGCAAGGAGGGACACCACACAAATTTAAAGGGATCACTTAGCTACTATATGCATTAAAGTTCATAGAATGGCTGAAATGTCCCTTTAAAGGAGACAGTTGTACACAGAAGTTACAACAGCAGCAGCATTGGGAATCTGTGCACGCATCCTTTTGCACAGGTATCGGGAATGCGCCTTTTGTATTCCCGATACGTTTAAGCAATCGTTCAGCCAACACGCTTGAAAGCAAGGGTTAGAGGGTTTAAGGAGGCTTGGGAAATTAAGTTATTAACATTAAATACATACAAAAAAAAATGTAACAGATATATCCCTGTAAATTGCCAAGCGAGTCAGACAGCTACCTGTAGCACCTGGACAGGGGGGGCAGCAAGTGGCTTCCGAAACTGCTCCCAATGTGTAGAAGTCTGTGTGCTACAGTGTGTGCGGGACGCCAACAAGGAATTTATGCTTGCACTGGCATTATAAAAGTATTAAAATGCATGCACTCATTCCTACAAGAACCCAACATAATCAACAATTGTTTTTATTAAACAAAATTTATATCATGCCTATCTCTCTTCGTCTGTTATACTTTCTCTTTTTCTGCTTCACTGCCCTTTTACTGCACCTATCCCCTCTAACAGTATACATAATACACTCGCCTTCAGCCTTAAAGTCTTCCTCCATCGTCCCACCCGCCCCTGTGCTGTCTTACACTACAGAGACCGTTCTTCACCAGAGCCGTTTACACCGTACCCTTTTAACCAGTAGAGGGCACCAACCCTTGGTATGCATTTACTACCCACTATGCTCAACGGGCCTAATCCAAATCTTTCCAGTCTGTCTTTTCTCAACCACTCTTACATCTGAGGTCCTAACCCTGGCCTCACACATATTTCTCTCTGTTTCCACATCCAGCTATGGCACCCTTTCTCCAGACCTTATGTTCTTCTATAGCCCATTCTCTCTGAATTGTAAGCTTAGCAAGCAGGGCCCTCTCTTTACCAAAGGACCTTATCTGCAAGTCTATACCTAGACCCCTTATAATGCTTGTTTTTGGTTCACAGAATGGTAGGAATGTTTAGACAAAAATATTGACGTAAGCATATTTTTTTCTGAATTCTACACCGTGGAGGGCTTTTGTGTGTTGTTGGTCACCATCAGAATCCTGAAACTATATTCAAGGAAGTCTTTCTGACAGTCCTCACCAGAATCATTCCAGACAATTTGATCGATCTATTTTTTTAGCCAGCTTTCACAATATAATCAGAATAATAATAAAAGGAATATTTATCATTATCTTTATTAAAAATGATCTGTAACCCTAGAATTTGAAATGTTCATTAGAGTCCTAAGGTAAAGCAAAACACTCTCCAGAAATGTTTGGATTTTTGTATGTAAAGCTTCAGAGGGAATGTACTGCACAATATTTATAGGCTGTTATAGGATCACATGGACCCCCTTCCAAATTTTCCACAGGTTCCTTTATAGAATCATCATGTGCCTAGCTCAGGTACAGAGCCATTGGAAACCTGGTCGAAACGATCAGGAAAATACTCTGGAAATAGTAATAAAAGCATATTAAAACTAAAGTCACTGTTTGAACTGAGTGAACTGTCCTGGAGCGTATGTTCCATATCTGTTGGCCACATTTGGAATGCCAGTCCGTAAACCCTGTGTGGTACCAAAGGCCGGCACCCCAAGTCCTTGAGAAAAAGTAGCACCATATGGTGTAGATCCATAACTAAGCCCCATGCCAAAAGGTCTTGTTTGAGTATTTGAAAGGATGACAGGATTCATATGTTTGCCTGGGGTGTTGAAAGCAAATTCCGGTGGTGGGCTGCTGGGTTTGGATGGAGTGGAGGTCAACGGATTTATCTCATCACCTGTCTTCAGAGATGGCATCTGAATGATGTGATGTTCTGGAATATTCAAAATGCTGGAAGGCATGGCACCGGAAGACAAGACAGGCCTGGCCCAATCATCCTTGAAAATCTGAACAGTTAGCATTGATACCAAACTATTCAGACGGTTTGTGACATGAGCAAGCACCATCTGTTCATTTGCATCTCTTCTAATCCGTACATGGACTGATCCAGCCTGAAAAAAACATATAGAAAAGATCATGGTATTTTCTTGGAAATTAATGTTTGAGATACATTTTTGAGTCCAGTTTAAGCGAATTGCATTTCAAAGATGTGGTTTACAACATTTCTTGTCTGAAGATCAGAGAAAAGCCAACCAAATTCCATGGTTACGTGAAAAGCAAAAGTCACACCCAAAATGAGCAATAACATAGACATATTAAAGACATACTGGTACAAAGACGAAATCATGCCCTTGTGAGCCTATGATATATTAAAACAAGGTAGAGGCTGTTACATAATTACTTTAAAACATAAGCCTCGCACCCTGTGATTTCCTAAATTGTTCAGTTCAAATCTCTTCCAAGGCAGGAAAAGTGTAATTTCTAATATATACGTGCTGATCTGTCTAAGTGGGGCTTTGAAAGTTAACTTATTAATGAATAATACAAAAAAAAAATAATAATAAAGTAGTACGTACCATGGTGCCAAACCCTAGAGTCCAGAAATGCTCATTGCGGACTTCAAGGACTCCATCCAGAGTAGAGACCTACACCGGAACAGAGAGAAGTTGCGGACGTATTTTTACTCATGTTCAACGTAACTTTCACTCTAGGTCTCCTTTTCAAGCTTGACTTACCCAAGCCTTTTCTGCCTAACTCGCCTTTGAATTAACTTCACAAAACATAAAACATTGAGTGGGAAGCTTAAGGAGGACCTGTCATTTTTTAAGACATTACAGTTTAAATGACACTTTGTAAGCATGAGGAAAGTGGAGGGAAAGATAGGAAAATTGGAACTTTCACATGCTAATTCTGTCACATTTTTATTTATACTACTTATCTCGAAAACAATTTAACTGGGTCTTAAAACAAAAAGTACAAGCTATCTGTAGGCTTGATACATTCATTTAGCAATGCTGAAAGCCGCGATTGTTCCTTCTAAGAAGATTCTTACCTAGTCATTATGTGAGCTAATCACTCATGTGGCTCCTTATTAAATCCTGGCATATACGCAGCCCCTACAGACTGCTATAGCTCACAATGCAGTTACAATAATACATATATATTTTATCTATACACATACATGCATAAACACACATACGCACTTTATTTTCTTATAGGTTTTAAGACCTGTGCTTTCCTACCAGAAAATGACTAGTGTTGGCCCAATAAACGTTATCAACCTCAAGACCGTTTCTATCAATGCCATATGTTTACACAACATCTTACCTCTCTGAGAAGTTTATCCAGCTGTCCAATCACATGAGGTGGTGTAGTCTACAAAACACAAACAAAATGGCGGGAGAATGATCGTTAACAACAATATCCAAAAGTATTCATTCTCAGTTATTTAAACTGCTTTTATTTAAATGCTATTCAGTCACATTTTACAGCTATGGAATATGATGGCACTTTGTAACCTTGCTGAACTAAAAACCCCATATAAAGCAGTTCAAGTAAACACATCAATGAACCAAAGAGGAGACTCACTTAAACTATGCATTATACAGGGCCAACCAAGCTCTTCTTGCAGCACTGGGGTTGGCCCTTCATAATGTATTGTGAAGGAGTAGTCACAACTCTCTTGTCATATTTTCCTTTAGCATTTAGGCACCAATGTTATAATAAATTATTAATTAAAAACAAGAATATCTAGTATTAGTATTGTCTCTTACCTGCAGTAACACTTTTCCACTGTACACACTCATTGGGTACATGGTGCCAAAGGTCATCACAGCGATGGCTACAGCAGAGGCCGTGTCCACAGCAAAGTAATTACTGAAAAGCATACAAGATGATATTATGTTAGGTTCCTGCAAGAGGACACGTGTACCAGCGTACATACACTTCCTTGCGTTCTACAATATGATTTAACTGCCGCTTACTTGATTTCAATTAACATGTATGTGATGCAAAGGGCAAGGGCTCCAGCCAGGTCAATTAACACGAACGGGTTCATCCGCGGTAGGAAAATGCTGCTGAGGCCAGGAATGATCCCACACAAACTGCAATGGTGGAATAAATATACATTCAATATTTTTATATATATATATATATATATATATATATATATATATATATATATATATATTCAATTTTCGAACAATGTGGACTTTTGTTACCTACAAAAGGTCACAATGTATACATGGGGTGTAGTTATAAGCTGGTTATATACAGGTAATAGCCAAACCCTCTTGCTTTCATATGAGCTAGCATTACACATAGATAAAATGTATTAAACGACAGAAGCCAATACATGGCTACTTAAATAAAAAGTGCGAGTCCCTTTAGGACACGATACCAAAACACTGTACATTAGGAAATTATGCAGCTGCCATATTTTTTAATGCAGTTACATACAGGTATTATTCGGTCCATTTTTTTGTCCTCAACCAGCTGAACTGAAAATTTACTTTACAGTATTACCTACCTGCGACTCAGGTCTGCAACGTGTTCTTGAAGCCAACTTGTGCTGGCAGCTGAACAAAATAAGACAAGCAAAGCAAACATTGAGCTCAATCATTCTAAGAGACAACATCTTCATAACAACTTCCTTTTTGGACCGAAAGCTGAAGATACATAAAACAATGACTGTAAGAACTGAACCCATAAAATTTAGCCATTAGGGCTTGAGTGGTCATATTGAAAGCATCCCACCCAAAGCAGACAGGCACTAAGAATATAAACATACAGTCAAGAACGTCTTCGAACTTGGAAAGCCTATACCATATAAAATGGTATAAATCTAAACATAAGGGTTATATAAACACAGTTATAGGCTATATAATATGTTTTCATATATACAACTATATATAACAAAATAATTTACATGTTTATGTTATTGTACACTAAAAGGGAGAAATAATCATGCAAACCTTTTGGCAAAACGTTGAAGTATCATTACTAATGCAATCTTATCCACTGTCATATGTAGGACTTGGGAGAGATTTAAGTCTTACCTTCTGAAACATAAGCAAATGGTTTATTCTTTATAGACATCATTGTAAATAAGTTGAAAAACAGGGCTACAAATGTTCCCACTAGAAGGCGGCCTCTGAAAAGTAAATGGTTTGCTTAAAAATATGCTATTGCTATGAGGGTAAAAAAAGAGAGTCAGAGTCATGAAAAAAAGAATCAATTACTTGTTCAACTTGTGTAGAAAACTTAATTACTACTTAATTTAATCATATTTGCAAATAACCTATTATCAGATTGAATAGTAAATATGAATAGGATGTTAAATATATCACTATTGTAAATAAAATAAAAGTCAACATATATGGCTCTTTTCAACAATTTAGGCTTTCTAAAACCCATAAAAAATTTGACAGATCAATGAGTTGAACAAACTGTACATTAAGTGGGTCACTTATGGGGGGCATTAAAGAATTGTTAACCCTACTGGTTACAAGTCAATAAACAGGTATGTTATAATGAGAAAAAAAAATCTTACGTATGGATTTCTGGCTGCTCCAACAACCGTTCAGCACTACAGAACAAAAAAAATCCAGGTAAAATAAAGGTAATACTAAATTAGTGTAATTTATTTTATTGTAATTTATTCTGTAGCCAGCTAGAACGTTCTTACGAACCGAATGGCTGCTAACTACTGGCATCAACACAAACACACAAAAACTTTGAGCATATGCTAACTCCCCTCGAATACAATATTACAGATAAATATATCTACATATCATTCAGAAGACACAGGAGCTTTATCACTAATGGTCATGCATTTAGCTACGGTTATCTGCTGTATTTTTATTTATTTTTTTATTTCTATTTAACTGGCCATTTTCTGCCGCTTAGATCTGAAACATTTTAATCAATGTAATTTTACCTTTCTTTAAGTATGAAAAGAGCACCCAGTTGGGCCAGGACCGTTGATGCGAAAACAGCTAATACTTCAAACCTCTCAAATCTGAAAAGAAAAATAAACGGCAGAGATTTATAAATACATCAAAATCCAATGTAAGACAACTTTTGAATAATATGTTTCCTACCGAAGCATACAGGTAATATACAAAGAGGGACAATATAATTTTTAACAAGAACCCCTTAAAATTCCAAGAGTGTCCAGCCTATGATAAATGGAGTTAAAGCATTAAAAGGGAATACTTATCCTGTTGCTATATGATATACGGATAATGGTGGAGCCCCCCCTCTTTGTTATATAGATCTGTATGTAAGTGTGTATATAAATGCTGATGCACACGGACAAATAGTACATACCCGAAGGAATACGTGTGACTGGGTTTCTTCGTCGTCACCCAATAGCTTATCAAACATGTTATTAGACTAAAAAGGGGAAAAAAAACCTGGTTACTTCATTCAATTTAATATAGGAAAAGGGGGAAATATAAAATTATGGATTTATTAAAAAGGGAAAATTCTGATTTTGGACCATCTAGATGACAACAATAGAGTCATCTAATCGGTAGCATACTAATGTATAAATATTTTATCAAAACGCCTGATATACTTATTAAACACATATCAAACTTTTTTGTAACCTCTAACTAAATAATTTAATACTGTATTGAGAAAGTAGTAGCAATGCCTTTTTAATTTTAATTACCATGCTATTTTATTTTTTAACAAACTTTCAAAGTCCCAACACTTTAGTGAACTTACTCCTGGTTTCTCACTTGCCCATTTAATGCTTACCTGAAAAGATCGAAAATTGTCAGATAGGTATACGCCGTTAAAGCTGGGGAGAAAAAAAAAACTATTTAATACGTTCCTGGAAATCAAATTTACTCAATCAGCCTCAAACATGGCATGTGCGCAAATAAGCACGTTCACTGCAACAACTGCAACGCAATAAACATGCAAGTGTGTTACTTTGTGCACACCAATAGTTTCTGGCTATGCTAAGCAATGGACCCAACCCCATAAAATATACAGCACTGCACTCTTTGAGGGTCAATTTAACCAGAGAAACCTGAATCATCAAAACAATAAAGGAAAATAAATGTTTATAGGATACCCCTAAAGTGTCGCTTTAACTTTTAATATTACTGATCACTTTGGGGTCACATTTTAAATACTTATAATGCGCAGTTCAATGGGTTGCTATGGTTACATATTGTCATCTTAGATTGCGATTAGGATAATTTCCATATACAATGTTGGAAAAAGAATGGGGCCATGTTTGCTAGTGAAATAGTAAAGGTACTTTTGTAAGAAATCTCATATGCGAAGTAAAAAAGCATACCTTTAATGGTTGCTTGCGTAGTATTTAATGCCAGCTTTCAGGACTCTGAGGTCTGAATGCTTGCGTTAAAATACTCTATGCCCCGTTAGCCCTTAAAAGTATCATTTTTCACTCCGCTTGACTCCTGTCTATTCCATAACCAAAACTGTGAAGTACGTACCCATACTGTTTGTGGAGTGGCACCATGTTAGCAAGAATCCCGTGCATATCACATTTACTGCACCAAACAGCAATATTTTCCAGGACTGTAAAGAAAAAGACGAGAAAAGAACAGGTGATCTGTTATAGAGGCTCACGTAAAACAAAGTAGGAGCGTACCATGGTAAACAAGCATTTGGTTCATTCAATTAGTGTGCACTTGTGATAATAGAGAAAGTCTAATATTGTAACAAAGCAATGTTTGAAATTGTTGCCTTGATAAGTCGTAGGAGCCCGAGTTATAGTTGGACTATTAGTCCCATGGTCATACATCTAAGCCAAGCTAATCAAGGCAGAATATGATGATGGTGGTGGTGGTGGTGACTGTGTAAAGGCACAGGTGTAAATGTACAATGGCTTCATTTCAAACAATGCTGGCAGTGGCCTTCGAAGACATTCAAAATATACAATATATAGAAAGAAACAATTTGACGGCAGTTAAGGACCATCGTGTCCATCGTTCCTGTTCCGTCCTTGGTCTTGCCTACATGACATCTAAGCCTCTCTCTAGTTTAGATAACATACAATAGGAGCCAGAGACGCTCACAACAATGGGGATCCACAGTATGAATGGAACAAAACTCCTTATGTTGTCACATGGCACCAAAAGAATAACTAAACGGCCTTGTGAACACTTTATTTGAATGGTTAGATATTCTTATTATTACCGAGGAGGCGTAAATTGCCAACCATAAGTTAAAGAGGAATACTTTATTAAAGTTCGCTTACTCTTCGGTCTGCCGTCACCAGCTGGAACTCTTGTGTCAACTTGCCCAGTAGAGAACGCTGTGTCTTCCGAAACAGATAGATAGTCCCCTTCATTAAAAGACAAATAATGATAAAATATAAATGAATAGATTTGTACAATACTTGATTCCCTAAACAGCAAGCACCTTAACTGCCTGTTGGGTTCATTTACCATCCACACCTGTGGCACCAAATATAGCCTACAATTTATCAGCAAGAAAAACTGAAACAAGCTTATGGACGCAGAATGTTCTACCACACCATGGACTAACTTGTTTATTATTTATTGAGATTTCTTTTTTCTATCAGCATTCTCAATTTGCTTTACGTTGTTTAAAATACTCATTCCTCTTTTTATTGATCCATCGACGGATCAATGTAAAGCATTAAATTATATATTGCAGAAATATACAATAAACATAGCATAGAATATTAGTTATTATAGTTTATTGTGGATCCACGTTCCAGTTTAACACCCGTTTATCGGAAGGAGATGGCATAAAGCACCCGGTCATCATAAACGCTGCATTTAGGTGTTATATGAAGAGTCTCCGCATCTTTACATGAGTTATGGCCATTCATTATGTAAAGGCCAAGCGCTCATACACTTATAAAGGGCCACAATAAGACAATGCAAGGAAACCATATTTATTTATTGGCTCCAAGCGAGTAACTCATTTATAAAATAGCATAGTGAGGACACTGTCCCTTTAATTGACACCAGCATTCAATCCCCTTTACAGGAAGCGGTATCTGCTACCACCGCGAACAGATAAACTTCCCATAGGGGGGTAAAAGCCACTCCAACCCCCAAACACCTCCGGAATTACCTCCCCCTCCTCCCAACCCGGGTGCACACAACTCACCATGGCGAGAAGCCCTGGGCCGGAAAGAGCAAGGACCGGGGGAGGAACACGTTGACATGGCGACCGAGTAGTCTTTCATTGGTTGGCTACGGGAATGACAGCTTCTGAGCGACGAGTCACGTGACTGGGGTGTATGACGTGGCGGTGAATTAGCGCTATCGGAATTGGTTTAGAGGGATGTGATAAAGTTACGCGGCTGTGACTCAAGTGTCTGCTATAAACCCGAGTTCGAAACACCGACAGAATCCATAGTTTGCCGCGTTATTATTGCGAGACAACCCGGTCGCGAAGTGTTTGCGTTTTGTGACGTAGTAAAAAGTAGCCGCAGGTTTACGGCTGTGCTGGCGGCTCCTGCTGTACCGGTTTACGAATCGCTTTAGACGGTTGTGGGAGGTTTGTCATTTAATTCACGTTTTATTAGGCTTCAGGATGTCCTACTACAGCTTTAAACATTCGCGCACCTCACATGATGCGTTATATAGGGGGAGCACGGAAATGCTTGCAGGAGACATATTCCAAAAATAGCCTTTTTTTACTTTACAGCTCAGGGTATGAAAGTTTATATTGTATGTACTGTGTTAGTTATTACATTCATATTTCAGAAATCTGGATTTCATTCTGTTGTTCAGTTATTCTCAAATTATGTTAATTTTGGATTCATCCAGCAATCCCTAAATCTCGCACTACAGCTGTGTTTCAAGTCTTCATTTTTTTAGTAAAACACCAATTTGACACCTTTTGAAGCTTTCTTTTTCTTTTTTGTCTATAAAGTATTACAGATCACTGTCATGGGTCGACGTTACAAGCATAGATGCACCTACTTTCAGAATGAACACTTGTCTTAACTAATGAAACTAGTTATCTGGCGGTAACCGTGACTGTAATGCCGTTGGTATCAAAAGTTTTATGACTGAAAATCTTCTGACGTCCACTGCACTCAAAACGAGGTGTACCTATGGGGCCACCGTACAGCCCAAACACAGGGGCAGCCAATGCGACCCTAGATCCTTTAGTTATATTAGAAATATCGTCATTAGTGCTTAGATACCCAACGTCAATGAAGCATTAAATGACCGCGACCTATTGGCAATTAAAAATATTAATCTGGCTAGATTATATTCAGAGGCAGAAAATCCAACAGCAAATAAGGTTTTAAAACCAGCGTCAGCATCACTTCCTAAAAGTGAACCTCGTTATCCACACAAAGCAAAATATTTATGCAAACGGGGTCAATAAAATAAGATTTATTATTTTCTATAATAAAACAGTTTGTGATGTAAGCCTTCACTGAAGGTAATTTGTTACGTAAAGGCTTATTGTGCCTCACAATCTTTTAATGCATCATCAAGGTGAACCAGTGTGGCGCTTTCTTCCCACAGTCTCCTTGCCGTCTCCTCTTCCAGGGCCTGCGGAGCTGGTTCTTTCTCCTTGAGGCCGTTGAAGTATTTTCCCGATACCCCTTCCAAATTCCTGGCCACTGCCAAATAGACGCTGGGCTGCGCTGCTTGTCTGGGTGATTTTATCAAAAGCCAAAATAGAGGGGCTGCGATACAAACATAACATGTCTACAATCAGACTTTGAAAGCATATTGTTTAGTTGTTCGGAGGAGTAACATTTTGCGTTACACATCGGGATACACAGAATAATGCACGCAGAAACATATGCAGACAAATACTGGGTGCAGCCATGATGGCAGCCATGGGAAAAGGAACTGTGCTGTATTTTGTTTGCTAAAGTAAAAAGGTAGGTACCGTATAGTTGACGACCCTGAGGGGAAGCAGTCCCTTAAGCCATGAACCATTTTAGTAACCCTTTTCTGAACTTACGGTCTCCAGTACTGTACACAATACTCCAAGTGAGGTCTCACCAGTGATCTGTACAACGGCATGAGCTCTTCCCTCTTTCTACTGCTAATACCTCTCGCTATACAGCCAAGCATTCTGCTCGCATTACCTGCTGCTCTACTGCATTGTCTACTCCGGTCTCTCTCTTGATTCCTCTGCTGCATGTGAGGGGACTGGATGTACCCAGAGAACCACTATCTGGGACCCCACCTGACAAATGTATTTCTGTTGTGCTGTCCAGGCAAATACATAAATTGGGGGCCCTCTGCTGCCATAGGCCA
This sequence comes from Spea multiplicata, assembly GCA_009364415.1. Taxonomy (NCBI): domain Eukaryota; kingdom Metazoa; phylum Chordata; class Amphibia; order Anura; family Pelobatidae; genus Spea; species Spea multiplicata. Next base: position 18,593,061 of record VKOC01000005.1, read on the forward strand.
ATTACCCCCTTTTGCCACATTGTTAATCCTCTCCACATTCACAACAGAGGGAAGAAAAGTGCAGGTACCCAGACTGTTGGAAAGAAAACTGGCATATATTATAGTTCCAGTTGCTAGAACTAAGGGCCAAGCATACGAAATTACAATATGAGATTAGGACAGAGAAATGTATGGTACATGATGGAAGATCAAGAAAATATTAAAGGGACAGAGAGATGTTTATACTCACTGGGTACTGAGGAATGGAGTCAAACCCCTTCCCTCTTATTCCAGTGTTGGTCAATGCTGACTCCAGCCACCGGGGCAAGTTATGTGTAAATGCAATGAGCGGGTGATCCTAGCTGATGCTGGATGTCGTTTGGAGGCAAGTAACAGAGCTACTCTCCTCTTGTAAGAGCTTAGATCTCACAGACATTCCTTCGTCGATCTGGGTACAAGCCGAGCATACTGCCATATAATGAAGTTCACGTCATTGAACTCACCTAGCACCGTGCTTGAGAAAGTAGATTTGTGCATTCCCGTATGTCTTCCCAATTCTGTATCTGCAACCCCTGGGTGTAGAGAATTAGCTGTAACTCGAGTACCTGGAAACAAAACAAAAAAGTGTGCTTAAATTCATCAACTATTATACAGTAAACACGGCTGTGCGATGCTGATGTTCGTTACTTGTACCGTCTAGAGGTCAGTCTGACATTTAGATTTTCTCTGATCAAATTAGAGCTTTTCCAAGGTTTTGCGTGACTACCTGCAGACAGAAGCATGAAGTACACAAGAACATGGATCTTTCTGTAACACAGAAAATAAAGCATTCATGCTGTATCGTTTATCAATGAAGGGGATGTTTTGTGTCCCAATTCTGTAAAACGATACAGCCGAGTTAAATATCTAACCTTGGAAAAACCCTGGTTGGTGAATTCATTTAAATTAGCCTTTGGGTGTTTAGTGCCCAAAAACCTGAGCTTTTTTTCTGCATTTTTACACCATGTTTCCTTGACTATGATTCTCTTTTTTTTAAGGTTTCTTGCACCCACACAAATTATATATTTTTTTCAAGGGCAGGTAGAGCTTTACCATTTTTAGGTTTATAGTCCAACAAAAAAACATATTTTTGTACTATTTTCCTGGCAGTAGTCTCCAAACCAGTTTAACTGACCGAAATACCACAAAATATATTAACGTCTTGAATTTTAAAATACCCAAACGTGTGGGTGTTTTGGAAGTTAACGGTGGAAAAAATGTAACAGTCCTTTTCCAATTTGAAATGGTTAACATTTTATTTTGTTTATTTGGGACTGTTTAGCAGCCCACCAGCTCGAAATACCCCCACAAACTTACCGGCTTACTCCTGATTTAGCTTAATAAACAAAAGCTAAAAGTTTTGTCCAGCAAAGTGCAATGAGGCTCTATAGCAATAGGCACCTACCCCCTCTCATTAAACAGCGATGATATTAAATGCATACATCCGTATAGGCCACTATTAAGAGGACATTCTGCACATAATGTAACTCGTGTGTTATGTACACATCACTAAACCCTTTTTGAGAACGTTTCAGGACATAGCTTTTTAAATTCATTAAATTATACGGAATTTACCTTGCAGCCTCCTGGCCAGTTCATTTGTAAACAGAACATTGGCAAGCTTGCTCTGGCAATAGGCTGCCTTTGTATTGTATTTCTTTTTTTCCCAGTTTAAATCATCAAAGTCAATGTCTCCTGCAACGTGTGCCAGAGAAGAGACGTTGATGATACGGGAATTCCCAGATTTCTTCAGCTTCTCGAGCAGCAGGTTGGTTAGGAGAAAATGACCTGGAGGGAAAACATAAGGAGAGCAATTAGAATCTAACAATCTTTGAAGTTTACTTACCATGTTGAAGTCCTGTGAAGGGAGCGCAAGGCCTCTGCCTCGCTTCTCTGCTGCGGTGCGCGTGGCTTCACTGGTGAGCGCCGGCATATGACGTCACATGCCAGCGCTCAGCGTGAAGCGCCGGCACCCGAGACAGACGCCTCACACTCCCACCACTGCAGTCGGATGGTGGCAGGGAGCAGAGGAGACAGAAGGGCACCAAGCGGTTGCTGAAAACGACCGCTCGGCACCCCTTGGGCCTTCCCCCTCACTGGCAGAACTCCAGGGCCCGGTCGCAGATGCGACCCCGGTAGTTCTGCCACTGCGGATACTTCAGCATTCTTTAAAAATAAATGCACTTATCTTTAGGAGAAGCTGCAGCTAAGTGCCTCCATCATCTGGCGATTCTCGCCACCGATTGGCCAATTACATTGATTCAATGGAAATGCTGTCCACATATGCACACAGGGTGGTCATGTCAGATCAGCCCATCCGCCCATGAAGATCACTGAGCTGGAGCTGACCATATCACAAGCAAGGAGATGTGTTCAGCCAAACACATATCATGTACAGAAAACAACAAGCATTCTGCAGGATGGCCCATGCGTTTGCAAGGCAATGTCTCCAAAGTTTTGTGTGTATATACAATGTATACAATGTCTATACATGCCGGCTACCTGCATGTGATTTTATGTTATGTAGAGCCACTACTGCTCTTTGGATCTTTTGAACTAAATTTACCCAATCCTCTTCTCACCACTAACCCTTCAGTAGCCCATCATGCAGAACCAGGTGACTTGTGACAAAGGGGTCCTGATTGAAACCACAACAAGCCAGTGCCTCGTGATGTGAAACGTCTTATACTGAGTAACCTGTATTTAAGCACACAGGGCGGTCTGTGTAGCTCTCATTCGATATTATTAGAAGCAGCTTCTGAATGGGTGAACTTGTTATATGTAGTCATATACTTTTTATAAATAGGCATTTGCTTACCCAAATGGTTCACTCCAAACTGCATCTCAAAATTATCCTCTGTCTTCCATTTAGGACACCTCATTACCGCAGCATTGTTAATAAGAATGTCCACGTGTTCTTCTTCTACGTAAACCACACAAAAAAAAACATGCAGTTTCAGAAGATACGCAAAATAAGTAAATATACAAATATTTGTTTGTAGAAGAATGGTGTTTTAGGTCAGAAAACCCATTGTTAGTTTGAAGCTTTATAGTATATACAATATATATTCTGAAATTAAACTGGAGTTTTCATAACACACTAAGCCTATTTTTTTAAACTCTATACAGTATGGAAATGAAGATATGTGCAAGCATATGAGTACCTATACAATACATAAGCGCTTAACATATCGCCCCCTTGTGGCTGGGTTTGGTAATGAACGCAAGGTCACCTTGCATTAAAGTCAATGAAACAGTTAATAAGGGTGTCTGTGATCTCTACGTTTTTTCCGCCTGAAAATTGTATGGGGGGTTTAAGCTATTTTAAAAATCAAACACAAAAGAACAAATTAAATACATGACTATTTTCTTTGAGGCATATGTATTATTGTTCAGGAGAATGTTTTGTTAACAGAAAATACAAGCACATATCTTTGTTTTGGATTCAAACCACTGTATGTATGTGCAGTAACTATGTAATATAGCCATTGGTCATGTCCGATAAATAACTATAAAGCCCATCAGCCATTGTCACACCTCTGACAAGAAGTACAGGCATCTTACCATTTCGTATAGTCTTTGCAAACTCCTTGATAGATTTAATAGAGGCAAGATCCAGATGCTTGGCAAATACGTTGTGATTTAGCGTTTTACCACGGATTTCTTTAGCAGCTGCTTCACACTTCCCCATGTCCCGGCACGCCATAATAACCTTGCCTCCTACAAATCCACACAAAGAAAGTAAAAAAGGATAGGATAGTATCGCTGCTGGTATGAATGGCTTTGTGATTGTGCTTCATAACAGAACTATTCTGCTAAATGCACATTATACAGAGTGCTTGAAGTTAAAGGGACCATCAGAGTCCATTTTACTCCAATCGACAGGCGTAATTAGAATGTAATGAATGAACTACAAAACATAGAACTTTAGTTACATATCACGCTCTGCTTATTCACCTCTCTTTGCGAGCTCCATGGCGGTTTCTTTTCCAATTCCTGTATTCGCCCCAGTTACGATTGCCGTCTTTCCATCAATGTTTTCTTTACTCGGACAGTTTCCACCACCCACATAGTCCCTATATTAACATATACAATATGAGGTTATTACACGACTACAACTAATTCTCTAGTTTTTTCTTTAGGGGACAGGGTGCTGGTGTGTGAATTTGTTACAAAAGTATTTTAAGTAAATTATTATTTTATTTATATAGAGCCAACAATTTACGCAGCGCATATATATATATACGGTAAATATGAATGGCATCATCAGGGGTGTTAAAATATTGTCTGAAAGGCACCTTATCTTTATCTGCCCTGCATCTTTAATGCAATTATTTCATGATGGAGCTAAGCAATATTTACGTCTGACAACACTGATAAACGCACTGCAGTTCTTTTCGATTACATGACATCATACAACACAAAGCAGATATAAAGTCGCCCGCTACATACATACATACATTGTGTGTGAATATATATATATATATATATATATATATATATAATCTGTAACAGCAATATCATAAACAAATCATAGAACGGCACATGTGTCTTGGGGTATTTCTATTTTTAACATCTAACCTGTCAATACTCACTTAAGCAAAACGACGCCCCCGACAAACGTTCCGACCACGGAGGCCCGAACTACATATTTATTCATCATAGCTGCAGGCTGGACGCTGTGCGACTCGTGCAGTAACTTCACTGATCACTTACACCTCCCATTCAGGAGGTCACAGCGAGAGCCGCACGAACTAATTCCACCAGCAGCACTTCCTGTTACCAGCAGCCCACGTGACAGATCCTGCTACAGCTGCTGTGAAGGGACAGAATACCTCACACGCGATGGAGTTTTACTGCTGCTTTCTGGTACGCAAACTGCAGTCTGGCTGTGGATTTCTGCGATTTCCTTCAAAGTGACATAAAGCCATGCGATGTATTTCTCTAACTTCTACCATAGTTAGCATTATTATCATTTACTCAGTACATGCATTTCTTCAGTACACTACCTCTCACCTTTCTCTGTGCCTTATGTTTGTCACCCCGTTCCCTCAAGATTGTAAGCTTGTGAGCATGGCTCTCTTCACCTAATGTACCGGTTTGTCTTAGTCTGTCAGTTCAAGTCTTGTCATACCCCTTGAATATATGTATTGTAAGAAGCATCGCGTAAATTGCTGGCGCTATATAAATAAAAGATAATAATAATAGGGTGATTTTGGTCATGTACAGGTGAAATGGTGCCCCAATGTGTGCGTTGGATGTATAATTGAGTATGGGTTCCCTTAAATGACTTTATACATCTCACATAGTGCAGGGTTGCACTTTACATGTACTGGTCAGTAATATGTGGAAATTACACGTGGTGTCATCAACGTGGGCTACAGGGGCTGTCAAAGTGCATAAATAGTACGGCTTATACAAGCACCCAACAGAGAAAAAACCATGGCAACCAATGGGCTGGTCCAATCAGCAGGTTATGGTGATGCGACCACTTTTCAAACTTTGCACCAGGTTAATCCTTTTAGCCATCTTTTAAACATTATATACGTCTCACACATTGCACGTGCATGTAGATAAGACATACGTAAAGCGATGCCCTGCAGTATGCCTGATCTATAAATTTTTAACAGATTACCCAATATTTCAAAAACTTAAGCACAAGGGCTATTTAAGGGCTATGTCTTTCTTAGACTATGATTTCCTTCTTTCTCAGCTTATATATTTGTTTATTTTTTTTTAGGACAAGTAGGGCTTTTTTCTAAACCTTAGTTACACATGTAATACCCATACATCGGAGCTTTTGGGCTCCGGCTACCTGGAGCCTACCCTTGGTGGACTACCTGCTGATGTCGGAGAAGCAGCACTTCTTTATTATGTCATGGCGCTGTCAGAAACAGCAGTGACCCTGCAATCACAGCCACATGGGAGAGTTTTTAACCAATGATGTACCAGGTCATTCATCCTGTAGGGACATGTTTTCATTCGTCATTGGCCGCAAAAGGGTTAAAAACATTTGAAAAATAATGGCAATGGAGACAGTTCACTGTCCCTTTAACAGATCCTCTTACTTCATCATTTGCCCCATGTGAATAAAACCGAAACTGTTTCAAAAGTGCCACTAGGTGTCAGGGTGGATTTGCACTTTATATCAGTTAAAATTTCCATCAGATATCATACATTATCTAACACCTTATACATACGTTCACACGCACATTCTAACACCTTATACACACACACAGCCACTCCACGACCATACACTTGCACATACGTACACACACAGCCCTTCCAGCTCTACACACTTACACATAATTACATTACATTTACCGGTATTTATATCGCTCCAGCAGATTCTGTAGCCTTGTTACAGTCAGTTGAATGCTTTTAAATCACACACAGTAGGGGTCCTGCTCTTGGGAGCTTACAATCTAGTAGGTTGAGGGGAGGTGAAACAGTAGAAGAGGACTGCTTGAATGGGGATGAGTTCGTTGAGGCCGGATAACCTGTAGAGGTTGTTGGCCGTTCAGATGGCTTGATTAGGATGCTGTCTGGGTGTTTAGAAGAAAGGTTGTACGCTTCTAAAAAAGGGGGCTTTCAGAGAGTTTTAGAAAGGTGGTAATAAGGGGGGCAGAATGGGGAAGGGAATTCCAGAGAAGGGGTGAAATCCTGAATGCAGGAGAGCATGACGGTAGAAGAGAGTTGCAGGTTGTGAGAGGAACAAAGAGGGCAGTTAGGGGAGTTTTTGGATAGGAGGGTAGAGATATAGAGGGGTACAGAGTGGTTAAGGGCTCTGTAGGTCAGAAGTTTGAATTTGATTCTGGAGGGTATGGGAAGCCAATGGAGTGATTGGCATAGTGAATCGGCAGATGAGGAACGGTGACACCGCACACCATCTCTAAGCACTATACACATATATATATTTTTTTCATTAAAATTGTAGATCTTGTTAGGATATTTATTAAAAATACTATAAGCATTTCATTTAATCTGTATGTTTCTCAATTGATCGCTACACACAATGCAGGGTTTGCATGTGATAAGCAGTTGATCTCTATGTTTCCATGGGGTTTCCATTTGATCTGTACACAATGCAGGGTTTGCATGTGATAAGCAGTTGATGCTATGTGATATCTGTAGCAGTTGATCAGTTGATCTCTATGTTTTCATGGGGTTTCCATTTGATCTGTACACAATGCAGGGTTAGAATGTGATAAGCAGTTGATCGTCTATGTTCCATGGGTTTCCATTTGATCTGTACACACAATGCAGGGTTTGCATGTGATAAGCAGTTGAGCTCTATGTTTCCATGGGGTTTCCATTTGATCTGTACACACAATGCAGGGTTAGCATGTGATAAGCAGTGGACATGCCAAAGATATTTGCATATTTTGACCTATGAATGTTTTTGGACTGTTGCAATACAACTTAGAAAAGTATTTGGGACATTAAAGGTTTATTGGGACTGTTATAAATGAATTATTGTTTAACAAATGTTTTGCACATGTTAAACTCGAAAGAATGCATTATTTAGCAGACTGTTTAACAAATCATTTTGCACATTTATAGCTCTAGTTATTTTAGGAGAACTACAATTTTTTTGTCTATTTATCATCTACTCTGAAAGTGATTTCTGTGTTTTAAAGAACTTTTTTTTAGTAATTTATTTAAGTAAACTTGTAAATGATTAATTTAATTAGCATTATGTGGACTTATACCGGTGCTCTGCCAGATGGTCCTAACCCATTGCATGATGTCAATGACCACAGTGATATTAAGGATTTGTTCTTCAAATACACTGGGAATTATAACATTTGGGCCGGTACTCCTCACATGTGTCGTATGCACATCAACGGCACCATGAAGTATGTAGCTGGTATTCAGTTGTCTCCAGTGCTGGTTTTTATACCCAGTCCGGCCCTGGTCACATGATCAGAAACACATGTTTTTTTAGCACTCATGTTTCACTTGTTCCTAATGTAAATATATTTAAAGAAAACATGGCTTTCTTATAGTATCTGTTCTCCTGTGGTCACCAACATCTTGCTCTATAGATACCTTTAGTCCCTTTAAGTACAAGCAGTGGAGTGTTTATAAACTCTGACTATCTTTCTATTATTAATCTTTGAAGTTTGAATAGAATCTACACAGATGAAGAAACCCTTCCTGAATGGATTATGAGTCTTTATCTTCTTTATCAGTGTTTTAGATTCCTGTTCTGCATAGTGAATAGTACTGTTTCCACTATGTTATGGGTGTACTTTCCACTCTGTCAGCATGTATTCATTGCAAAGCCTGACAATTTTAATATCTGTTACCTAAAAGATGTGAATGCAATACGTAAAGTGATGTTAAATCGGGTATCTGGGACACATTATTATTAGTAAAGAGAACTTCCAATAGAATCTCCTGGTTCATTAAAGGTAAGTGTGTTACGTTCGTAAACAAGTCATTGGTCTTGAACAGATGAACAACAGAAGAACTCTTTCTCATCCCCCCTCAGCCTCCTAATAGAGTGTAAGCTCACAATGGCAGGGCCTCTTCTTTGTCCACACCAGTATATCTTAACGTGTTAAAGTCAATTTTCTAAATAGTCTGGTTTAATGTTATGTTTATCTTCCACATCTCCCACCATTGTGCTACAGAATCTGCTGGCGTTCTATGAATAAAATGTAATTTTATATAAAAGAGTCAGATATATTTAAGGTAGTTATGGAGCACATGTGGAGAAACGTGCAGAAATATTCCATTGCTTCTCCACATCTAGCACTTTGCTTTTGAACTGTTCTTTATACATAACTTCCATGGTATGAAATGATTAGCCAGATAACAGAATTACTGCTTTAGGTGTGATTAATTAAAAGGACACTCCAGCCTTCATTTACATTTTAATGCATATGGTCAGGGTGCCCCCTCCCTTCTGGAGAATCTTTCCATTTACATATGCCCCGTTGCCCGTCCACCTGGTAGCTTCCGTGTGTAACAGTTCTGAAGGAGAGGATCCTGTCTAGCAGAATAGGCCAGGACATGAAGGACAAGGACAGGGAACCGGAACAAGCAGGAGGCAAGGGCCAGAATCTCCAACAAATGGACGAGGTCAAAGAAGCCAGTCATAAACGGACACTTTCATCATGCTAAATGAGGAACCAGCAAGCAGTATCAAGCCGGTTCAAAAAATCCACCAAAATAACACTGGAACAATTGTAGAATGTTACACCAACCAAGGGCAGTAGGTCCTGAACGAGTCATCTGGGGTCATAACACATCCCATGACCCAGCGTATACTTCCAGCCTGGAGCACGGCCTACCTGTTTTAGCTGCAATGCAGCAGGTCTGCCGTAGTAGCTGCCTGGCAGCCGGTGTGACCAACACTTTGTGGGAATACATTTTGGGTAAGTTGTTACACCATGTGTCTCCTTCCAGCGCTTGAATTGATTTCAGATCATGGAAGAGGAAGGCAGCTGCAGCTTTGCCTTCTGGATCAACAGCAAGGTTGAACTTAACAGACTTGTGTCTTTTTCTCAATCTAAATAACTGCTACTATGCATGTATGATTTAGTGAGACATCCTATATGACTTTTCTGATTTAAAGTTTGCAAACTGGTCTTATCACCATAGCAAACAGTGAAATACCCCTGCTAATTGGACCAATTGGCATACCTGGGATCTTCTGCGGGACGTGGCCAGGACTGCCCACTGATGTCAGCAGGCGGTCACGATGATGTCGGTGGGTGGTCCCGTTGATGTTGGTGGGCGTTTCCGCTGAAATATCCCCATTTAAAGGGAAAATGGGCATAGATGTTGTCCATACAACTTATACACACACACAAGATTTCCATCATGATATAATGCAAATTTTACTGCAATAAATGTAGACAAATTATTCATTGGAACAACTCAGTCAGGATTGTAAAAACACATACTGTATACTCATATATTTACCTGCAGGAATTCATGCAATCATCCAGTTATAAGTAAAATGACCCAAAAAGCAATCTGTGTGTATATATATTCTTGATGTTATCTTTACATATATAGCAGGCCTCTGTAATGTACGGAATGTTAATTTTAGAAGCTATTTAGGGAAAGAGGTGTAGCATATTTCACTACCCACACATGCATATTTTACATATTTTTAAATTAAAAAAAAAACCTGTATGTTCATTCCCCCAAACATACATGCAACAAATTTTTCATTTCATATTTATGTGGCCAAATTTATCTAAACCGAGATGTGATTTTCTCCCCTACCCTGTGACATGGATTGTGACAGATCTTATCACAATATACTAGGTTAATGTGTGACTGTCCTCCACAAATAGATGGACGAGAAGGTCTTCCAACTATGCCAGCTAAACCTCTAGTAATCATAGGGATAAAACATTTTTCTTCAGTGTGTCAATGTGTTCTTTTTAATGAACAATTGGCTTTGTTATTCTCACATAGAAAATATTTAAATCGTATTGCTAACCCATAAGCAGGATCATGGGAGGTTGCCTTTCCCTGACACCATTCCAAAAGACTGATTTTTTTTTGCATTCTTAAAAGATTAATAGCTAATACCTGCTAACTGTCCAGGTTTGACCCGAAGTCTCCAGGTGAAGTGTTGCTTCCCTGGGTCAGTTACGTTTGGCCATATCTGCTCCAAGCCCAGTTCCCTCCTAGTCCGGCACATTTCTCCTCCAACTAAAAGCTATCTGGGGCTAACCTTGGCGCTATGTGTGGCTAGCACTGCACACTCACAAAGGAGCCCTGGGTAGAGAACCCTGGGAAGTTCCCAGGTATCCTAATCAGCACGCATCAGAACTTGTGTTTGGAGAATCAGCAATCAAGCAGGGAACCTAAACCTATACAATACTGAGCGATAGACGTATATTAGGTGACCCAACACCTTTTGATCTGGAAATTACTGATAGCTTCTTTGTACAAATTTCAACCACAGAGGAAAGAAGAGAATAAACATATCCTTATACCAAACATGTTTGCTGGTTAGGTATTTGTGCGTGGGTTCTTCACGACTGATCAATGAGCTGTACAATAGTTGCAATGGATATAAAGATGACATAACCAAAGCGCAGCAATGTCATTCTTTATGCAAGCGATAGCAGTTATTCTTTCCTGTGATAACACGTCTTGCATAGCTGGCAAGACTTCAAAACATTTCAAGAATGGATGTCATATCCCACTGTCTCCCTATGTGCTCTTAAAGAGGAAGTCCCAACGAAAACTATTTTTCTTTGAGCTTGAAATGAAATGTTGTGTTTAGCATTTGGAGAAAAATGAGTTTTACTTAAGGAGAAGTTCCATGGAAATTTTTGGTTAATACAGTGTCATATAGAGTAGTGTAGGTTAGCACTGACTTGGTCAATGACCTGAAATAAAACGTGGCTACTACATCTGTCTGTAGACCTCGAGGCTGCCGTTGTTGTCAGTCATATGATATTTTGGGTAACTTTCCCGGCTCAAACACCACACACAGCTGGTTCTCCATGACAATACTAATGAAATCCTTTCCTTTATAGATTTACATGAGTCAGAGAGTCCCTTGTGATTAACTGTTTACTACGAGGCAGTATTGATAAGCATTTAGGGTGATTAGAAGATTGGGCTGACCAAATTGGCACACCTGAGAACTCTCAGAGTTTAACCCAGAGACTCTGAGTGAAGCGCCGCTATTCCAGGTTACTAAAGGGAAACTCTGGGTCGCGGGAGCAGCAGTATGGCACTGGGAATTCCAGTGATGTCATTATTCAATGCTTCCCTGATCTTGATCTGTAATGTAGAATCCAAAGGCTCACGGTGGAAATTTAATTCCCCCCCCCCCAAGGTTGTGCTTCTATCACTATAACTTTTAACCCCCAGAGTACCAGCTACATACATAGTCAGTCGAAAAGGGCTGCAGTGCCAACCATTCATGCAGATTAATACTCAATTAGTTTTATAGTATTATATATTATAATTTTAAAGCGTTTAGCCCCCTGTTAATGTTTTTAAAGTATATATGGTCCCACCCCCATTATAATGTTGAATAACATTGACTTAGTAATTAATATTGACTTATTTTTTTTTAATTACACAGTAGCTGCACTTTTGTGACCCTGAATGGGGAATTGTCTCTGGTGCAGCTGAGTTCATGGCACATTTCTCATAATTTCCTCTTCTCAAGGTCAATTCACAATGCGCTTTGCTTCATACAAAGCAATTACTCTGATAAGTCAAGGTTTAAAATTCGGGCAGATTTGGACTACTTGTTACTATAGTCATATGTGCGCATTGTATAGACACTCAGATGGTATTTCATTAAACAAGTAAAGTGAAACAGTATGTACCTTAATGTGTATGATAGTGGAGAGGTCCCTTTAAATTAATGCTGTGTCTAGTGTCATAACTGCAAGGATCACAGTGGTCGCAACTGCGATGGGGCCCGTCCCCTGAAATCACTCGTTCCTGTCTCCTTGTACCCATTCAAACTAGTTAAGAAAGGGGCTTTTCTACCTGGACTGCTCTAGATGCCTACAAAAAAGTGTATGTGAGCATGAATGTCTAGGTATAAGTGTGTGTTAGAATGAATGTATAAGAGTGTGAGCATGGATGTCTCCAGTTGGACAGACTGGATGGGTTGGTAGACTGGATGGGCCGAATGGTTCTTATCTGTTGTCACTTTCTATGTTTCTATGTATGCTTATTTGTTCATGTATGAGTGTGTGAGCATGGATGTGTAAGTGTTTATGAACAGGTATGTGTATGTGGCATGAGACGGAGTGTGTGTTATCATGAGTGGTGTGAGTGTGTTAGAATGAACGTGTACATGTGTGTTAGTGAGTATGAGCAAGTGTCCGTGTTAGCATGTGTAATTTGTGTGTGTGTTTACAAATGTGTGCCAGAGTGTGTGTCGTGGAGGGGACAAAGAAGGCACAGACAAGTTGTTTGGGGGTAATGATGGCGCAGAGAAGCTGATTGAGGGCAATGCTGGCACAGACTAGCTGTTTGGGGGAAAAAGGCAGCCCTCACAAGTCGTTTAAGGTCGTTTAAGGTGGCACTGTGGGACATATTGCTTAGTGAAGTTGGGGGGCCCAGTGGCAATTTTCGCACCAGGGCCCTGTAGTTTGTAGTTACGCCCCTGGTGTTTCCCCATTGCAAATGCATGGAGAAATTCTGCATTTGCCCCTTTGTCCATCCCAGTTTTTTTCCATGCAGGCATTTTGCCAACCATATCTTCCTTCATGTTATATACTTACCGCTACTCAGCTCATAGATTACTTTAATATGCATTGATTTTTGGAAAGGCAGTAAGGGACCTTATGCTATCCATTTAAATGGACAATAATAAAAAACGTTTTTGGTGGTAACCATATAAAAACGTGCATTCTAAGAATTATTTATAAATTGTATCTTCATAGGAACACCTATTTGATAATGTTCTGTCTGTTAATTCAACCTTAGCCTTTAGCATTGGTCAATGCATGCTGGTAAATATGAGTAGCAGAATGTGGTTCCACACAACAGACTACTGTACAAACTGTCAGAAATAGGCTTAAGGGCAAATGTATGTTCTTGGATGGGACATTGGCTAAAAGATAGAATGCAAAGAGTGGTTGTAAATGTAAAATTCCAAACTGGAGTACCTCAGGGGTCTGTCCTTGGTCCTTTTAAAAAAAATGTTTATTAATGATCTCCAATATTGCGCCACGTCTCAGTTTTTGCTGATGATGCAAAGTTAGGTAGGATAGTATAGTCTAGTCTTGGTGTTGCTTCCCTGCAGGAGGATTTAGACAGAGTGGGGGACTGGACAGGCAATGAAATTCAATACAAACAAATGTAAAGTTATTGATTATGGGAAGTAATAACAATTCAATGTATACTTTAAAGGGTATCTCCCTGGGAAAAAACTACTAAGGAGAAGCATTTGGGGACAACAGACTTGGCAACAGTGCTCAATGTCAGTCAGCAACTGCAAAGGCCAATAGGATATTGACATGTAAAAAACAGGGGGTATTGATTCACGGGAGGAGGATATCATCTTGCCTCCTTATGGTAAGACCTCTCCTTGGATATGGAGTGTGATTGTGGCACCAGTTCTTAAAAGGGAAATTGTGAAACTGGATTTTTTTTTCCATAGAAAAACATAACATAGAGGGCCATCAATGATAGAATAAACATCAATATTTTGGAATTTCTTCATTCAAGGATAAATCTCATTGCCTTTTGGAGTCACAACGGAGTTTTTTTGCCTATAGTGGCTTTTTTTTTCCTTCTTTGGATCAAAAGCAGAAGGGGTTACTATGTTACCATGCATTATTTAACGTATTATGAAACTTAAACCCTACATATTACACTTTGCCCCTTCATCATTATTTACTGCCTCAATTATTCGTGTCTCATAGTGAGTTGCACAACGTAACATTAAGTCAAGTATGACAACGTCCACTAACAATAGGTGTAAAAGTTAAACCTTCCTTTGTAAACTATTTGCATTTAATTAGTATACCATTCCAACCAACTAGGCCTGGACTGGCCATGTGTCACGCTGGGGATGTTCCAGGTGGGCTGAAATGCTCTTAGACACGCCCACTCCCTGCCCACAGTTATTCCCCCCTCCCACCTCCATACAAATATAAAGTGGTTGGCCCCACCCACCGATGCATCAGGCTACCCAAAGAGGTCTCTGGGGAGCCATTGCCTGCTAGTTCCCAGGTATTCTGGTGTGCCGGTGGCTGACAGCACTCCATGAAGCGGTAGATTGGGTGCTGCTACTGGTTAAATATGACCAACTGTGCTGTGTGTGAGCATAAAACCATCACAAAACACTAGGAGGCTGCTGGCCTTAAAGCACCAGTGCCATATAATCATCCCAACTTCTGTCACCAACTATATAAATGATCAAAGAAGGGCACTTTTTTTTACATGAGGTGGCTGGATTTGGAGCTTAAAAAGTGTTTATGTTACACATTGATGACGATCCATATAAAGCATTTAATAACAAACTTCATATCACAATTTCATTTGTTGGCAAATATTTTGAGCTCTCCGAAATAAGGACAATCAAGGGATGAAAGAGTGACTGATTGCACTTCATATCAAAGGGCAATTCAAGTTCTGGTGTATTTACATAACTATATTCCATTGCACACCTATATTACTTGAAAGGCGTCTGTCATCTAGTAGCAATAAAGCTGTTTAAAAAAAAAAAATCAGCACTTGTGGCTGAAGAAAATAGAGAAGGGACGTGGTGAGGGGTTCTGGTCACATGACGGCGGCAGGCTGTCCGTCTCTCCTCCCAAAATTGCGCAGGCGCAGTGCGAGCCTTTTCCAACGGCCGCTGAGCGCAACTGTCGGGAGAGGGAGAGAGCTAGGGATAAACTCACCAACAACAACAATAACAACAGGCCTTCCAATAACAAAGTGACGCAGCGGGCGCGCTCTTTAGCCAGTTTCTCCACACGCTTGCTCAGCGGTCCTCAAGCGGAGAGGAAAGGCGGCCTGTGAGTAAGGAGGGGCGACGGAGGAGCAGACAGGAGGGAGGGGAGCCGGGGTGTCTGCGCTCTGTGTCTCTCCATGTCCCGTGGAAGAGGTGACCCGCGAGTGATCTGCAGCTTTTGGGCCCGACAGGGCAGGACAGCCTCGGTGCCGAGCCCGTCTCCACAGTGCGGCCTGTCTTCTCACTGGGGATCAGTAGAGGGTGTCACCCATTGTAATTGGGGGTAACTGACACCCCTTGGCCCAGCATCTCCAGGCCAACCCCACCCCCTCTCCTGGCTGTATGTATACACACAGCTGTCATATATGTACAGGCAGCTGTCAGGTCCTAGCGGTGTCCATGAGCCGCCCCCCTCCTCTCCCTCCTTCCAAAGGGGTGCTGCGTGTACCTGCTCCCTCCATATGCGGCCCCAAACGTATGGACAGTTTGCTGCCTTGATACCGGCCACAGTTGCCTCCAAAGGAAAGTGGATCTAACCTGCCCCCCCCATCGCTCCTGAACCAAGCCTTCTTCACCTTGCAAGGTGCCTGTTTCTTCCTGGCAATCAGACGAACAGGATTATCTCACCCCCCCCCCAAGGCTTAAGTCATGCAGGCACCCCAACTTCAGTACGATTTCTTCAGCGAAGAAAATGCCCCTAAATGGAGGGGTCTGCTGGTAGCCTCCCTGCAGAAGGTGAGAAGTTACGGATGGTTGTAAGATCTCTTCCAAGTTGTCGGTGGATTAATTGCAGACTCATACTTCTATTCCAGTGCGATTACAATAGTGCATGCCGAGTATATTGTGTGTTGCTTTTGGGGTATATTCACTAAAGGTAGAGTTGTCGGAAGAGTTTATTCGTAATGAAGGGCCATCACTCGCTGTTTTGCCAGCAAGACGATCTGACCTGGCCCTGTATAAAGACTTTTACAATACATTTACAGGGCCAGTCATGCTCTTCCTGGAGCAGAAGTTCATTGGCGTTGGCTCTTCAAGGCACTGGGACCTAACTCACCATTTAGTGAATATACCCCCTTTGGGTAATCTCAATTTACCTATGGGATTTTGATGCCTCTGGGGCTAAGGGGTTACTTTTGGATGTGTTGAGAAAGGAGGGTGTCCTCTTAAGAATGGGGCGATTATTTGCTAACCCATTAACCGCACGACGTGTTGAAACGTGAGCAAAGTATGCGCAGAAGGGCATTACTGGGTCGCTGCGGAGTCTAAATAAGCGGGTCTGCTAATTGTCTCGAAGTTTGATGCCTGATTTCTTTGGCGTTGATGGGGAGGGAAACATCTGGTATGGTCCCAGTAAGGCACAGCCTGCATGCTTAGTCTGCCGGGAGCCATGTGTTCTCTCATACGAGTGGGACTGTGCCGTAAACTTCAGTTTTGTTTTTGTGGTCTGTGACCTGTAGCCAATATAACCGCTGTTATTTCCTAGCTCCAACATGCATGTTTAACGCCGAGCATGCCTGAAGCATGATTCACAGCAGTATGATGCTATCATGCTATTCTGCCCACTCCATTGTGATAAGTTACGTTAAATTGTGATATTACAAAATAAATGTTATTGTGATCCATGAACCATTGGTTTCCCCCAGATTTTCTAAAACGTTCATTTTTTAAAAAAAATCCTACAGATAACACGCAGTTGCTTGCTAGCGTATATGTTGTGGTTTACATGGTCTTTTGGAGGGCTTTTGTCACTATTTAGTACGTGTTCCCGTAATGTTGAAATGGTGCAGTTACCTAACCCGATAACCTCATAATTGCTAAAGAGACTGACTTGAGGTTACTGGAACCGTCCTTCACCCCGTCGGAGGTTTGGTGGTTATCGCCGTTACCGTAATATATTCTGACGGGAGATCTGTGTTTGTATTTACCTTTTTGAAACGATAATCTATTGAATTTGTCAAGTTGTGCCATGTTTTCTTTTAGGTGTTTTTGTACGACCGAAATACACCAAAAAGAAAAAAAAAGTCTCCCGCAGAATGCCTGGACGGTTCTATTAACTCTTAGCACACCAGCTTCTAAAAGAGGATCGATAAGATAACAAAACCTTTAAATATATGTACTGCAAGAAGCACTGTTTACATTGTTGGTGCTGTATAAATAATATATATATTCATTAGCATAGGAAATTCTTGCGTGACCTCACCTTTGTCCATCTTTCCAAGACTTACAAGGAAAGATGTTTCTTGTCATTTTTGTCCTTAGCGTAGAAAGATTGGCCGGTAAATCACCAATAATGAAAAGCTTGCACGAGTTCTGTTAACCTGTATAGATCCTGGAACCATTCGCTTGGCAATATCTTGTTAAAACCCATGATGTATGTAATACATACATAATATTCTCCTGAAACGGCTATTACATGGTCTGGCGTTCTGTGTTTCAAGTCTTGTAATGTTTACACTGGGATGAAGTGGTGTGACTGGTCCGCCTCAATCATTTGCACTTTCACCTTTTGTGTACTATACCCTCACCTTGTTCTAAATTGTAAGGACCCTCCTCATTGTTTTGTTTCTTTCAATCAAATTGTTATGTGATAAAGTAGGATGCCACTATCTAAACCGTTAATAACAATTGGGGTTGTTTTTTTTGCATTGTTTCTTATTACTTATACATATTGTTACAGAACAGAAATCTTAAGGTTCTTCCTACATGTGAAACATCTAGTCAGTTTTGGAGATATGGAAAGCCTTATGACTCAGATAC
>VKOC01000005.1:18611347-18658005 GCA_009364415.1 Spea multiplicata
CGGGGCGGGGGATTGCCCGCTGCCCGGGAAGATGTTTTCCCGGGAACCGCGGACAACACTCCGCCCGCAACTAACCCCCGTGCGGCGAGTGGAGGACCGCCCGCCCTCCCGAACGGCCGGCGTTCGAGAGGCGCGGCGGGTTCTCCTCCTGGCGGCGTCCGGAGCCGCCGGGACAGAGACAGTCCCGGCGGCGTCCGGAGCCGCCGGAACAGAGACAGTCCGGAGCCGCCGGAACAGAGACAGTCCCGGCGGCGTCCGGAGCCGCCGGGATTGTGACACCAGACAGCAGAAGCTTACAGGGACTCAAGGGAGGACAGATTTGGGTTTCTGTCAGACTGGGCTGACTTTCTATCTATCATATAAAGAATATAGAGTAGGAATGGGCTGCACTTCCATTATAAGAGGACTGGCCAGAATCCTTGTAGGAGTTTTCAAAGAAAGAAACGGTTCTTCAAATGACTTAATTTCTCATAGCATTTTTAAAGACCCTTTGGCTAACGCAAGACGCTTTGCAAGCAACTATAAGCATTTTAAACCTTTTTTTTTTTTTGCAAGTGCAATTTCCAGTGTGCATCTCACATACAGCATTTAGTCGAGTTTAGTTTCTTTGAGAGACTATAACATTGCTCGACTTACTCGGATATCAGGTTCAACTTGTAAGCAATAAGGTTGATTCTGGTACTGCTGGATCTCCCCAGTGATTTCCGCCACTTTCCTCCTCTTGCTGAAGTTCACTAGTTCCTTCCCATGTCTTTTCAGAAAATCAGGGTTGCCTTCTTCTGTTTTTAAAATATTTGTCAAATAAATTCCTAGGATAAAAACAAGATTTATCAGCCAAAAGAACTTTATGTTCTTTTACTCCTTGCGACAACCAGAATACGCATTCAAAAGCACTGCAAGGAGCCTTTCATGGTATAATAATGTATACGGCGCCATAATCTGTAGCATTGTACAATGGGTAAACAGTACCAGTCCATTTTTTTTTTAATTAAGCCGACCTCCTTTACATCTTTTTTTTTCATATTACCATCAAAAGGACTTAACATAAGCGAAGTGCATTTATATGATTCTCAAAACCACACTGAATTATTTCTAACCAATCATGAAATTGATCTCATGTAACAGACAACCTTTTCTATTTGCTCAGTGACAATGCTTAATGTAATAAAAGAACTGACAAACACCGGTAATCAGATGGTCCATGAGTGATGAAGGCCTAAATAAGACAATATACCAGGTATAATTATGGCTAATGGGAATTCTAGTCCTTTCTAGTCCATGCGCTATTTAACATTGCAGCTGACCACTATATGTGTGACTGCTGAACGGAAGCATTTCCCTTACAAGTCAGTCCATAAAATGCATACAATGCACTGCACCTACCACAGAAAGGCACACATGGTGGATTAATGGACCTGAGTTTAGCCAAATATTTCTTCTGATGATCTTCGCTCAGTTCATGAGCTTCTTCTAAAATTTTCCTTTGGCGGCTCTGGACTTGCTGGACAAAAAAAAGAATATTGAACAAGATACTTTTAGGGTGCATTTGATACAGGGCATAAACGAGAGCCATACACATTTCACCATTTTAAAAGTGGAGCCCCATTAGCCAAACCATTTTGTACCAGTTAAAAATCTGAACTAGTCAACGAGGCTTAATTTACCTAAAGAGGACAGCCAATAGATTGTTCGCCAGAAGTTTCACGACAAACTCCTATGTTTCTCACCCATGGCACGCCAAGTATCATGGGAGATGACTATGATCTACAGGTGAAGAACTACCAGTAGCCTAAACCTGTTCATTTCAATTCTCCTTGATCTGTCTTCTCATCTTTATTCCAACTCTCCATTTAAGCCATTTCACTAAAGCCTTACACTCTTTACTCTTCTAGTTTTCTGATCTCTGTTCCTCCTCTTCTAAGCTTATACCTAAACGTAATACTCTGATGGACACTCAAGCTAGCTTCAAGGAACAATCAAGAGCAGAGTGGCCTTTGAGCACAATGTAGAGGCCGTATATTACATTGTTTGACAGTCAAAGGCCACTCAGTAGGCATTTTTCTTTTTCCACTTTTATTAGTGTATACAATTCTTGTAGTTGGAAATGGGATGTGCTCCTTGTTACAGTGTATATGGAAGGATTTCCTTGAAACGCAGGAGATACCATTTAAACGACTAGAATTCTATAAAAAGCTTTTTATAATAATAATGCATAGTTACTTTATTATCTATCATGCACATAAATAACATAACCTAGGGAATCTAACCACATAAGAGTGATCAGTTCTAGAGAAGTGGATGGGGTGTGGTAAGGTATACTGGAATCTTTTACACTTTTAAGTCAACTTTATCACTTACTTCAAAGGTGTTATCCAGTCGGTAAATGGGTGATGAGTTCATAGCACTTACAACTTCAAGTACACCATTAAAGTTATTTAACTCTTGAAAGACCTGGAGTATTTCAATGATCCGACTCACAACCACCACTCTTTCTTCTAGGTTTTCTGTTTCTACAATACACCTGAAACAGAGAATGTGGGAAAACATAATAATACTGATTTATGATGAAAACAGGCATTGTGAGTTTGGCAATATTTACAACCATCCTTATTTAAAGTAGCAGTTAGATTTCATGTAACTGAACAGCTGAGATATATTACATGCACTTTCAAGTGGAACCCATTTGGTCACCTTTCACAATTATGTTAGGGATATTGTATGGAAGAAATCTGAACAATTTGGACCTCACAAGCAACCAGAATTAAAGGTTGTAATTAGCTGCCCGAGTACAAGTTAGATAAGAGATCCTTTAGGGAAAGATAATAAATGTTTCATTACTTTACATAAAGAAGATCAAGAATCACTAAGGCTTTGCACTAAATAAACTCTAAATGGAAAATCTGGTGGCCATACAATTTGAAAATCTGGTGGCCATGCTATTTGAAGGTGCTAAGCTTTGGCTTGGGAAAGCATGCTACAGAAAAAAAGTTGCCATAAGGACTAGTCACAACGCAACTCCTATAAGCACCACACTAAACATTAAACACATTAAAAACAATACTGCGCATACATCAATCAAAAGGAAACACTCAGAATCCTTAGGATCAATGTCTACTGAAGACCCTATTATATTATATTATAAATTCTAACGCATTTTACCAGCCAGGGATGTCATTTCGTTTGTATGCACTGATGCTTTGCTATAGCGCAAATGACAGAGAAATACAGAAGTTGACGGCAGATGAGGACCATTCTGTCCGTCTGGTCTGCCCTTCCTGATGTACAGATCCCAACCTCAATCAGTCCTTGGTCCCGTCTTAGTCTAAGATACTTTATGCCTATCCCATCCGTGTTTAAATTCTCCCACTGTATTGGCCTCTATCACTTATTCAGTAAAGTATAAGAAAAAAAAAATCAGCTCTTGGATAATAAGCCATTTAAAGTGGTCAGGGCAGATGTCACGCTATGTATTATTTCCTTTTTTCCGTATTTGTATGTGTATGCATGCTGACTTGATAAAAGCCACAGTATGCTGATGAGTGAAGTTTCTAGCTGATGGCAAACAGAGTGATAAAATCCAGATAAAAAGACAATAGATATCTTTAAATGATCTTTACACCATGGTCACTGTTGTTTTAATGTCGGTAAAGACCCTAAAGCACAATGGTCAAAGGGAAAAAAACATAATATAAACATACATCTTCCCATTCAATTGGAAACTTCTATACCAACGGGCAACTAGTCAGAAATGAAGGGTGAAGGAAAGGATCAGTAACATCAGACAGGTAGCTATGCACATGCAAGTTGTGTATTTGTAAATACTATTTGTATGTATATTATATATATATATATATATATATATATATAGAGATATAGTGTAAATATATTGGTTTTATATTGGGGATTGTATCTGAACATGTATTGCCTTGCACTGCTTACAATGTGTAATTAAACTTTAAAGAGAAACAAACTAAATGCTGTTGATTTGTGGATAGTCTAGTAATCTGTTGATTTTGAACGAAGCGGAGTTTCTTGTGCCGAACTCTGTAATATAGTGTAAAATGGATACATATATAGTATAAATCTGGATACATATATACACACACACATATATATATATATATATATATTCACATACATATGTTATTCATTCATATATCTGTTGATGGATAACTTTTAAACACATAGAACACTTATTGATCCAACCTTTTTCAAATAATTACTATACATGTTTCCTATGTAAAATTTAAGAAACATTTTAGAATAAATTAGTTCTACATAAACAGATGGTTACTTTCTTGTCATATTTAGGAGATCATTTCCTAATCTCAAACGAGTGGGTATTTTCAGCAATGTTACGTGCCCAGCATTACGTAAAAAACACTATCCATTCCCTGCAATTGTAATTAACAATAGAACTATTTGTTTCCACGACCATGGTTTTGTATAAAAAACATTTATTTTTTAAATTGTTAAAGCCCACAAACCGTTGAGAGCGCACAACCTCAGGAGACCTTCAATAATAAATAGTTTGACATATTACCACAACATTAAACAACATCACTTAGAAAAAGTCTACAACAATAGCAAGAGGATGTGGAAAATATGGGAACCGTGTACTATAATAGTAGCGTGTGATTTACTAAGCTTCCAGGTATTAACTTCGGGTAAACAGTTTCCAAAGTGATCCCATTCACAAGTTCCTCTCGGTCCCTTAAGGCCGCGGGTGAAAACACAAGCATTACACAGCCAACACGTTGGCGGACGGCCATTAATGCACATTATGATGAAGTACAAACAACTCGACACAGAAGTAAACGAGATAACAACCGCTATGTTCTACATCAGTTCTTCCAAAACAGGCTAGATTGGCCAGAAACCCACAATATGTGCCGTTAATCTCACCGAGATGAATAAGGGAGACCCTAAAAATGTGTATTTTTTCTTACTTTTGTCATGCGCCAAAATGGCTACGCGGTGAAACTTCCAAACCGAGTTTTTAAAAGCCTTTCTTGGAGCAGAAAACCAGAACACAATAAGAGAGCAACCACCATAACGTGTGAGGATGAACAGAAAGCCTGCACTTTTGGGGTTACCAAGGAACCCAACAGAGAAACCTGAGAAGCGTGAAGCCAAGGACAGCCATATTAGATGGAGCCTGCAGCCAATAGGTGACGAGAATAGTTGGACCATGACGGAGGAGGGCAGCTGCAGCAGGGAAGCTTCTTCCATGTCAGGCGTGAGCTTTATTTTTGTTTTGAAAGAATGCATATTAAAGTACACAGGGGCATTAGCTGTCCCTTTGATGTCACTGACATCCAACCACAGTTCATAGGCGACACAAAGATCAGATGGAACGATTGTTCTTTTTGGAGAACTTACTTTTCAAACCACAAAGTGAGGTTAGTTGTGTGTCTGATCATTTTTAGGAGGTTGGGCGAATTGATCTCTTTATCTTCCTTTGTCCACACGCTTCCTACAAGTTCAGATGACTGCACAGCCCTACACGGAATAAAATAAGATGGTAAACGCTTGTAAGTGTTGACGCGGTATCTGGTGCGTTACGAGAAGCAGTAAATAAAACAAGCCGCTGTTGTTCTAAGCTACTTACTTGTAACAACAAAAGGTTACAAAAGCTAAAAGCGCATAATACATGCTACCATGGGCTGAGACCCGTGTCCCTCACATATAAGCTCCGTGTACGCCAATTAGGAGGAAAGAAAAGCCTGGTTTCTCCTCAAAATTCTATGTCAACATCTGGAGCAGTCAGAACTATAACCAACTGCCAAACTTATCAGAAGCACATTTGGTTTTGCACATAGCGCAATTCGTTAAATATTAGTAAGTGCTACAACCAATAATAAACTATAAAGACGTGTATTTTTATTTCTAAATATGAACCATACCTGTAAAGGTCAGACTCGAGCAAAGTCAGCTGTCGGGCGATTTCTATCGGATGCAATGTGAGTAAGTCGAAATTCTGGCTGGATCTGCTGAGGTGCCACTCTATGGCAGGAGGCAAGCTTTCAAACGTTATATTGTGGCTAGGTCCATTGGCTTGAGCCAGTTTTTTGCGTTGAATGATTTTCGTGATAGATTCCACCCACTTTTTCATGGCTTTACCTGGAAAACAAGAGATGTAATGCCTACCTAGATTTTTTTTTGAGCAACTTCAAACATTTGTGAGAACGCGTTTTCCTCTACTTTGCATCTGACAAGGGCCAATACCGTTACACACAAACACAGGCGTCTCACCATACCTCTCACCGTTCCAATAAACTCTTCCAGTCGTAGCAACAGATCCGGGTCTCGTTCAAAGTCATAGAAATGATGTTCTACCCAATGCCGGCAAACATTCAACACTCTAAAAAGGAACAAGTGAATTACGCAATGAGCAACATCTCACTTAGTCGAACAAAGATTTCAATCTTAAAAATGTGTAAAAAAAAAAAATAAAAATGGAGTACTAGAAAGTGCTTTGAAAAATAAGAAGCCTCTGTATAGAAAACAAAACACATTCAGAAAACGTAGAAGAGATGGCCGCTCACCGTAACTGCACTGGCTGCACATACTCCTTACGAAACCTCTTCAGCTCTGCACTAAGGGGCTGGTCGCCATTCTCCATCGCGATGCGATCTGCTTCACTAGGCTCCGGTTCTGGTATCTCAAACCTTTGTGAGAAAACGCAGGGATTTGGGGAAAAATCAACAAGACACAAAAATCTAATGGGTTGGATTTGAAAGAAAATCTCCATTTTTTTTTCTCACTATTGTTACACTAAAAAAAAATGTTGTCTTCCATTCTAGATTTAAAATAATAATCTTTTCAGACAGCTGCATGTTAGTCATTTCCGTCCCAGCTGTGATCTACAAACATATGCCATAACAAATGGGTGACCATATTCCAAGACCTTGATAACTTTGCAAATAAGTGACTATTTCATCGATAACCACGAATGAGAGCAAAAAGACAAAGAATGAAGTAAGGGGCGAGGGACGAAACGTCAAAGATGGACGCGTAATACAGTTGCGTCAACAATTAGCATGCGTTCAAGGACCATTTTTCCTTAACATACCTTTCTATGAGAAGGCTTAAAAGTTCCTGAGGCTTGCAAAAAGATCTATATGTTGTAAGAAACGTTCGAACGAAGTTGGGATCTGGGGAAGTAAAACAACAAAGATTTGGTGTAATTGAATATCAGGTTTTTTTTCCACGTACCAGTAGGACCAAAAGAAAAAGTGTAAATAGGCAATGCTTCGATGGCTTGATGCATGTACCGGCAGCAGCGCAGGCTCCTGCGTGTGTCCTATTCTTCATAATAAAAGAGAAACCCCGCACAGAACATCAGATTTTTTTCCTTCCCCGGTTTTCAATGGCTAACCTACATGCATTATATGAAGTGATAATCTATCACATACGGTCTCAGCTCATTTTGATGCAAAGTATGCAGCAAAAATGCAACAAAAAGTAACTACATAACAGTGCAAAGGCTGACAAAAAGGAAAAAAAGTAATCTCTTTAGGCCAAATACTGTATGAAGCAATCACCAGGCCAATAAATGGACCGTACCAATTAATTTGGGATTTTATCTGAAATAAAGGGCGTTCTAAATACAGATCATTGTAAACTGGATAAAATAAATGTCAATGTTACACATTCTGGTCTCGTGACTAAGATAATGTTTATGTGCTCAACAGCAGAGGAACATGCTACTTAAAGGGGCAGTTTAATGTCACCGGAAGCCCCACCAAAGAATGCATAAGTACAGTAAGTATATCATGTGCATTGAGATATAGATATATACGGGCAAAAACATTAAACTGAGGGGGATTCTGCAGAACACCCATATGTATTTGCAAAGGGGATAGAACAAGAAAGAAAAGGGACCATGAGGTTATCATATGCATTAACATGCATTTGATGGTTGACGTGCCCCTATAGCACCCCCAGCTGAACAGATAAGGGCACGAGCAAATGCTTTAAACTACTCAAAAGGGTGGAACAGAAGGTCCCTGTGCCACATATGCCCCATGCCCAGTGCCAGGCAAACTATAGGCACCCCTTAGCACAAAAATGATTTGATATCTGCAGAAGCCAGGAGAGTTGCTATCGTACTGCAAATTGGGCTATGAGTATGCATAATATGACGCTAAAGCGATATTTAAATACGCATCCACTAATGTGCACGTTAGATTTTAAATCATTAGTTGTTAGTTGTATAACCAACGTAATCCCCGCCATCTCCCATTTCCTGCTGCGTGCGCCATTTCCTGCGTGAATCTTGTGTGTACTACACATAGGAAGGCAGGAAATTCCTCTGTATCGAAACAAGTCGTAATAAACTTTCATCTGAAAAGGGATTGTGAAACAAAAATCTAAACAAAAAAGAAAACATGAAAACCATTTCATTATTTTTTTTTTTTGAAAGAAAAAGTCTTTAAAAGACCGGCAACTCATTAAAAGCCTGACTTTACAGGGAAACGTGTAAAAAGACGTGTTACACCCATTCTCAACTTCAGAGGCGAGTCGTGGAAGAGGACTGGATCAAATTTATACTGCTTATTAAAAAAAATAGATTTGATAAAATGTATACAATATATAATAAAAAATGTAAAAATTGCTGCAGAGGGGGCGTCCATCACATCACTGAGGATAGCTGCTGCAGAGCCACGTTTTCTATCCCAGATAATCACGCGTGTTTTCATATTTCCTTTCTGAAGAAGGCACACCGAAGTACTCAGAGGGCTGCCAGGGACACCAAGTTGTCACTTTAAGCTATTAAAATAAGCAGTATGCACATATTACAAACCCAATGTAAAAGTATCTTGGCAACAGCAATTTTATTTTCAGTTCTATGGATCTGCCGTGAGTATTACTCCACTTTTGGCCATGTTACATTTTTTTGTTTTTCGGAGACAATCCTACTCTAGAACAAGAGGGATGAGGAAGAACATTACATAGGAGGAAGCTTG
Organism: Spea multiplicata; assembly: GCA_009364415.1. Classification (NCBI taxonomy): domain Eukaryota; kingdom Metazoa; phylum Chordata; class Amphibia; order Anura; family Pelobatidae; genus Spea; species Spea multiplicata. The sequence continues at coordinate 18,620,320 of VKOC01000005.1, forward strand.
CTTTGTCACCAGAGATCACAACTTGGTCTTAACTGGTCTCCCTTATACCAGTCTCGCCCCCATACAATCCATCGTGAATGCTGCTTTGAGGCCTATCTTCCACTACTAACACCTCTCCTCTCTGCCAATCTCTTCACAGACTGTCTATACACTGTCATTCAGCACTCACCTACAAAGCTCTCCATAGCAGCTCCCCTACCTATACCCTCACTTATGTCCCAATACACACCTATCTGTTCAATCTACTTGTCTGATGGTTTTTGTCTAGCCTCTCCTCTAAATTCTGCCTCTCACGCTCATACACAAGGCTTCTCAAGAGCTACCCAATCTTACTGAAAGCCCTGCCTCAGACTCTACCCTTGTCTCCAGTCCATCAAAAAAAAATCTCCTGAGACCCCCTCTTCACTGAAGCAGACAGGTTAACGCATCCCCTCCCAACCGTAACTTCTAAGTCACACTCTGGCATATCATCTTCGTCCTTAGTCAGCCTGTACATAACTTGTATGTAACACTGGTACACAGTTTTAAGGATCGTCCATCTAAAACACTCTTGCGTAACGTACACCCATCTCCTTCTAGAGCGTGTCCTCTTTTGAGAAGGGCCCTCCACACCTTTTAAAGTGATGCATTACTTATGTCTTGCTTATCCTTTGTTCAGTGAGGCATGATCTAATGGCTCTATGTATCAAACACTTCCATATTTGTGTACTGAAATAATCATTGTTTACTTGGAACTGAATCTGACAGTCTTGAGCAGAAAAAAAAATTCAGAGTTCCCCAAGCTGAGAACCCAACAGAGCTGCACTAATGGTATATTTTGTTAGTATAATGCAGGGTGATGGGGTGGGAGAGAAGAGCTGCTTTACCCCAACCTATGGAGTTCACCCTTTTCTCAGTCTGGACTGGGTACAATAGGCCTTCTGCAGAGAATTGTGAATGTTATACAATGTTCTACATTTTGCATTTCAGACATTCTGAGTGGCCGTTTCTATTTCAAAGGGACACAGTATCCCAAATCGTGGATTTAATTCAGCTGACAAGTGAGCAGTGGCCGACTTGCCAAGCTAGTTTATGCTAGGAAGCAGCTCTAGGTATACGCTGCATGCAGGCATCACTCAGGCAGCGGAGGAAGATCTTCACACTCCCTCGTAATGGAGTTTAAGATTGAACCATGTTGGCCTCATTAGGCCCAATGGCATGCTAACCTGTCAAGGACCCTAATAGGCCATCAAGCCAAAATGGGCCAATGGGTTCACATACATTACAGTATATACTGAATCGGAGGAAAGGGCTTCACAGAAACATTAAGCCTGCTACTTTGTTCACCTTTGTGTGAAGCCATTTTAGATGAAAGCAAACAATAGTGGCCTACAATTAGCTCTAAACAACCCCCCTCGAATTCCTTAAGAAAAGGAAACAGACATCACGCTGACGCACACATGTTATTTTTGCATTCGAAAAGAGAACCAGAAATAGACTTGCTGAGACTAAGGAGAACAATAGTTGGTAGGAGAAAGTCAGGACCCAAACAGCCGTTCTTGGGAGGGCAATTAATTAAAGAGGACAAGATAGCAGACAGGTCATTTCCTAGTACTGGAGCTACGGGACCTACTCATTAAGGAAACAGCATTTCTCTGAAATGGAGTTTCTAATAATAAGGCAACAAATGCAAAGCTCGGCTTTATGGGTGGGGAGGGGACAACCCGCTGCATCCGTTATCGTCAATTCCACGCACAGTGCCAAGAAGCCAAATTGCACTGCAAAGAGGTTTGGGAATGAATGTTGCTTTTGGATACGAGCCATAAAATAGTTTGTCCATAGCTTTTTTTACTAGAATAGTATTTACAATAAAAAGGACATATACAGCCAGTAATGTAAAAGACATACTCGTTACAAGAAAAGCATTCATTACTTTTACTATATAAATATTACTTTTTGCATGAAATAATTTTTTCCATTTATTTACTTTTACCATGTTTGAGAATGTCGAAATTGTGCTTTTTCCTCCCCTTTATACTTTGCCTATGGCTGTCTAGCAGTGCAGGCACCTTGGTATAGGCATGCCGTTATGTTGGGAAGCAGGGACATGCAAGAGGTGAGTGCAGGAAACAAGTTACTCCCCAGTGCTAGAGAATAGCCCTCGCTTTCCACTAACTTCATGCAATGTTTAATTTTCACACTTTTGCCAGTAAAATGTGCATAAAAAACACCTATTTTTGCAGGGGTGAAGGATGTTTCAAGTTGAGTTTTTTTTTTTTTACAAAAAGTCCTAAGTCAACCCTACACAATGCATAATTAAATCCAAAAGATGACAATCTGGGTAGTTATCTATCAAATGAGCCTTTCTTGTGGGGGTTAAGCCTTGATAAACCTCCACACATTGAGGAGAAAAAGGTGAAAAAAGAGGTTGAACACTCGTGGTTTGAGGAGTTGCTTCTGTATATCTTTCCATGCCAACAACTGGTATATGAGATATGAGATGCTCAGAGAAATTGGAAGATGGTATTCGGCAGAGAGCTAACCCCTTCAGAGGACCACTGAACAACAGAAAACAACAGCAACATTTCGCCACAATGTATAAACAGGTTATTTGATAAATGATGATATTTTATTCCATATAAACAGAAAAGGCGATATATTTTGCCCATGAGACAAACAGAAGACAATTGCTGTGATCTGCACATATAGCACTAAAAAGTACTCAGATCTTTAAAGTTCTCATAGTCAACCTTATAGGTCGAAATACAGGTCAATGGCTTCTTAATGAACACATCAATATGCAAAACGCATCAAAACAGGTTTTGTTTTCTAACTGATTTCTCAGTTATAAATGGTCCTGGCCTTAAAAAGTGCTAACTTATGGAAAACGTGGTGGTATCTGGAATAGTCTCCCGTCGGAAAACGTAAGGACCAAGCCACTGTTGGCAAAACAGACAACTGGCTTGTGCCTACAGTCACAACAAGGCTCAGTGATGTGTAATGTGTGACTAGCAATTTGTTTAGGAGTAGAAATTGTACTCACTACTTTAAAACACCAATGTACATAACAGACCAACATATATTTGCCTTCATGACACATAAACCTCATAATCCTCTTATCTCTCCAAATCAAGAAATGCTTGCACCCATTAAACTAATTAAAGCACCACATAATCAACTAATTCATCTTCCAGAATCCTTACAGCAGCTAAGCTTGGTATTTGAAATAAGGGATGACTGGGAACACCATACCTGCATACATGTGGTAAGTTAACCTCTCGATGAGTTTCACTACAGTCCCGGCCTTGATGATGGGGATCCCAGACTTGGGCTGAACATTTTCTTCAAACACAATGTTCTCCTCAGAGTCGGGCTCTGAAAACCTGTACACCTTGGGACTCGGGAGCCTCAATTGCTCCTCCTTTTCTTCTTGTAACATAGTCACATCCAACATTCGTTCTAAGGTACCTCGGTACTGCAGGGATATTAAGGCAGCCATCCAATTGTTTTTCTCCTCTGCTGATTTAGCAGCAAATATAACACTGTTCTCGTCTTTTAAAATGATCTCAAAGGCATGTTTGTACTCATTAGTGTCATCCTTATCGTTGATCTGTACCTTCCGCATAAAGAACTTCTCCTTCAAACGATAGTCTGCATTGCTGGCACCCGGTAGCCTTGGTTGTCCATGATTTGACTTACAACAGATCATCAATCCATCAAAAAGGAATATGTGTCTCTCGTGTTTGGCCCCAACGCGGGTCAAGGCCCCCTCCATGATGAACTCATTGCAACACTGTCCGATGTCCTTACCTTCCCATCCATCAATGTTTTTTTGAATCTCATTCATTTTCTTAATGGCCAGCTGTTTTCCCTTCATTTGCTGACTATAAAAGCGACAAGCAGATTCACTGTTGAATGTAAAGATAGACCAAGTCAATACGTCAATGATATGATTTGACTACCATCACAATTATAGTTTATCGATAACACAACTTGTCTGGTGTTAATGGGACAATGACCGCAGGGATGCTTGAAACGGGAAGGTGTAATATCAGATTACCATATTGTTTTGATCCTCTGACATCATTTTATATATAAATCTCATTTGAAGCCACCACAGACGTTTGCACTTTCCTGACAAGGTTAACTTGCATCACTACGTGTGCATTACATAGAAAAAACATGTATTGCTATATACAGAAATTGCTCTAGGAATTGGAACATAGAACAGAGAACAAGTCCCAATGCTATGTTTTGCTTAGTGATTTCTGCGTCACAAGTGCATTATTTTACATTTATCAACGTTAAACAGCTCCTACACCATAGACCTTTCTTCTAATCTATTTAAATCAGTAGCCATTTAGCTTATTCCACCACAAACATCTTGCAGAAATGTCTGAAAAAATACATCTTACCTTTGTTTACACATTTTTGATAATGACAGTATATATTTATTTATTTAGTATTGTTAACATGCCATCAACATTTGTAAACCATACATCTTTAAACCACATTGCATAATAAACATGCTTGGTATGAATAAATTCAGACGACTACTGACCATTATTACATAAACTAATCTAATTTAGTGGCCATACACAATTTAGACACAAGGTTTGCTATTCTTCTGTATATTAAGAATAAAATCAAATTGTGAATATTACACATGTCTAAAATCTAATTTACATACAGCATTGTAGAAACACTTTAACAGAACCTACGCCTATATTTAAAACACAAACGATAACTTAGTTTGAATGCTGTCGAGTCTGGGAATGCCTGCAGCTGTATCAAGCAATGACAGCTAAATACGAAAGGCTTCCACACAAGAACAACATATTGGCTTTAATGTCCTTTCCTTTAGAAACAAAAAGGCAGGATCTGGGCACTCCCGAGGTTCACCATTCTCTACACTCTATGTACACTGACCACCCCAAATATCAAAACAAATGAAGAACTTCAATTACTGTCAGAAACTGCAAATAAAAATGTTAACTCACAGACGAGACCAAAATGTTGAAGAAAACAAACGTATTTGGAAAAGTTGTCACAATAAATTCTACTTTATAACAAACACAAAGTGCATATTTATCATGTAATGCAACTTATGTTTTCCTAAAATAATATAATATAAAATACAAAATAATATGTATAAATTAACTTGTAATGCCTAGACATATTTTTCGTGTGATTCACACTATTAAGAAGGGGGGAAAAAAAAAAGGTACGATAATAGATTTAAAAATCATTCAGGTGTGTGTGGGGGGGGGGGGCATTGCTTGCAGACTACAGGACCACTGTATAAGGCTAGGAAATGTATACAGAATTTAGGAGCAGACAGTGTGATTTAGGAGACAGAGAGACATTTCTCAAAGATATCATTATAAAGTAGCACAGATAGATTAAAATGTTAGGAGCCATATTTACCAGGATCTTGGGGTCTGTTCAGTTATATATAATTAACAACAAAAATTGTGTCAGACTAAACATTTGGGTTAGCACTAAAATGAAAAAAGCATACATATTGTACGTTTATATTAACCTAAGCCAGAAATTCCGCGAGGAAAGCGTAAGGAACAAGTTTCTATCGACACAAACAAATAAACTGGCAAGAGGCATGAAGCCGGGTGTGTGACTTACCTCAAACGTCTCTTTGCGAGGCTCTTGGAGCAGATCCTCTCCATGCTGCTCTGAAGGTTTAGCAAGGCGGTTATCGATTGCTTTAAACATTCTTTGTCTTCCTCATCTTCACTCTTCTCCTCTAATTGCTACAGAGATGAAAGAGGAAAAACAATGTCGACGCGTTCCTCTCAAGCAGGGGAAAAGGAAGCCTGTTAATCTCCGTACGCGAGAGAGTAGCCTCCACTGTACACACAGCGAGTGTCTGCCGGCGAAGACCACACAACGCTGCTGAACAATGGAGCTGGCTGAGCTATGCCTTTCCTTATTAGAATATGATTATATATATTAAAAGTTAATGTTTAAAGGGACAATGCAATGAGGGAAGAAAATACCTTTTTGTGCAGGTAGATAGGGGGTAGCACTAAGTAAAACTTAGTTACCCTTGAAGAATAATCTTTTGCTTTGTTCTTCACACATTGTACGTGGGTTGTCTACCTGCCTGTTGAATAGTCATGAGAACTGTGCACGGTTCCTCGGCTGAAAATCCCGACTAAATCGTCATTTTTTATTGCTCTGTTTTTGCAGTTGTTTTACACAGAAGGTAATGAGTCAGCAGGGGGGACTCGGATCACAATGTATGTCTATAAAGATATTTGTGCTTCCACCCAAGCTTTCTACTGTTTACAGCAATGGCATCAGATACAATCTAAATAGCTTTTATTAGCTCCTTCGTGACCTTAAGACTTGCTATTACATTGTGAAAAAGAAATGGTTGCAAGAATATTAAAGTTTGCAGAACGCAGCCATGCGTTCCCAACGGAGCTCCACATGAACCAATGGAGCTGGCCACAGCCATGCGAGTCCCTTTTTTAGTCCAGTGTTAGTCTGACCCTCTTTCATTGGTTAAAAAATTGTATTTATTGTATTAAGTCTAATATTTGTCCTGCAGTTGCCATAAACATAAGGAAATTGTTTTTATAATTAGCAACCACAATGACTTAGAATCATATCAAATCAAAATAGTGAACTATTACGGTTTTTAACCGCAAAACTCGAATTTTTGGTAAGCACAAGATTGCTGGAAACCATAAAAAAGCTACTTTGGGGCTTTCAATTAGGTTGGAATAAATGTCCTTATTTTAGGTGTGTTTTGGGGTCATTTCCGATCCAGTTTACCAACTATAGCATACTTAGCCTCAAAGTAACCCATCACAATTAAAACCCTTACCTTTATGAATTCAAAGTAGTGCAGGCAGTAGTAAACGGGAGCGAGGAGGAGTCGTGGCAAAACATACTGTACAGCTTCTTTAAAGCCTTCCCCTATGGACTAAAGAGAGTAACATGGTAATTGGTGAGGGTAATCATTCTATTAAACGGGTACGACCTCAAAAGGGGATTGCCACACCGCAGATTGCCCATAATCCTAAAGTTTACACTTACATACACAACATATTCATCAAGCTCTTTCCCCCTTTCACACAGGTAGTAATTTAATAACGACCATTGTTATGCACAGTCACATCAAACCCATTTAGCCCATGCCTACCATACTTTGGCTAATTGTAGCCTTCCAACGGCATCTACACTAAGGCATCATGGAAGATTACATTTGCATGAAACATGCTGCCAGTGCCTTTGGTGATTGACAGCGCTGAAAAAGCAGAATAACTTAAACATTAAATGCAGACAATAAAAACTCAAATGACAGATGGTTTTCACTGGCATACAGACCCCCAGAGCTGGAAACGGTGAGCCCTCTCTCCGAGAGAAACAATGTTCTCTATCTACTCACTGAAGACTGGGTAATCAGCTGAGTTAAAGGTTATATTAGACACATTATCACCAAAGGTAGAGGTCGAATAGCTGTTATGTTGAGCGCGTGCTTCCAATTCAATGGCCGCAAGTTACAGCAACATAAAGATCATGTTGCTGTACATGTAATAAATTTGATTTCACACACTCTCTCACATTTTTGGATTCAAACACACCATAAAAAGCATAACGGACTACTTTCCCCTCTACCTTTCCCTGGCATGCCAAGAGAATAGTCTGTCTTGGCTTTTGCCAAGAGACGCAACAAGTTATAGTCTGGATCATAACAAAGCAGAGTGGAGATTAACCAACAAAAAGTAAGTATAAAGTGAGCATATATCCTAGGGTTTGATCCATGATAAAAATGATGACTATGTCACGCTTCACAGTGATTCACAGTGATGTATCTCTACCTGTAGATAAAGAGCTGCACCGGGCTTTGACAGCTGACCAAGGAAATGATCATGAAAACCTGGCCGCAGAATATCCTGAGCATAAGACTCATACGGGTCAAAGGCAAGCTCCTGAAACGACAAATGAACAGCATTAAAAAAAAAATAATATTTTTTTTAAAAAAAGTAAATCATTAACCTCACTTGAGGTGAAGAGTATATTCCATTTATAAAAAAGACCTTCGAGGGCTACTGCTGTCGAAGGCAAAATTGGGATCTAGCACACATCTCCTCCCAGGACACTGGCAAGTGATTGCATATAAGCAATATGGAGAACATATTACATGTGTGAAATGTTGTACCCTTTAAAAAGTACAAAAAGCCATGGTTCAATAACAGCTGCACAAAAATTGTATATTGGGAGATATTTCAATAGAAATGGAAATGTTAAATCATTTTGAGTTGTTCAATATAGAAAGTAATTCAAAACTTTTTTATACTATGTATTTTGGTTTTATGTGTTTACGTACTGATGTATTAGAGGGTAGTTTTTGGTTTGTCAAAATAATAACGTCCCTAAAGATTAAAAAAAAAAAAAAAAAAAATCATACGGTAATGATTCAGGGCACTGGTGGATTCCCTCATCATGTTAAACAATGTGCTTACTAAAACGGAATAGAACTTTGTGATTTTAAACAAATCTTGTAAATCACGTATGATTTCTAAAAGTAGAAAGTAATAAAATCCTGGATTGGCGTTATACTATTGTGTATATTAAAAAAATAAAATCTTCACAGAAGTTCGGCTTGTTATTTTCTTTGTTAATAGTTGAACAATCTACATTTTTGAGCATACAGGTTCAGTAAAGTAAGATGGTACCGTACCTGAAGGGAGTTAATGATAAGTGTGCTGGCGCCCCCTAGTGGCTAATGGTAATACGCAAAAGGTCAAAGATGGGATACAAATAAGTTGATTAAGGGTTGCGATGGAGATTTATAGCTACAATCTAGTGTGTCCAGCAGCTACCTAGCCTACCTCACTAGATGATTTGGTTGCACTGCTTTGGTGATTTAAAAAAAAAAAAAAAAGCAAACCAGTTCATGAGGTCACCTGGGTGCCAAAGTGCTTCAGCTTCACATAAGATCCCGTACCATAATGATATGACCTTGTTTCTCTCGTTAAACACAATTAGCTGGGTATCTCATGGCAGGGCAGTGTGGAGGAATTCCACATAAAATGGAAAAAATAATAAAAGGCTATCTTACCTAAACTCCCTGCGCATCTTCCTCAATATCCCATTAGCTACACATTCATTCAATACGTGCAATAACAAGCAAGTCTGGTTTTCTGGTTTCTAGTGGGCTTCTTTAACTCACCTCTGCTAAATCCTCAAAGCAACTTCCAACTAATGGGTGAGGGCTTCCTTCATCCGTCATTTCCACAGTGTCTTCAATAAGGCCCAGAAGCTTCACACTAAGTTCATGGATATCAATGATTCGGCTGAATATATTTTCCACATCCTATAAATATAAGCCCAATACAATATTAGGCAGGTACAGAAGAACCCAATATTACCCAATCTAGCTATGGATTCTCACTATAAGCGCTGTAGAATATATTAAACAGAGATCCCATGTGTCATTCCATATGCTCATACGCTGTTAATGCATGAGTGACGTGTATGCAAAGAGATGGTCGGATTGACTCACAAACGTTGTCCTTTGTAAATGTGACAGCTGAGAGGTTCCATTAAATTTCCATTGTGTCCCTTTTGGAAAGCCAAAGGGAGGGGGGCTCTGCAGAATTTTCTCTATTTTGAAGAATGCATACTAAAATACTTTGATATGCATCCTTCTTTTAGTAAGTAAAGTGTCCCTTTATCTAACATTGCACAAGAATCTCTCCGAGGTGTGGATTTTCCTGAAGCAGACCCTACTCAACCTGCTTTAGAGGCAAATATCCAATATCTATCGGTTAGATACTCACATGATGTGAAAATAATTTTGAGCTGGAGGCGAATGGTTCTCGGAACACTTTGATGATGAGGTTGAGTTCCCTTATGTACTGTCTAATTTCTGCCATAAAAGACTTGACAAGGTCGTAGTACATTTGTTCCCCTAAAGCAGATGGCTCTTCCTCGGCTAAGGACAGGACACTTATGTCTTCTTCATCTTGATGGAACATATCCATCAAAACCTGCATGCAGGAATAATTACAGTATTTAGATGTAGCTTACACAAACAGCAGCATAGGTAATATTAATATACTCTGTATACCAACCCAGGATATATAAAGAGACCATTTAAAAGGTTAACACCTTCATAGTATTGTCTGGTCAGAGGCTGCAGATAAAAGCTCAATAAAAGTAATAATAATAATAACAATAATAATAAAAATAATAAGGTGCCACTGAGGGAAAAGGGCCACTTGGTGCAAATAAAAGTGATAACACCATGATCACAGCGATGTAACGTTGAATAATACTCCTGCGATAGTTTCTACACATCTACAAAATAGACAATCACATCAGGATGAGACATGACACAAATAGAATAATTGTTGCGTTTCAAATAAGTGAACCTTCAAGTTCATTCCTTTGATCAACGTCTTGACCAGCCAGGGATTCGAAGCCGTTTAATAAGTAACCACCGCAGCCGTCACAACAGATCTCTTTGTCCAAGCACAAACGTTTCTAAAAACACGGATTCCACTGTAGGTTGTGTACAACGCTTTAAACAATACAGGCAAGGATTGGTGCAACTAAGACAGTTGCCCCGTTTGCCCTATTGTTAATCCGCCCCTCCCCGAATTTTGCATTTATGCAGGAAAGCACTTCACGTGTAAGATATTTTTTGAACCAACTGATCAGAAATTTTTTCTCTCTCTTATTTTTAGTGTATATCTTGTGTGGGGAAGTTTTGAGGAGCGATGGGTTCATTCATCCATGATGTACCGGTGCAGTTTGTGAAGGTACAGTAGGACCCACATAGATTTCATCGTAAAGGTGTTTTTTTTTTGGTAGCTAACAAATCTTCTTAGTTCTCACTAAAAACGGCCTTGCTTCTTCAGATAAAGAGAAATTGACAGGCCTTTCAGAACCAATCTGCGCCTCTTACATACGGCTCTAAATTAGTGATATGTAGATCACGTCAGAAAAGCAAAGCTGTCACGTATTCGATTGATTTTTGTCAGCACGCCTCCTTCCAATCTGGACTGGGTATGGTGATGGAAATGTAGAACACAGCTTACACAACAACTTGTGTCTTTAGCACAGCCATCATTTTAAAAAAAGTGTGTTCATTATGTATGGATTTAAAGAACAACATCGGAATTCAACATATGGATTATACGCTATATGCTGTGTTCAGCCAACTGAACCTGCGCATTTTCCCAATAAACACTTAATGTAACTGGCAATTGAATATTATTATTATTCACACTATTTCTTTTTACGTATTCATTTATAGAGCACCATCGTATTCCACAGTTTTGACAACGAATAACCAAGACATAACAAGTAGTAGATAACAATTTTCACAATTTTCAGCAATGGCCGAAACAAAACGGATCGAAGGAAAAATTATCACTCAACGGAAACGGGTTCTTACCTTATCAACGCACATAGCAACTTTGATGTCTTGTTTTGTAATTTCATAATGCCGTATATTCCGTACGTAATTCCCAGCAAGTTTTAATATATCAGCAGAAATGTATTCTAATACTGCCACTATGTAAACAGATACCTGGTGATCAATTTTATAACCTAAGACCTCCTAGAGAGAGAAAGAGAAAAAAACAACATGTATATTTAATATATATATATATATATATATATATATATAAATGTATATATATGTGTGCAAATATGCTTTTATAGAGAAGTAATGTTCATATTGCAGTGAAAATAGTAATATGACCGTGCCTGATATACCCCGCACTTTACTGGGCATTAGCCTCCCCCTGGTTCATACAGCAAGGGAATTGAGACATGCACGAGATTGGCGTACGGCTATCCTGAATCTAAGACAAGACCAAGGACCGATTCACTGGAAAGCCAGGCAGACTAGTTCTCAGCTCATTGTCAAATTCTGTGTTTCTATGACACAAACCGAGCCGCATTCAGCCCCATTCACAGGGACCACTCTCAGCCACACTGACACAAACACACTAGCCACTCACACATCAAAAGCAGTATTCCCATCTACACACACAGATCACAAAAAGCTAACATCTCTCCTCTCTCTCAGGTACCCCTTACGAAAAATTACTGCAGTTTTTTCTGAAGTAATACTGCAGTTTTTTGGACATGAAAAACTGCAATACTGCACTTTTACGGCAGTATTACTTAACATTTACTGCAGTTTTACTGCATTTGTACTTCACTGTACTGCAGTTTTACTGCACATTTACCGCACTTTTTTTTATATTGCAAACCTACAGTTGTACTTCAATGTACTGCAGCTTTATTACATTTGTACGTCCGTACAAAAATAACTGCAGTACAGTGAAGTACAAATGCAGTAAAACTGCAGTAAATGTGCAGTAATACTGCAGTAAAAGTGCAGTATTGCAGTTTTTTCATGTCCAAAAAACTGCAGTATTACTTCAGAAAAACTGCAGTATTACTTCAGAAAAACTGCAGTAATTTTTTTTGTAAGGGTTACACTTTCTCGAACGCATGCTCACACCTCAAACACTTCCAAGCAAGCGTTGCTTGCTTAAACACTGACGGTCCTGCAAACTGCCTGCCGTTTTGCCATGCGGCCTTTCCCCAAACATAGATTAATACTTAACACTACCGTATGAGGTATTCTTATGTAGGGGCGAATAAATGTTTATTTTAGCAGAAGGTTGTATCAAATAATAAATTCCTTTTGTAGATTTCAGTGGGACTGCGTCCCTACCAGCACTGATTGCTAGGGAAAGTACATGAGACATAATTCCCGCCTTTTACGTCTTACCTTTAATAAAGGATGTATTTTATCTACAGGTAGAGATAATGGATTTCTCCGCTTTTTCTTTTCAATAGATGACTGAGCATCAGCGATTGCCCACTTATCAATGGGATGGGGGAAGGTTTTCTGAACACGCTCCTGTGAATAGAAAAATGAAGAATTACTTATTTCCCTGCAAAAAAAAGTTCAATGTTAATAAAAAGGAAGCGATCGTTGTTGCGATGGAACTGGGCCAAAAAAAGGAAACCATAAATATTCCTTTACAATGCATTTGCTGGTCTGTAAAATGTACTATTAGTTTGTTTCCTTTGAATTTGCATGAAGGTACAAGAACACGCTAATGGGAGATTACACTCCAGAACGTGTTTCATATGAATCGCACGACTCCTGATATCAGAGTGCTTTCTGTGGTACAGTCTGAAAAAAGAAAGACCTAAAATACAGTAAGTGGGGTCTGACATCCACTTTGTCAACTGTTTAATACAATAATGGCACCCTTGCCAGGTTTATATATATATATATATATATATATATATATATTATATATATATATATATATACACACACACACACACACACACACCTTTCCTTGGCCAACCACTGCATCTACGGTCCTCAACATGGCCTATTTCTTTTTGCTTCTTCAAAAGAACTTGGACAGAACATCTGGAAACTGCTGTCTGGGAGAGACCTTGCTCATATTGCAGTATAACTACCTCGTGTCTTGTTGCTGTGCTCAGTGTTGCCATGATGTTTGACTTTTGATGTTAAACCGTCTTCAGCAACCTCACCTTGTTAGTGCGTTTGGCTGTTCCTCTCCCTGTTTTATTCCTCCCTACACTGCTGTTCCTGTTTACGGTTGCGTTTCAATTGATGATCATTGGCACCTGTTTGGTATAATTGTCTAATCATTCACCCAACTACATACACATCCCTAACTTTGTAAAAGTGTACCTCGAAGAATTGACACTATTTTGAAGGCAAAGGGTTGGTCACACCAAATTTTGATTTGATTTTGATTCTGTTCACTCGTTTGGCATTTTGTTAAATGATACAAAATAAACTATTAACAGGCCTATCTTCGAAAGCATTCTTACTTTACAGCATATTTTCACAACTACCTAGAACTTTTACACAGTACTGTATAAAAGTCCAGAAGGTGGCAGTAAAACATCACGCGTGTGACACAACTATGATAACAATAACAAGAAGTACTCAAACCTGTTACTCAAGTCAAACCAAAGGAACAAAATGGACCTAGATGGCCATTAGATGTAATTGTGTGGTCTACTAACCAAATGACTGACAGAGCTCTGACCAACACAATGGCTACTTCAACCACTTGGTCTATCGTTGGTCACAACTTAATGACACCACTACTAAAACACCCCACACCACTTCAACCAGAAAACTCACTGGAGCTTAAGAGGTTAGAACATGTTAGGGCAAGGTAAAAGGTTTGCCACCGTTTTTAGGTACCCAACTCTATATCTATACTCCAAGCTCAGCTGATTGAATACCGATTCGTTTTTACCCATCATGATTTGTTTCCTCCAAGGGTGACAGAATATGAAGCCAATATGAAGCTTTTTAACCGTCAACAACAGAGTATTTATTGGACCTCAACATGGAAAATAAGTAAAGCCAGAAACTTGAATATAATCTCCATCATTACATCTGAATCTTTGTCAAGTAGAAAGAGAAGAACAAGAAAAAAGCATGCCGGGCTCTTTATATAAATAATAAATTAAAGAGTTCACCCTTCATAAGATTGAGGACAACTCAATATTAAGGACTATCTAAGCCCACAGTGAATTAAACTCTAAATGTTTATACCTCTCATCAAGGATAAAGAAAACTATCAACCAGGGCTTTTTTCCCACGATGACCTGGTTCTAAGGTTTTAACTACATAACCCTCTGCTGCAGTAATGGTGAGGTGTCTAGGTATAGAGCAAATACATATGGACACAATACTATACCTATATCAAAATACTAGATGACATACTTCAGAAATGGCTTTAAGACTTTATAGAATTAAACAATTCTATAGGACAGTTCTCTTCATTGGGGATGTCTTAAGCAGGATAGTTTCCCATGGATTCAGTCAGCCGGAGTAACCAGGAATATACATCTCATTTCCCCTTCGGAATGAATGGATTTAACCCATTTTTGATGCCACGTTTTGGAATATGTTAGCAACATGAAAAAAATCAGAACCATATTGGAGAGCTAGTTTTTCCATTAATGTAAAAAAAAATCAACACAATTATTATTATAGTACAATAAAGCCCTGGAATAAGGCTAAAATAAGAAAGTTAGACATACAAGCAATGTGACTTAATGGCACAAAAAAAGCAAGGTTGTTTAACTATACTTTCTAATAATGCAAATCGAAAAAGGGACCAGGACTTTATTTTTCACTATAATGAATTAGTGAATTGTTAAAACAAATATAAAAAGGAAAAAAAATAAAAAGCCAGATTTCCAGGATGCTTAGTAATGCTCAGTGAACTGAACTGCTGGTAGGAATATGGAATAATAAAGAGTACATGGGGCAATAATGCCAAAGCTATCCCATCTTGGTAAAATTTGTTGATTTTTATGCGTCTTTCGATATTGCCCTTTTTTTCTCATAAAAGATCGCAAATTATTTCTGTAATAACTTTTGCTTCAAGTAATATTCGTTATGGTTTGTGCCCCATAATCTGGGTTTGTGCATAACAACGGTAGTGCTTTATACTGCAAGCCAATCCTTGAAATGTAAGAAAGTTATTGTTATCTATATAAAAAAAAAAAAGTCTGATATATTTTGTATGAATCTAACATGGAAAAATATCAAAATATAGAGACATGAACCCCCAAATTGATCCCACATGGCAATTTTTCATTTCGCAGACTATGCTATTTTATAGAACACCACATTTACGGCTATTAAGAAATGCGCAGGGAATACGCTGCGTTAGCAGAAACTGCGAAGAACACATTTTCTTGCTGCAAAACACCAGGACCTTGATGGATTTTGGCCGCTTACCACCACAGTCGCTGGAAATAGAATAAAATGCAGTACTTTTAAGTGGCATCTTTATGAGCAGATCAATATATGAACTATTTCTGAGTACCTCAACATCCAGGACACTGCGGGGCTGTGCTTGGCAGAGCATACTTAGCAGCTGCAAAATTAACTCTTCAACATACTGGAGAGCATCCTCTGCTGATGAGAGATTAGGGTGAACTTGCTTTTGAACCTACAAGGATAACAAAAAAAGGAGAGAGTTAACAATGATGTGATAATGCATTAGAGATAGGTGCAATACAGTGTCACACATCTATATTTACCATGTGCATATCAAAATATAGAGAATTAGAGGAGGTGGGGGACGAAACCTCGAACAAGTAGGAACGTAAACTAACTTATGTAGCAGGTTCACCATTTGGATTTACTCAGGTGTGGAGTCTTGATTGTGGTCATCTCTGCAGTTCTGCCACAATCCAAGACAAGGCTGGCTAACTTGACATGGACAATCCAAGACAAGGCTGGCTAACTTGACATGGACAATCCAAGACAAGGCTGGCTAAGTTGACATGGACAATCCAAGACAAGGCTGGCTAACTTGACATGGACAATCCAAGACAAGGCTGGCTAAATTGACATGGACAATCCAAGACAAGGCTGAGTAACTTCACATGGGTCAATAGCAGCAGCTATAAAGCCGTACTGTCAGCATCCTATAGCGTCAGAGTAGAACAGCAGATAATCTAACGCAGTTGTTCTTAACCTTTTTGGTGTCACACCTCCCTTGTGAAATATGGTATGACCCACGCCTCTCATGTTTTAATGGCCCAAAACGAAGGCTTAGGTAGGATGGAGTCAGTCCAAACCTCCATACAGGAGACTTACGAAGCCCAGATCTAATGGGTCTAATAACCTGCACTTTAATATAACTTCATTAATATTATTTTCTTACAATATTATTAAGCTGTCGCCTATTGCAAGACACTAATATCATGATGATCACCCAATAGTGGAGACCAGATGCCAATGGTGTATGAAACTACACGGGTGGAAAGAAACCATACGCATGAGTTAAACATTTCATACTCATAAACCAAAGTATTTTGATGCAGATGAAAGTCACTGTGCAGAAAGTGCTAAAACTACAGCCACTTTGCTTTGTGTTCTATGGTGCACAGAGGTTTACACAATTAACTGTCTATTTAACCCTTTAAAAATCACTACTGACAAGCAAAGCAGGCAATGAACAGCCTTCCTCTTTAGGATCAGAAGGCTTCTAGAAACCTTCTCAGGGATATTTATTTATTTTATTTAGAAAGGGTTTTACCAGGAAGAATAGATTGATATTTCTCTCGTTTTCTGAGATACGGAAAAGCAGAGGGAGAAAACTACAATAGGCACGGTGTAAATAGGAGTGTGTAGCCTAACAACATGATATTGGATGCTGAGATGAGGTCTGATGGTACAGGTGATTACTGGCCCTGAAATGGTTAATGGTGCCACGTCTCCTAAAAACATGTTATTCAATAATGATGAGCAGGAGACCTAATGATGAGGCTGACACTAATAGTTTGAGTTTGTGGTCAGATGTCGTTCTCTTATAGCAGGGATCTCCAAACTCGGCCCTCCAGCTGCTGCAGGACTACATCTCCCATAATGCTCCTTCAGCTAAGGGGCTGGCTGAGGAGTATGGGAGATGTAGTCCTGCAGCAGCTGGAGGGCCGAGTTTGGGGATCCCTGTCTTATAGTATTGGTCTGATAACAGAGCTCACAGAACCCAACACCAGTTGAGCGAATGCAGCAGAGGGGTGAGGAGGCCGATACGAGACGTCTGAGTCAAAAGGATCCAGATAACATACTATAGAAGCTATATGTGCAGATCGTACATAATGGATTCTGGACTATGACGGAACATATTATATCAGATCATGAGATATCAGATCAAAAACTGAACAAATGGTTTTGCCTTATATATTAATAAACAGCTGCATATTAGCCATCTGTATGTCCTAGCTCTGTTAACATATCCTAATCTACTAGACAAAAGCCTTAACCCTGATCAATCTTCTTTGTGGTAAACAGACTGCTTCAGTCTTAATCACCCAGCCGGATACTCTAATGGATGCCTACGGAGGAATGGACTTCATTAACGTTGTCATAAAGAATCAGCTCAATGCGGTGCTTGGCAGAGAAAGCAATCCAAAATATCACATGACTGACAGCAATGGCAGCCTCCAGGTCAGCAGATCCTTACATGAAACGCCTCTCTTAAACTTAAAACAATGCATAGGGCTGGATAATAAGCAGTATTTTCAGTATTACGTTTACATTACAGCATTTTATAGTACACTGCAGTCCTTTGATGCACCAGCGAGAGTCACATTAGCCAATGTACGCATATACTTAACCTTTAAAATACTCGACTTCACATGACCCAGTGCCAGGGGCTATTCTCATACGCTGAGAAAGCCTTGACATTTTGAGGGAGTATTGATTTTAATGAAGGAGTAACACTCCTTATATCGCCAGGTCGGACAGATAGCACACATTCTGTAAACGTTCGCTAGGTTTGCTTTACGTTACCTGGGCCACATAAGGAATTTTTTTTAACAGAGCACTTTACGGTTTATAGTTAAGTATATGAGCGGACACAAAGTAGACAAGGGGAATGTCATTTAACGAGCAAATGGTTCTATTAAATGTGAATATTTCTTTATTATATGAGATCGCTGTCATTTCTTTAACCTAAAAGGATGGACTAATCTGTATGCCGCTTAGAAACAAGGCAGACAATTCTGGGGTTTGCAATCACTTCAAGAATAGCAAGTGAAGCAGGAGCTTTGGATTACGTGTAATTTCTTTCTTAATAACATACAGTAAACGACATAAATCCACTGCACATACAGTATAACAATAAGACCTTTTAGCGAGCAGCCAAAGCAAACGTGTACAGCTAAATGTCGAGTTTTTTCACTCCCCGATATTGTATCATCATATGCACTGGGACAATTTTAATTGGGATGCTTTCAAGCCACCGATTGGCTGCTTCAAGTGGCCAATCAGTGATGTGAATTATCACACCATGGAGGAGGTGCTCACAAAGTACTTTAATATGAAATCAGCTGTAAGTCCATCTGGGACATTAAAGCAGGGCTTGACAATTTTTTTTTTAAATCTAACAGCCAGCTAAAAAGGTTAGGACTTTTTTTGGCCTACACTCACACTTTGCCCCAGCACTCACAGTCTCACACTTTACCCTACACCCACACTTTGCCCATACTAAAAAGCATCATTAATTAATCCCATTAATTAACTCTGTCCCCAGTTTCCCATAGGCATATTTGTCACTAAATAGCTTCCCATAGTCCCATGTTTAGTGACAAAGATACCTATAGGAAACTGGGGACAGAATTTCCTTTGCCCCCAGTCTCCCATAGGCATCTTTGTCCCAGCCTCCCACTGCCAAGCATGCCCCCAGTTACTTCAATTTACCTGACCAAAGACCCCGATGTGCGCTGTCCCGCTGTCAAACATCTGTGCGATGCAGACAACCCTGCTGCTGCTGCCGGAGGCTCCACCCACCCTCCTGCACCGCCCACAAAGGTCATTGAGCAGCGCTGGTGCTGCCCACGAAAGTTATTGAGCGGTGCCTGCTGACTCACTTCTATTTCGAATCGAGAGGGGTGGCATTTTAAGAAGCCGTCCCCGCTGATCCGAAATAGAATAGAGTCAGCTGGCCAGCGCCACTCAGTGACCTTCGCGGGCGGTGACAGCACAGACGTCCGCTGCTGCCAGAATGGAGGATCCAAGCCCCCTACTGCGCCGCGGGGGGATCTGGATCCTAAACCCAATTATAGGTTTGGCTCACAAACACCTAGGCGCCATTTGTCGAGCCCTGCATTAAAGTATCCCTTAGACAGTTTGCATAAGAAAAAATGCCAGTATTGTAATTTAAGTGGCCATGGCTACATGCTTTCTGGGATTTGCCAAGCCCTATAACATAGGTAGTCACTTTAGGTCAGTGCATTTATAAAATGTAAACAGTTATGTTTAAAAGTTTATTAATATAGCGCAAAACAGACTAACAAACCCAACCAATCATCGTGAATTTCCAGTTTGTAAAGTACCATAACCATTTTTTATATACCGGCATATGATTGATATATATATATATATATACACATCACACTATTTAACATATTGTTATCATAAAATGTAAGCAATCATATTATATATTAAAACTCTTATAAGCATCATTCATTTATATAGCGCCAACACGCAGGGCTTCTTACAATGGATATATTCAGGGCATATGATATTATTGACTAAGACAAACCAATACATTAGGTGGAGAGAGCCCTGTGCGCACGAAAGAATGTGTTTACACCTCTTTCTGTCTATGTGGTTTTTATGGTTACAACCGTCTTCTTACAGAAGGTCACGTGGTCCGTTGCAATTCCAGGAATGCAATTTTGCCATCTCATAGGTCTGTAAACGAGGAGGAAAGACACTTTGAAAACATGTTTTCTCACTCTTGGGCTATGAAGAAGTGATAGGAAACCCTAAAGGCATTCTGTGAAGCCCGAGATAACGGCCTCCAGTCAGTTCTAGTTTTTATTGCCAATCTTTTTACATAAGAAATTGGAGAGCGGTTCCTTCGAAAAGTCACATAAATAGTTAATTCTGCTTATTTTTCATAAAACGTGAATTAGGCAGAAGACGTATCGCTATTCAAGAGTGTATTAAAATACAGGTAGGCGGTGTGCACGTGATTGGCTGTAGAGGCGATCACATGCACAGAAGCGCAGGGAATCTCCTACAGAGCCGTTTTCCACACGGGTAGATCATTGGTCCTCTAGAGACATCCTTTCATGTTGTACCTGGCATGTCACTGGTAACAAACGGGTTAATGCACACGATCACTCGGAGGTCCCTTTGTATCTATTCTGCAAATGCATGGCATGGGATTCTGCAGAAACAGCCCCTCAACCAGGCCAACACATCTCCTTAAACATGATCTTCGGGACACTAGTCAGCTCCAGCGATGGTTCGCCTAACACCGGGGGCCATGGTCTTCAAGAAGCGAAAATCATCCGACCATTGAGGAGGTCAAGCTGCAGCTTCTTACTTGGGTAAGTCTTATTCTTGTTAAAGAACGCGTATTAGAGTAGAGTTATTTAACCTCTTAGTGACACCGGGTTTTATTCACCCAGGATTTCCTTTTTCTATATTTAGTGTTATATTAATTTTTTTCAGGGGCAGATGGAGTTCTCTCCTTATAGCTCTTTTTAGCCCTAGATTGTAAGCTCTTTTGAGCAGGGCCCTCCTCACCTGTTGTCTCTGTAAGTCAGATTGTTACGTTACATATTACTTGTTATGTCCTGTCCGCCCATTGTACAGCGCTACGGTATTTGATGGCGCTATATAAACAATAATAGTCATTTAGTATGGATTAAATATTACAACATTTTTTAAAAAGTTTGCAATTGGATTTTTGTAACGTTAGGTCTCACTGATAAACAATTTTAAAACCCTGATTGATTTATATCCCCTGGATAGAATATTCCACATGGATAGATTTTTTGTCCTGTTGATATCTCAGGGGTCTCTCTTGGATGGTGCCCCTTATGATGTTATGATGACATCACTGGAGTCTTTTTTAATTTAAATTTTCTTATTCAAGTTGTTTTAAGTCTTTGTGACTTAACACTTTCAATGCCACTTATCACTGAGTGATCAGCAAGCAGGGCTCCATTGCCCTGCATTGCTGATCACAGTACCTGTGATCTGCCAGCAGGGGGAGCTCATCAGATTCACGTCTGGATAAACCTTCCGGGAACCTTTTTTTCATTTAATATTGTTTTTGGCAGCGTGAGGACTGACACAGCCATCAGAGAACGCTCGAACTTCTGACAGGGGAGACCCCAGGCTGTTGAAAGTAATTGATATTCTTGCAATACATGTTTGTTAGTTACTTCCCCAAACAGGCCCCAATTACAGTAAGTAGAGCAGCAATATATTGCCTAACCTATTTACTTTTTGTAATTGAAGTGTGTGTATTAGATTAGAAAGAAAAAAAAAACAGGAAATTGATTCTAACACTGTTCAATGGTGATGGGGGAGATACAGAAATAACTATTCTTCTTTCTTTTCAGAAAATTGCTGTAACTGTAGAAATTCCGCCATGCGTAAGGAGCTGTACCGGTCGATTATTGCGCCCAAACAAAACCTTTTCCTTTACGCTTTACTGTAACTCTCATCAAATCTATTTAGAGCCATATAATACTTCACATCTAAAGATAACAGGGATGGTTCGATTTTTAAAGAGAAGCTTAAGAATCTTAGAATTACCCATAATTTGGGGCTTTTTTCGTTGTTGTTGTTAGTATAATTATTCTAGAGTGCGTAAAAGTTGAGACGGTGGCAGCATGTGGCAGAATCAGTGGTATCTTATCCATTTGCGGATCTTTAAAATATTAAAGACCAATGAAAACCAATGCAAATATTAAGAAATACTTAATACTTAAGAAAGTTAAGAAATCTCTGCTAATAGTACATACATTTGGTGTGTTTTAATACAAATAAATAATATTTAGCATTGCTTGTCCTATAAATATTAAGGTATTACCACTAACCACAGTACAGTTTTGCACTTAATAAAAAAACCCTAATATATAAAACTGGCCTAGAATTGGGCATCCCTCTCTTATGGGGTAAAACAAAAGTATACAATAAGTTGGGAAAACCCAATTAAGAGCAGAGATGCCCTCTTACCCCACCAGAGCAGACGACTGTGCAGAACCAGTTTCCTCTATTTTCTTCTTTCCTATTATTATTATTGATTAATTTGCAATGTGTCATATTCCGATATATTATATATATATATATATATATATATATATATATATATATATATATATATATATATGCTATATGACGGGTAAAAAGGACATAAGTAGTTTATAACATAACGTGTTACTTTGGGGAAGAATAGCAGTTTTGTGGCGTAAGGCAATGGGAATCTGAATCTGCACTTTTTGATGACATCACCATTCTATGTTTAGAGAGCAAAGTCACTGCTTACAATGGAACGTAGTCGCACTTAGCAATAAACCGCTTGTCAGCACATATTACAAATAGCTTTACAAAACCGTGTTCCTAAGCACAAAAAGATGCAAAACACAAAAGCAGCAATCAGGCATGGAAATTCCAGCAAAGTATTTTCTATAATGGAGAAGTCACATACGGTAGGAATACGCTGGGAAGCGCTTCCCTGTATGTACTGAACAAAGCCTATATCCCAATCGTAAATAGGCCAGGTTAACCAGTTGAAGCCATGCAAAAACGCATGCAAATGAGTCATGGGAACGGCAATAGCGAGCGCTCTTTCCCACAGAAAAGCCCTGCGCACATCAAATTCCAACCATGTTTCCAATGCCAAGTTCAGATCATCTTTCGTTTGCTTTACTGCAAATGAAAACTCAAAACGCGCTGCCTTTGCAGAGCAAAGCTCGGCTCTCGGAGTACCCTGCGGGCGGATTTTGTGGGAAAAGTGTTTGTGTTATGGCGATAGCGGCACGCGCGCTCCAAATCAAACGGGGAAAGCCTCCATTTATCTACTTCTGGAGGTATCAACAGCTCCTGCAGATCAGTAGATTCCCATTTCATACAAAGTATGTCAGCATCATCATTCCATGTCTGCACTTATTATTTTGTTAACCTAATGTAACCATTTACTAGTAAGACTGCATGAAATAAAAGCAGACAGGACTCAAATCCCCTGTCAAGGACACATGTGTAAGTGTTAATTCATTAAGTGCATAAGAGATGCGAAACCTTGCTGGTTCCCTGCGCAAGACTCACTTCTACATGCAAATCGACTTCACTGACGGGTAACCATGTGACAGTCCCATATAGGTTATTATTATTTACATATTTATGAAGACAGAGGCAGCATATGATACAGATTCAGAATTTGAGGAGCATGAAAGCCACTGTGCAGACCAACCAAAAGCCCTACATGCCCAATCCCCTGCCTCGAAGCTGCTCCAGCTGATAATTTATTCTGCATTTCAGAGCGGTAGAGACCCGTGTTGCCCCGAGACACCTGGTTTAGAGGCCAATGTGGCCCCGAGACACCTGGTTTAGAGGCCAATGTGGCCCCGAGACACCTGGTTTAGAGCTATAGGGAAGACACTATGTCCCCCTCAGCCCTTGCAGCATCATTTGTCGGTAGTGGGGAGTTGACCTGCCATGTTCCAGCTCCACGAGACAAGCTGCTAACCGGCTGCTACTTCAAGCAGTCTCTTCTTTTCTCTCTTTTTTTTTTTTATTAATGTAAATCTAGATTTGGAGAATACAGCTGCGTAGTCACTTCCATGCATAGATAGTACTGCACATTATAATTTAATAGGATTATTCAGTAATATTCAATATCAACTAAGCCGCTCAGACACAGCCATACAACTTTGGTAGTCCTGGTTTCGGGGGTTTCTGGGATTGTGGGATTCCGCACTGTTGAAAGTGTCCTGCTAGGTGGTCAATCTGTTAAGGGGTGCGACGTATCAGGTACCGCTTCCAGTGTTGTACTGGTTCGTGAATGCGTTACACGGTTTTGTTCCAGTACAACCTATTGTCAAGTAGGGCAGCAATAACTAATCCAAGAAGCAGACAGGTTCCCGTTTCACTGGAAAACTAAATTAGGCAACAGCTATACTAGATGAAGCGCACCGCTTCCTCTTCTGCTACTTCTATTAGTCAAGACTTGGCCATCATGCTGAAGCTCTCATCACACAAACAAGGTGGGGTCGATCAGAACATGGTATTAAAAAGGTACTGGCAGTCACAAAGGGCCCCTGCTCTACATGAGAAAGACTTGTTATTTATTATTATATAGGTGATGTAATTATGGGGGTTGCTGCTAGGTGTGATGGGACCTATGGTGCTCAAGGGCAGGTTCTCAGAGGTGTTACACGCGTATGATTGTTGCAAGATGGGTATTTTCTACCTATTTTACATTCTTTATCATAATTTTGGGGTTTAACCCCTCCTCATGTCATATGGGATTTCTATTTACTTATTTTTATTGTTATATCACGTGACAGGTTGCCTTACAGCAGTTGGCCTGGCTTCCCAAAGAAGGACCCCTCTAACCTTTTCATCTATAAATGAATTAGTCATTTTGCTGGTACAGAGTAGAAACGGCGGACCGCTGTTTACCTAAAAAGTTCAGCTGAGAAAATGTTAAAACCGTCCCAGTGACATTTCGGGGTTGAAGAGAAGAGTCGTGCCGTATGAATTTCTTTTCACAGAAAGTTCGCAACTATACCTAGAAAACTAAAATAGAAGCGCGCAGTCACGTAAGGACAACCGGGGAGAATCGAACAGAACAAACCATAGAGAAGTAACATGCAATTTACGGAAACAAAGGAAAACATCGCGTTTGCTTTAGTGCTGCCGTTCCGACGGCGCTGGCTTACTCTGAAAACCCGGCAACACAGTCTGAAGAGCAGAATTATGGCAATTACTCGAAGCTTGCCTCCGAAAAGAAGTAAAGAATATCTTAGCGGCTTAGACACGGCAACACCTTCTGGGGAGCTCCAAAAACCTTACATTTATATTGTATACTATTCGTATATACCTCAAATATGATTCACGTGCAACAAAATATTAGAAACAGATATGCCTTCTCCACTTTATATGTCACTCCACTCCCAAAAATGCCTTATACCCCCCTATATGCCACTCTGCCTCCCTGACATGCCTTTTAACCTCCTATGTGCCACTCTGCCTCCAGAAAACCATTATACCCTCATGCCACTCTTACTTACCCCCCCACATCCCCCGACTTACCGATGCATGCCTAGACTTGCCCCCCGTGGTGTCTAGCGGGGCAGCCATTGGACATCAGCGCGATGCGTGTAGACAACCTCCACTGATGCTGGCCGGTACTTCCGCCAGGGCTTCTATGACTGAGCACCAGAAGGTCATGTCCCATCCGTGCTCTGTCAAAGAAGCCCCAGCGGACGTGCCAGCAGCAGCGGATGTTGTCTCTGCTGCTGCCGGCACTTCTATGGTGGAGCACCGGAAGGTCATGAGGCAGCAGCGGAGGTCACCAGAGGGGAGGATCCGGATCTTCGTCTTGCAGTCAGACCTCTATTTGAGGTCTGTTTAGAAGACGACCTTGAATAAAGGGTGAGGGATATTCTTCAGAGCAAATAGGTACTATAAGTTCGAAAATGCTTGAAGTAGCCAATCAGTGGCAGGAATGGGAATGGGAACGGGAGCACTTTCCATGCATGCGCACAGCATATTGAAGGGGACTGGCAGCAACGCATCTCCTGCATAGCAAGTATCTGGGTGGTAGGGAAATGCATATGGGGGGGATTAATGTACAGGGGCATTAAAGTGCATATCGCAGCTAGAGCACAACACAGAGCATGAATTTTTAGCTTTACGGTCAGCTTATTGGAGAATCTGCGTTTGAAGGCTGCTATGGAAGATTTAGTTAGTATAAACGGTCTATTTTAGGTTTTACAGTACTAAAACAAATCTGCGGTTACATTAACCCTTTCACGACAAAGCCCGCACATGTAAGGGCTCACAACACATTGTCCTTAATGGGTTTAAGGACAGCCCGTTGTCATTAAGGGGTTAAAACATATTCCTAATACATATTTAATACCCTGTATTAGCCTCTACCATTTCTGCTGGGAGGTTGTTCTATTTATCTACCATTCTCTCATAACTCTTCTTCACCAAGAGTTGTTTTTTCCTCATGATTTTCCTATGAAAACTGATATAACCATATTGGCCGATAATTATATATTATATATGATTTAGCGGTTTCTTCCATCTGAGGAAGACTGTGTCATATACAATTGTGTCAGATATTCCAAAATTAGCAACGCCGTCGCGGCAAACATGCAAACACACGAACGCCACAAGAAATACCAGATCTATACAAGTGCAAAATAGCAGAAAAAAAGCTGGCAGCAAAATACAAAACATCATTAACAAGGAATCTGATGAGATAAATCCTATGACTGCCAGGCGGCATCCTGAAAATAACTCAAAAAAATCAGATTTCAGTGATAAGCAAACTAATCCGGTGCCGGATTTCTTGGGGTCACTACCCGAGGGATGACCCAGGGCAATGCCAACAGCTACCCCCTGATACCTACAAAGGACATCATCCTTGGCTGAAATATATAACAGAGGTCTGCACGGACCGTATGTAGTATAAATGAACCCATTTCAAGGGTTGCTATGCTCAACTAGCCCAATAGGCAATGCATCCCAAGTGAAGTAGCCCCTTGGCTGCCATCCCTGGAGCTCAACGTCAAAACATTTAAAAAAAAAAGACACATACACAAGAATCTAAGACTAAGCGTATTTAACCGAGAAGAGGACTCAAGTCCTATTTGTATGTTTAATTGCATACTGTATGTTTAATTGCATGGATCGCAGGTATTTGTTAATTATTAGAGTTAGAAATGAGATTGTCTCGTTTACTCCTCCCCAGATGCCCCCATGGAAAGGAGCAGCATACCGCCATACACTTCTCTCACACGCTCAGCAGAACTCCCATTCTAGTCAAAGGGAGCTGCAACAGCCAATCACACACAAGCTATCTGAACGTAAATGTTTTGCTAGCATCCAGGTGATTGGCTGCCGCTTCTGTGATTTGGATAGAAGACTCATTGAGCCTGAGCGCGTTTACGCAAACTAATGTTCCCTGCTCTCAAAAGCGGCAGCTGGGAAAGGTCTTCAGTGAAGCAGAGGTCCCATCTTTCAACTCCTATGACTAAGCGATGCATGTTCCAGTCTAAATGGATGATTCCAATCCGCGCTGGAAAAATAACACTGGGGACTGGTTTCTTTAATAACGCTCAGCATTTGAGCCTTACGGTTAAAGCAATATTTATCTAATTTTTATTATATTAGCTAAAAATTCCCACCACCTTCCCCCCATAAACCTTAATGTACAGCGTAGCAATGACACAATCACTAATTGTGTTTTACCTCCTTTTGACATCGAGAACATAAATTATTAAATATTTATAGCCACAAAAAAATAAAAATAAGCAAAAAATAAGGGGAAAGAAAAATTAAATTTTTTTGGGAAAAAAAAAGTTTTGCATAACAAAATAATCACAACAGGCCCAATATGGTACTTACAGCATATCAATAAAATACAAAGCAACTGTGACTGTTTGCACTTGTGAAATGTATTAATATCCAAACACACAACACCAAAAAATGACCAAAATATTAAAAAGCCGTAATAAACGCTAGAGATGAATGAACAAAGGTTCCACTGTTCCCTCTTACATATCAAACTCCGTAATCAAGCTTTATGCAAAACATAGCTTTACTTATGTCACTAAAACTTCTGCTTGGTTAGAAATAGCACCACTATTTATACAGCCTCCCCCCGGAGAATTCACGGCAAAGCAGAAATGCCCGGGAACGGCTAACCACGTGAGGGACAGCAGTTATGTAAGCGAGGTTGGCCATTTATTAGACAACTTCAGAATTATGCCTGATTTCGAGAGGGTTACGTCTTTTAGCACCACACGTCGTATTACAAGCATGCCCATGAAGACATCAATGGTCTCGTTAGGAGCAAAGTCACCTAAGATGTTACCCTCGGCTTCTAACCGATTTTTAAGAATTTTTAACATATATAACATGTCTCTTTCCTCAGAAAAAAGGTCCCGCTTATTCTTAGCATTCGGAATGTAAGCGAGAGCCTAGAGAACGATATTTGGTGAACTTGGTAGATGTGAAGCTGATGGAGGAAAACAAAGAGTGCTAGAATGCAATGAATTTACGGGGGAAATCCAGGGTCTGCAGCTAAACTCGTGGGATTTTTCTCTCTTCAGAGATCCTGTAGGACGCGAGAACATCTCTGACTAAATAATAAGGAAAATAACAGCATGAGAGACGGAGGCAGAGGCGATAGATACACGTGCTTTTGGACAGGATAAAACTCAAAGCAATAGCAATGTCACTGACAGCTTTCCTTTTCATATAAAACATCTGCAAATTTGGTCATTTTAGAAAAAACTTTTTTTTGCAATAACCCACTCTGATTTACCAAGGAATCCAGGAAATATTGCATTACATTGTATTTATGGTTATACAAACCAGAATGGTATTAATCTTTTTACTACTACTAAAGTGAACCAGTTAATGGTGAAAGAGCCTATGAATGGGTTAACGTCATAAGGAATGGTGCTGAACTCGAGATCCCAGGTGATGCTGTTCCTTACACTGTAATAAAGTGATTTGCACTCTAAAGCCCTGACTGGTAACAGACAGCATCTCGCCAAAGTAAGCAAAGTCCAGTGACGCGTTCGGAAATCCAAACACCATGGCCAGAGTTTAAACAATCTCATGGGAATGGCTTTGTTCAGGGTCTCCACTTGCTGAAAAGATGCATGTGCAATGCCTCAAATATAAGCATTCACTCTGATATACATCTCACATATGCACTGGTCAACCATGGGAAGCGTGGAGAACTGCAGCTCCTCTTTGCAATCGCATTTTATTCCTCCACTGAATAACTTGTGATGTATTCAAACAAGTAACTCCTGCTCTGAGGTGGCCTGGCACAGCAATCTCCATAACTCGATCCCTCACATTGCCATATCGTAAGCGAAAGATCTCTAGGACTTGCACTCTAAAATGGCCATAGTGCTAGCAGATGCGTCTATGACTTGCTCCAATCATGTAGTCATATGGTGAGCAGAGGTCTCAGACTTTCTCCCTCACATGGTCATCCAGCGTGTAGAGATCTCTATGACTTGCTCCCTCACATGGTCATAAAGCGAGCAGAGACCTCCATGACTTGCTCCCTCACACGGTCATACAGCGAGCACAGATCTCCATGACTTGCTCCCTCACGGTCATACATCACATGGTCATACAGCGGGCAGAGATCTCTATGACTTGCTCCCTCACATGGTCATACAGCGGGCAGAGATCTCCATGACTTGCTCCTTCACATGGCCATAAAGTGAGCGGAGATCTCTATGACTTGCTCCCTCACACGGTCATACAGTGAGCGGAGATCTCTATGACTTGCTACCTCACATGGTCATACAGCGGGCAGAGTTCTCCATGACTTGCTCCCTCACATGGCCATAAAGTGAGCGTAGATCTCTATGACTTGCTACCTCACATGGTCATACAGCGGGCAGAGATCTCCATAACTTGCTTCCTCACATGGTCACAACCGAGCAGCAGAGATCTCTTTGACTTGCTACCTCACATGGTCATACAGCGAGCGGAGATCTCTAGGACATGCCCCCTCACGCGGTCATACAGTGAGTGGCGATCTCTAGGACGTGCTACCTCACAAGGTCCTACAGCGAGCAGAGATCCCTAATGCCTTGCTTCCTCACATGGTCATACAGCAAGGAGAGACGTCCATGACTTGCTCCCTCACATGGTCATACAGCAAGCAGAGACCTCCATGACTTGCTCCCTCACATGGTCATACAGCAAGCAGATATCTCCATGACTTGCTCCCTCACATGGTCATACAGCAAGCAGAGATCTCCATGGCTTTCTCCCTCACATGGTCATACAGCGAGCGGAGATCTCTAGGACATGCCCCCTCACAAGGTCCTACAATGAGCAAAGATCTTGCTTCCATGCATGGTCGTGTCCTGCTCATACAAAGTTCTGGACATGGTATCAAGTCCTGACACGCTGCACAATGCAGCTACCTAATGAGGCATATGAGAAATTTGCACAAGGGGAGCACGGCGTTCAATGCCCTTGTGGGAGGCACCAATAAGTAAACCTTTTATAAATTAAAGATCAGTAAATGTATAAAAGTTCTGTATAATATTACTAGAATATCATCGCTCTACTAACCCTGAGATTTAGAGGAATTGGAAGTGCCTACCAAAGAAACCAAGAGACTGTCCCAATTTTAATTTAAAAGTAATGTTTTAATCTGCATTCACTGAACTTTGCAAAGTTTGCAAACCAGTTGAACATGTCTGCCCATGATATAATTATTTAGCTTCCTCCTTCTTACACAGGGGCGCAAGCAATAACTAATAAGGGTCCAGTAAATACATTCTTGCTAGTTTTTTTGCAGTTGTATAGCTGTGCAGATATCATATATGTTGTAGGGCCAGGACGAGAAACATTTAAGAAGTGAAGGAGTCCCGTTTGGCGGTGGGTCTCCATTGCAGCATTACCAGTACTGTCCAAAGCAAACGGACCGGGGCAAGTAAAAGCCAGCAGTACTGGAAAAACAAGTACTGAATTTTTCAATTTAATTATTTTGTTTTTATTCTGTATTTTTGGGATGCGGGGACTAATCAGACAGAAAACTGCATGCATGTACATGAGGCTGCCAACGAGGTATATAGAAACCATATCCGTAAACTACATAGCCATGCACATTGCTCACATTTAAAGGATTTGACACTATAGATGTGCTATGTCTTAAGACTAAGCGTCTGAAACACTAACATTTACAATATCATTGAGCCTAATGGATCTTCTAGGCTGCGCACTGACACTGTGTGGCTGAGAGACTAACATACAACTGGCCATTATGTGCAAGCATTGTGTGACAACACACACACACACACGATTACAGACCACCTCGCAGTCCACCAACCTGGAGTGTGTCCATACGTACACACATTATATAATATATATACTGATAAAGCAGATTAACAGAGGAAGCCAACATATTATGTACAATATTTCATAATACGTGACTTACTCCCTTTTGCGTTCTGCTCTTACCACGACATGAACCCCGAGGTAAACATGAATGATGCACCCGGAGAGGATTTTATTTTTAGTTTATTGGGTGCGATGACGCTGCGTCTAGATGTACACTCTTCTTGCTTCCATAGTTAACGGACAGATTGCTACAAACGCGTCTAGACCTCGTGGGTGAAAACAGCTCAAGCTGTATTCAGAGGGGGAACAAAACTATCACAAGAGACTGGTTACATGTTTATAATAAAGTGCGAGTGTGCAGACAAGCAGGCACCGACTGCTTGTCTGCATTGTGCGAAGTGCGAGTTTGGCTTTAAACACCAAACTCGCAGAAAAAGTCTTTAAGCGTCAGCTTTTTTGGCCCTAAACTTGTATCGCAGTTAATGCTGTGAGTGGGAGTTGGCTTGAGCAACACATTCAATGATGTTATTCCAATGGCACACGAAGCCACAACTCTGTGAGTTAACATAGAAGATACCTTTTGTAGACATTAACATATTCATTTTAAATAAAATGCAACATGATAGGCATCCCTGTCAGTAACATCTTCATATAACCCATTCACGCGATCTTTGCCCAGTGACAGAACCTAGCAACGCTGAGCAAAAACAGCAAAAAACACAAATAAATGAGCATATATTTTCTATTTGTGAAGAAAACGAAAAAAGTGTTCACCAGTAGGGGGATTAATACGAGGTAAAAAAGTAATTTCAAGGCACACCCCATCCATAATCTGAATCCCTCCCTATACATTTGCCCCCTTTACTCCCCCCCCCCGTTCATTGGGTAGCAGATGTGTCTGGTGACCGTCAGTGAGTGTGAGTGTGAACCTATATTTACCACCAGCCAGCTTCAGCGGGGAAAGCTGGGGAAACTCTGGGAGCTTTAGCTTCTCCTGAAGGTAAGAGTGTGTGGTTATGCTTGTTCTGTTTACCTTACAAAGTACTTTTTCTAATCAATGTATCGTTGAAGATGCCAGATCTTAGGCTTTGGTGACCAACACACACGTTCTCAAATGAAATGTATCTACAAAAATACGCATGTAAACTCTTAACCACAGTTCATAGCAGAGCGTGGGGACCTGGCATGTCATAAATCCTAGAGCAACATAGGCTATGCCTTCAACATACAGGATTTTACCTTCACAATTTTCCTAAAACCCAGAAGCCCCTTTGGAGCAGCAGCGGGTACAGCCATATATAAAGTTGTCCTTCTGTTGTTGGGTTTCCAATGACTGAATCGTTGTTCTGCTAGTTCCTTGGCTTTCCCTTATCAATAGGAACAGAGCCGAAGAACAACAGAAGCTTGATCTCAAGTCCTGCTTGCCACGCTTGGTGGACCTTTTCAAGTCATAGCAGTTTGTGTCCAAACGGGCCAAGGCTTAACCGATAAAAGCTTTACGCCATCGCTGCAATGACGTTGAGAAGAAAATGAAGCACAAATTTGTTTTTATGGCTTCAATACAAATCAAAAACCAAAATACCACGTGTGGATATAAATAACAAAAGTATAAATACTTCCCACAATGAGAGCAGCTACCAAACAAACACTCTTCCTCAAAGTGTATACAACGGCAAACCAGGAATAATGGAGCGCATACACATGTGGGAAGAAAAAGCCAAATCCAATAGTGTAATATAGTTAATAAAAATTTTTATATAGTGTGTAAGTTACACTCACAAGGGGACTGGATAAAGCAGGCTCATCAAAATGTCAGGCTTCCAGAAACTGAATGTAGTATTCTATAAAAACAAGCATAAAACAGGATGGTGCAGTATCTTCAATCCACTGATCTTAAAAGATCAAAATGCACTTACAATTAAGTTGTAGCACAACTCAGCGAGTATTGTGCAAAAGCAGGTGGAAATCACACATCCGGTATATGATAAAAGTATTTCCAATTTATTTTCTCTACGAGTTTCGCCGATGGGTCGTCGGCTTCATCAGGAGAAAAATAAATAAATCTCCTGAAATCATTTGGAAGAAAAACAAAATTGCAGTACTCACATAAAAACTAAAACCAACAACACAGCTCATTGCTTCTGAGAACCGTTCATTTCAGCCAATCCACTACTGCTTTCTAATTAGCTGGTTTCTGGTCAAGACAATACCATGCGTTTCACAGTCACACCTGGTCAAGGGTTTTTCTTTTCTTCTTTTATATAAAACCAGTTGTGAGTCAACAAATGTAGAAATTGCTGACAAGAAACCCGACGAGCCTTTCTGCTGCACATTTTTTTATTCTGACGCATCGCTCTGGCATTTCTTCAGTCACACGGAAGGTGAGCTGGTTTTTGATGTAGGTGGCAAAACAGTCTAAATGAGAATTTGAATAAAATAATCGAGGACTACAAAACAGTTGAAGTTTTCAGCTCGGATTTGAATGTGTTATAGGTACGTTCATCTCATGGTCAGTCAAAAGGAGAACCCTCAGCCTTTCCTTAAGACTGTAGCCAGAGACCTGGTGCACGGGGATCTTCCATGTTTCACACGGCTTGTGGGGCCATTCTTAAGATGAATATTCCTACATGGTGTATGTTGTTCTACTTATTTCAAACTGTGCCCCCGTCCACAGCCCATCCTCTTTCTTTGCCTAAACAGAGTAGACTGAGGTGCCAAATTATCACTAAACTCAAATTATGGGGGGGGGGCTGTGTTTCCTCATTTTATATCATTAATCTGGTTCTACTGACTAGTGTGATCAAGTGGTCCCAGTGTCATATTCACAAAGACAATTAGGATCCACCTTTACACCTCCACAGCATACATACACTTCCCCAAACCCCCTGATTCCATTGACCTGTCTAGATAGCACAAGATCTTCTAGTTGACGCACTGTAGCACTATATGTTGTCTCAGGAGACCTCTTACTAATTGATGATAGTATAGCCAGCCGCCACCAAATATCTCCATCTCATACACAACTCCTTAGGATATGCCAA
The DNA here is from genome assembly GCA_009364415.1 of Spea multiplicata. Taxonomy (NCBI): domain Eukaryota; kingdom Metazoa; phylum Chordata; class Amphibia; order Anura; family Pelobatidae; genus Spea; species Spea multiplicata. Next base: position 18,654,796 of record VKOC01000005.1, read on the forward strand.
TCCTCAATAGGTAGCACATGGCGGGAGAAAGGAGAAACTTTACTCCTTCAGAAATGAGCATTACAGGTATTTTGGTGCCATGGCTGAATTTCTCATCGCACTCCGCTAGACTTCTCAGCAGATGATCCCAGAAAAAGACAGCCCCGCCCCAGGAACCTCTTTGATGATACGGTTTCCCAATACCAAAGTCTTACTCATGCCATGTGTGCACCACTGCCTTGTATATGGCATTGGGTCTGTAGGAACATAGCTATTTCCTCGCTTTAGACTCAACTAACGAGGAACATCCGAGGCCACATTCCCGGTTTTAAAGTAAATATACTTTTTTTATTGTGATACACTATACATTGTGTATTCTTGTGCTCATATTTTCATTATTCCATTTTTTCCCATGTCAGTGATTGTTAATGGCTGAACTGTTGCGTCACTGTTAAAAATTCTAAAAAAGGTTAAGGACATCCATCTCAATATCAATCCATGTTCACAGTTCTCCTGGCTGAATCTTGAAATCAATTCAGTAGATTGAGAAACAGTGTTTAACCCAGAGGATCCACCTGTTTTGAAACCACATCTTTCATGCTATGACCAAGTAGGGCATATTCCATTCCAGGGCTCCAAATCCCAAGAGGCAGGGCGCCATGGATCTTACAATCGCGGTGTTGGCATCCAAGTTTTTGTTTTATTCGATATTGACTTCTATGGATACATCCCTTCCTGGCTCCAAAATGCAATATAGATTGTCCAGTTTTGGTCTACTCGGGTATTTATAGGCTACCCAGGCATTGTGTGTGGCACCGTTCTACATCTGTTCGCTATATATATATATATCCTGCAGTCGGTACTGTTCATGTAAACATGAACCTACAGCCAAGTTTCTATTTTCTTGTCTTTTTAAATACAGGTATAGCACCAGCAAACATGTAACGGGAGCTGTGTAGAAAACACACATATACGAGTATCACTGACCGGATCGTAGATGCTAAATGCCTTCAACATTTGGTCTCACAGCAAGTCCACAATATCTCATTATGCCTTCCACTAACCTACCTAGAAGTCAGCAAGAAAACATAAAATACAAGTGCACTTCAGGTTGTACTAAACAATGTTACAGAATAATGAGCGCAAATTATTTGCATTCTCTGAAGTTACACTTAAGGAAATCGCACTGGTCCAGCAGGTGAAGAACCGTTATCTACCTGTCAAAAGCTGTACATGCTGAACGATATAGTCAAAATCCTAAAAAATTCGGAACAAATGAAAAACATTCAAACTGATTTTATATTTTGTTAGAAAAATCAGTTATTTTACCATCTATACTAACACAAAGTGACAGTACACATTCAGTTCTTCCATTGTGTCCCGGTGCAATTTGAGATGAGCGGCAGGAAGATCTCTAAAACCTAAACGCACAACAATATTGAACGTTTTCACTACCTAGTGTTGGACATCTGTATCTGAGACCAGTATAAAATGCAGAAGAATTGATGCATATATATGATTACTGGTATATATATATATATATATGTACACACATTATTATATATACATACACATATGACTATATGACAATGGAATGTAATTCACACAGTACTTATCTAGCTGCTAATCTGTTAATGCAAGACAAACAACTGCAAGAATAATTTTAAAAAATTAGCATCACAAAGCGCCATTACAAGTAATAATACCGGGCAGCTTGCGCAGCCTCACTGTCAGCATACACTGTCTTAAAAGTTGTCTCGTATTAAGGTCCTCCAGCAATAACCAAACCAAAGGTTAGCGGTGTGTCGGGCGCTAAACCAATAAATCAGTGCTCTGCACAGAGGATAAGCAGGACAACTCTGAAGATCAATTCTCCAAAGACCACCAAGTGAAAGCCCCTACAGGTGACTTAGGGACCCCGAGCTAAAGTATCTTGAAGAGCAGTGCCTGGACAAATAAAGGGAAGAAAGATTATATTTGGAGACGGAAAGGGAAGGGAAAACTAAGTCAACAGAATTGGAATATAATTATTTGTTATAACGTGGCTATTTAGTACAAACTATAAACACAGAAGTTGGGACCCCCCAGACACAAGCGACACCAGTCTCTCAAATGCGAAAAGGCCTAAAAGTTATGATTTTACTTCTTGAGGAAACTTAAAGCTTAATTGAACAAAGAGGTAAACGGATTCCTTTCAACCTACACAATTTACCCTATGTAAACATGATGCAATTCCCACGAAAAAATCTTACGTTATAGAATCCAGGCAGACACCAGTACTTATCAGCGGCCTTCCAACCAGCAGATCTGATCTGAACGGAAGTAAATATGGACGTGCAAACAGACATGATTAAAAGGACCAGCGTGCTTTTTCCAGAATAGGGGATTAAAAACCACGCATGGCCGCAGTTTAAGTTCTTCTCGTATTATGTCTCAGATCCAGGAACAAACCTTCAAATAGCAACTTCTACAATCAAAAGGACAACAGAACATCTTATCTGCCAACACATTTACATAATGATACAAACACACACACACATACTTACACACACAAAACATATTAGTGTTATGGAACCAATACTGCCTCTATATGACCCCTCCAGGCCTTTTTTCAGGTAAAATGCATCTTCGTTATGCCATTGGTTACTCTACTAAAAGCAAGAAGCCAAGTTCCCACTGAAACCCATGAGAGTAGAAGAAGCTGAACATTGGGTGCAAGAGACCAAGCACAGGAAGTGTACTTAAATATGCTTCCTGCTTACATTTCCTTGTTTCACTAAACAGCTTGTTTAGTATAGCAAAGGGATTTTGTCACTTTTGGACCACCCATAAGCATACAGGATCATTGGTTTCAGTAAGAGAAGCCAGGAAGGGGATGGAATGAGACAAGCCTGGCACAAGTTTGTTAAGCAAGAGTGCTGGTTACCATACCGGCCCTGCAGAACGCAGCTTTGCAAATGACTTCTGCGGATGTGCAATGGATTTTCATCCACAATGCATGCGACAGCCACGTGAAATCAAGGAAAACGGCTTATCTTAAATACAGACCTTGCACACCACTGCCGGTACGGTTACAAAGCTCTGTAGTTTATCTTCTAAAGGGTAATTTGGGCTGGTTGTGCTTTAGAAAAGTGGCCATTAATATCAGAATGCAATAACTAAAACATAACAAGGCACATTCTAGCCATTCATGCAATAGAGAATATTAGATCCATTTTTCTAAGTATCCCT